>JAQHUG010000173.1:3655687-3674621 GCA_028555095.1 Dicrostonyx torquatus | reverse complement strand
GGACTCAGCTGCTTTAATCCTGACCCTGAGCAGGCAAACAAGCGTCCAGTCCCACAAAAGCCAGTGAAATGCTTTATAGCCGGAGTTCGAGCTGGCGGCACAGCCAGAAAGCCCCGTTCCAAAACCAGCTCTGAAGTGTTGCTTTGATGAGTCAGGAAATCTCTCTTAAAGGAGCTATGGCAAGCCGCCAGCTGTGATAAACTTTATATCTGTATCTAGATTTACTTTTTAAGCCCCCTCAGGTTTTACGTGGAGTCAGCCAATCACGTTGGGCAGCCAAACTGTTGCAATTAGGGGAGAGGTGTGCGGGTTGTAGGGTCCCAGCACCCAGCCGCTGGCCCGCTCAGTGGCTGGCCACCTGTACCCAAAATAACCACGTGAGGACGGTATTCATTTAAACTCTGCCTGGCTTATTATCACTAGCCTTTTCCCGGCTAGCCCTCACCTCATAGAGACATTTACTTTAATATTTATATTGAATTACAATTCTTTACGTGGTAAGTATCTAAGGTTAGTTAATTATTTAACTTACATACGCACACAAACATTTTTAAAAAAATTCTCATTTTAGCTAAGAATATGAGCTGCCCCTAGACACTCATTATCTCCAATGAATGAGATCAGAGTTTGAAGCTATTGTAAATTAAGCAGCTTCTCTAATTTTATGTTGCCACTCGTCTCTGCCCTGCTTTTCTTTCTGGATAAGGACTAGCCTCTGGGCTTTCTAAATGAGCAGAGGCAGAAAGCTAAATTCGGTATCTTCACAGCAGTCGTGTGGCTGCTGCTGTAGGCAGGTGAGACACAAAGAGAAGAACCAAGGCTAGCCCTTGCCTCTCAGGAGTTCAGAATGGCTGAAAGTGGGGCGATGACTGACTGTTTTCAGGGCCTTGGAACTATCTGACAGTGTTTTCTGACTGTAGCTTTGCACAGATCAGTAAGGGGTGCAATAAGATAAGTCCCCAAAGCACAAGTGTGGAGAGGAGTGCTCACCCCGCCCTGCTTTCCCTTTGGGAAGGTGGAACTGTGACTGTTCTGAAGGGTCACAGATACTATAAATCAGTAATTCCAGTCTTCTCTCATCAGCAAGCAGGCACCAGTGTAGACAACACGTGAGCAAACGGGACCTTGAGATGCCAGCTCTTCCTCCCAGCTGACATGGGATACATTTTTTGCTGACAAAATTTCTCATTGATAGCATTGAGGTTTTTGTCTTGTTTCCCATTAAACACTAAAATTTATGAAACGGAGTCATCTCTTTTACAGATAATATCATTTAGATAGCACTCAGTTATTAAAGCTTGGAAAGAATAATTTTGTCCTTCAGTGGCAGTGGTGGTCCTATATTTAGTTAATTAAATGATCCCTTAAATTGGAACCATTAGCAATATTAAAATAGCAGTTTTGGCCTCTTTCTATATCCTGTGTGCATGTATGACAAGATTTTAAGAACTGTATTTGAAAAAAAAAATTAATCTGGGAAACTAAAACTAAAAATAAACTGTAGTGCCCCAAGTCTTACTTCAAACAACATTTTACACGTTAAAGAAAGCTGGGCTTTGGCTCTGGTGTGTGCGTGCGCTTTCCATTTTAACACGTGAGTCTTTTGAACTAGAACGCCTCTCGTTGCCAGTGGCAGCTTCATCTTTATTTTGTCACAGTTTGGGGACACTTCGAAGTGTGTAGTTCTCCATCAAATCGTGACTCTCCTCCACCTTGCCTGCCTCGTAGATTTGGTGTCTGCTAACACTGTGGTGCCAGTGTCTAAGCGGATGAGAAGATTTCAGTCTTTCGGCTGTCTTCCTCATTGTTGCTACCTTGATATATTACTAAAGCTAGAGAATTTAAAGAGAAGAAATATCTTTATAATTTTTTGTTACTGCTAAGCACTTAAGCACTTTACGTATATTATTCCTGTCTGATTGCTACAGCAGTGCTATAGAGAGTCTCTCTGATATATGAACCGTTGCTTCAAAGTTGATAGTACTGAATTGCCAACAGATGTGACTCGGTGCTCCATTATCGGGTGGAGGAGGCTGCCTTCAGGTGTAGGCGTCTGTTCTCCTCCCTACCTTTCTGTGATAAGTGTTCAGTATATTTTTTTATGTTTGTTCTCACATTCACACACACATTCTTTGACCGCTTCTCCAGCTGTTAAGGGGCAGAGTGGTGGTCAGAAAGAGTTCAAAGGGTCACCCGAAGTTGGCTGGTGAGAGAAGAGGTAAAAAGACTTTGTGGACTTGAGCTTTCCCAGCATGAGCAAAGTGGAAACAGATGTGGCAGGTGTTGCCCTTCTCATGGATGGAAGGGTTCCATGTGCAGACCAGTGCTACTTGTCTGTAAATCTCTTTGGAGGTCTGTGATGAGGTCTGGGAATCTGGACTTTGAAAACCGTTCCTCCAGTTTTCTTATGATAGCTAGATTCGCTATAAGAATCTATATGTATGCCAATATAGAGACTTTTCTAAGGAGATGATTTATAACTGTCATCGATTTCTGCAGGGAGGAAGCTGTATCTGCAGATGATTATCTTTTGAACATACTTACAAATTATTCACGTTAATATCAAACAGTCTGCATGGGTGAAGTCCGCGCTTTGCAAGACTGAGACCTAAAACCAGATCTCTGACACATAAAATACAGGTGTCGCAGTGTATATCTTTGACCCTATCCCTAGAAGGAGGGATGTATGAGGATCTTGGGCTCTCCATGCCCAGCAAATGTGAGACTCAGTGAGAGATGCCATTGCAAAAAAAAAAAAAGAAAGAAAGAAAGAAAGAAAGAAAAGAAGAGGAAAAACAAAAGTGATAGTGATAGAGATAAGAGGAAGATACCCATGTTGACCTGGCCCCACAGTCAAATATCACATATATGTGAAATAGGCAATCATACATCACACACACACACACACACACACACGACCATGCACCAAACGAAAACAGTTACCTTGAGGTCTTAATACACACGGATGTGCACATTCCTGAAGCCGAAACAAAAGTTCCAGTGCATGGGATTTATTTTATCCTAACTTCAACTGCACTGTCCATGTTTTTTTTTTTTATTATATTCGCTCTCATTTAAAAAGAATCCTGTAAGCAAATAAAAAGAGGGATTTTCTAAGGCGGGTGGGGCTAGAGAGATGGCACATTAGCTAACTCTACTCTTGCAGAGTTTCTGGCATCCACCTGGGGCTGACAACCATCTCTAACACCAGTTCCAGGGGCTCCAGTGCCCTCTTCTGCAGCCATCAGGCACACATGTGGTACACAGACATACATATAAACAGAATCTCAGTCACAGTCCACTGAACTAATGCCATTACCTTCTAGTAGGTTACACCCAGTGGCTTTCAAACCCTGCAGGAGGCCATCATCTGTTTTTTAAGTTCTAGTCTAAGAATCACATGGTCAGCTTGCATTTCAACATGCTTTGCCAATAGCTGCTTGACAAGATTACCGGGATTTGGCTGATGAGAGAAGGAGAAAGTCCAGGATAGCTCCGTGTTTATTGCTTGAGTATTCGGTTGGATGGAGAAGCCTTACTCAAGATTGAAGTGGATGCTTGGGTCACGCTGTGTAGGAGCTGTTTCTGTCAGCTCTCCCATAACTCTGCCAGCCTTCTGCCAAAATGGAGCTGTCTGGTTGCCATCAGAAATGTGTCCCAAAAGGGTTTTCAAAAGGCAACTCCAGGGTACTTTTTTTCTAGTAAAAAGAGAAGGTAGATTTAGAAAGAGGGTTCTGATGTGAACTTTTTCAGCTGTGGAGAACACGCCTTTACTTGAGGGAGCATCACTACTAAGAACAGCACCAGACTAGGGTGTGTACTAACTCAGAATACACAGCAGTTAGGCACATCTTTATAGCTCTGAACATGGCAGTGAAATTGTCAGGAGAGCAGAAGACCACATAGGGTAATGTCACCTTTATCTAACGAGTACAGTCTTGAGTAGCCATTAAGGCAAAAGGTATATCACGTGCTTTTCTTAACGATAAAAGTTTTAAAAAGCAAACACAGTTATAACTGAAGAGGGTCCAGTACTGGTTACCTTTGGTAGGGAAAGGCAGGCAGAGCCTCAGAGGAGACCCAGATTGCTGTAGAATTAAATATGTAAATTAAAGTTTGCCCTTGGTATTACTAACTTAAATGTAATTTGTTATCTTCATAGGTTAAATGAAAAAGAAAACCAGAACATATTCAATAGATGGCAATTTGTTAACTGTATTTCCTAAATGTACTATAAACAAACACAAAAGAAATTTTCTGAGATGTCAGACTTAATATGGAAATCTAGGTAAAAGGCTGAATAATAAAGGTTTAAAAAAAAAAAGAAAGAAAAGAAGCTGCCTAGGAGGATGGAAAAGGCAGGCCTTGAGGACTCTGTAGTTAGACACAGCTGCTCGCAGAGCTGCCTTGTCATCTATCAGTGGAGAACAACGCCTCCTCTCAGTTCTCTTTCCCGGCCGGCCGAGTTGCCAGCCTTATCAAAGGTGTGGGAGGAGAGGTGTGTGCCTTCTGAGTTAAGGCTGGGGCAGTGGTCTTGTGAGGGCCGCCGAGGGGTGGGGTGTTCAGTCTAGAAAAGACAGATTAGGGAATAAGCTGCAG
Source organism: Dicrostonyx torquatus (assembly GCA_028555095.1). Taxonomy (NCBI): domain Eukaryota; kingdom Metazoa; phylum Chordata; class Mammalia; order Rodentia; family Cricetidae; genus Dicrostonyx; species Dicrostonyx torquatus. The sequence goes on along the minus strand of JAQHUG010000173.1, from coordinate 3,670,022 downwards.
CAGTTGGTTAGATTTGCAGCGCTGGTGTGCGCGCAGAGTTAGGTTTATCAAAACTCAGTTCAGTAGAAGGTGATTAAGAGTTAAATTGGTCTGCTCCATACGCCCCCTGAAAGAAGAGCAGTCTCTGAAATATTCCAAAAACTGACAGTCCTGTGTAGTCATTCAGTGTTGTATTGGGGATATATCAGAATGGTAACAGAAATCGTAGCCACATTATGAACGTAGTAATAATCCACTAACCAATACTGGGCACACCTGTACAACTCAAGTAGATACTTCCGGTTTTCTCTGTTGGTAACTCGCTAACATCTATCTTCAAAGATTAACAAGGGAGGTCCCATTTCCATCGGACAGTGAGCATGTGCTGACTTGCTTCACCACAGCTGTCTGAAAGTTCTTTATTTGGCTGTAGAAAAACAGTTCTTGGGATGCTTGCAGTTCTGTTTCCTGTTTTCAGGGAAGGTAGTGCTCTGTGTCTTCCTCAGGGAACTTGAAGAAAACAGACTTGGAAGTCCAAGGTTGATGTTAGAGAAACAGCATTTTACAGTTGAAGACGCTTTTTTTTTTTAATGCAGCTTTCAAAATATTTAAGCTGATTGAGTCACAAAGGGCAAATTTCATAGTGATAGTCTAGAATCTAATTTATTTTTATTCATCCTTTATTGCTTCTGCTTGAGAAAGAAAGTGAATGGACGTGTTAGAACTGTATAAAATATAGACAAGAAGAAGGAAGACATAGAAGTCAAAAGAAATTAGGTTGGATTTCTCCTAGTCTTTTAATGATTTTTTTCCATTCTCACATACACGTTTTTAAAAGTTGCAGAGCCACCTGGATATGGTGGTGGATGTCTGTAATTCTAGAACTTGGGGTTGGTGGCAGGAAGATCTGGAGTTCATGACCAACCTCAACTACATAGTGAGTTTGAGACTAGACTGAGCTACATAAGACTTCATCTTAAAAAACAAAACACACACAAAAAAATCTAGTAAATAAAATTTAAAATTTTTATAGGCAGTATATTTATTGATTACTTTTAAAATATTCTATTTTTAAAGCTATATTAGGAGCATTTTTCTATAGTAAAGGTTACATAGCTGCCTAACCTTTTATTGTATGAATATACTATCACCCATTTAATTATTCTTTGATTACTTCTACTATAAGTATAAGGAACGTCCTTGGGCATTCATTTTATTTTCATGTCTGTTTCCTTAGGGTAGATTCAGAGATGTGGAACACACTAGATCAAGGGTGCTGGGTTCTGGGCCCACAGCTTTTCTGAGTGTTTTCAGGAGGCACTTCTCTGGCCAATATTGAATGCAGGCTTGTTTTTGGAGGGTTTTTTTTTTTTGCTTGTTTGTTTGTTTTTACAAAGTAATCATTTGATAATGTTTTTAAAAAAATAACAGCTAGACTGAAGAAACAGCTCAGTTGTTAGGGGTGCATAAAGGACCTGAGTTTAGTTCTCGGCACCCATGTCAGATGGCTCATGGCTACCTATATCTCTAGGAGACCCAATATCCTCTGCTAGGTTCTGCAGGCACAACAGAGACACACACATATGAATACAAATAAAATAAATCTTTTTTAAAACAGTTTTTTTTTAACTGACAATGTGATCTGCTATATGATAAATACTCTAGTGTGTTTAGATGCTTGTCAATCCCTATCTGATAATACCACAAGGGGTGGTTTTGAATTCTTTTCAATTTTATATTCTGCATTCCTCCAAACATAGTGGGAATAGTCTTTATGTTCATAATGTAAGAGACTCTTTGAGATAATTACCTTATTTCAGTAATTGTATATATAATTATAGTACTTATGCAACCATTTACGGAGTTTGCTGTTTTGACATTTCTGCATACCATTGCTTATAGTCCTAATAATTTAACTTGCTTGGGTTTCTACACTCTCCTTTTGATGGCTGTCTCCTGTAAAGGAACATTACAAACTTAGAAAGCTAGTGATCTCCTCCCCTCCCCACATGGCTGCACACTGTAGGAATTCAGTGAGTTACTGGTATCAATGAAGAGGTAAAATGATTTACTACTTCATACAACACTGCTGTCCTGGAGTAATTGCGTGCTAGGTGGTGCTGCCACACCCAGCTGGAAGTATGCCACTCTCTAGAAGATAATCACCTAAATGTTTGCTGGCGTGCTTTGTCCACATGCAGTACTGCTCTACTATGGATGTGTAAGAATGCACCCTTTCTTTGACAGCATCTCTTCCTCTGCGTGGAGACATCGCCATACCTTGATTGTCCCAGTAGGCCAGCCATACCCTCCGTAAACATCCAACTTCTCTGGAAGTTTGACAGCTTCTCCTGCTTCCATCTTCTGTCAGGCTTGCAAGTCTCTTTAGGAATCAGGATTTCAATCTCTCATTTAGTACTTGATGTTCTGTATCCGTAGCTGTGAAATCAAAAATAGTTTTTAATCCTTCATAGGTTTAACATGTAGTTTTGACTTACAAAAATTAAATAGAAATACATCTTGTGAAATTATTTATCTGTTATTTTCGGAGCAGGTATTTGAAGAAAGATCTATAACACTTCAAATACTAGCAGGCTTCATTCATCTTTAGGATTGTGTTTTGATACACGAAGCATGAAAACCAAAAAAATGAAGGCCAACTGATCAACCTCCTTAAAAATAATTATTAAAATAGTAATAATAACTGAGCAACTAGTTGACCTTATTCTTTTACATTTATTTTTTAAAAATTTAAAAGGCCAGCTAGTCAGCCTGCTTCTAGGGGTCGTCAGGAGGAAAAAGAGAATAGTGGCAGGAGAGTAAGGACAGCCAACCAACTCCATTACACAGTTGGGAGGATGGGTGCCGGAATCAAAGACATGTTCCATCACGTGTATTTAAAAAAATAAATTAAGATTTATTTTTTTAAAATTCTAAATAGTTTTAAAAAGAAAAAAAAAGTCTTGATATTGAGAGTGGAACACAGAATTAAGAGCTAGCCACCTCTCCATTTCAATTTGGAAATATTCTTTTTCAAACCCAGTGGTTGTTTATATTAGCATACAAGCTTTCATGATGATGTTGATTGAATTGAACTGAAACCATGAATTTTGCAAAATCTCAGGCTAACGCCAACCTTTCTGTTGATCTTGAGGGCAGCTCCCACCTGTCAGGTCCCAGTCTCTCCACTAGATTTACACCACGGCTGGTGACTGCCAGGCATAAACCCTGGACCCGCCAGTATTTGCCTGTAGTTCCTCCTGGCATGGCTGGAGGCCATCTCCATCAGGGCCCCAGGAGAACAGGAAGAGAGGAAACCTGAGGGAATTTGGAACTTAGGATCACATGTAACTTTTTTTTTTTCTTGTAGAACTCAGATTTGAGCTTTGTTTAAACAAACCATCTTTTCAAAAGACCAATTTCTGCTTTATAATTGACCAGGAGAATGCCTCATTTGAGAAGTGTTTCATCTCTCCCTGAGTCCTTTAAGAGGTTAGGGAGTGTTTCCAGATGGAATTTGGTGAGGCCAGAGTTTCTGCATTTTAGTAAAGATGAACTACACTTTGTATTAAAAGACAAGCGTGCAATATAAATTTGAGTACCACAAACCCAAGAAGCCACTTCCCCCCAGGTTTGGGGGCTAAACATAGCTTAAGAGGTTAAAAGCTTCTTCATCCTGGCATTTGTGTCTCACAGCAGGCAGCTGTGTGTCTTCTGGAGCATCCTGGTTTTCCAAAGACCCTTAAGGGAGCTATTTCAAATTCATTTGTGATTTTTTTTTTTTAAATCACTGGCTTTTTTTTTTTTTCAGATAAATCCTGCAGGTATTTATGAGGCATCTGCCATGTCCTGAACATAAGTAAAGTGGATAAGACCATGGCCCTTGCTTCTAAACAACTCAGTCTGGTGAGAGAGACATAAATCAGTACTCAGTGTTCAATTTAGTAAAGACAGCAGGAAAGGGTGAGCCCACCTCACCACAGAAAACAAGGCTCCCTAAGGAGAAAAGGACCTGGGCTGAGTCATAAGTAAAAGAAATGTTGCCAACAAGGTAAACAAGAAGTAGAGATGGAGCCCAGTGCTTTCTGGTTAGGCGGTACTGCCTCTGAGACACAGCCCCAGTCCCGCTGGGGACACACTCGTGGCTCCCACTCATGCACGCGGCGTTGGGGAGCAGGATGGAAAACATCAGTGGTATATATACTGCTGTGTTCAGACTGGCATATGAGAATAGTTTCTATTTGAAAACTTAGTGATGTAGGGGGGGAAAGCTGAATTATTTAAGGATGGCATTGGAAAGGGATCAAACTAGAAGCTGAAAGACATTGTCAGAAGCACGAGAGGGTTTGAAACAAAGCAGGGGAGATAGCGGAGACCACACACTTGAGAAATCATCGGGGAGGAGGAGTAGAAGGTGTGGAGCATCAAGTGTGTCTGAGGAGAGGAGTGGAGGCTGAGTCGCCAAGATAACAGTGGCCTCAGTATCTACAGAGGGTGCTGTCGTAGGAGACGATTCAGGGATGTGAATATAGTTCATTTCGTTTTGATGTCAGCATCAATTCTCTGTAGTGTTTAGATATTTAAGGTGATTTCTAAAAAGAAGAGTGAGATTTGCTGAACTTACTGCTGGGAGGTTTGGAGTTCTTGCTCGCCGGCACTTCATGTAGAGTCCTGCATTTTGAACAAAGAACTCACTCAGATTCTTCCCATGGTTCTCTCCAAAAGCTGCTTTAGCATTTGGCTCAAATTTTCATTCATTTTTAAATAAAATTTTTTATTCTCTCATGCTCCTTAGGCCATACAGATTAACCCTGGTGTATCTCCAGTATCTATTATTTGCATCTTTTCCCTGGCAGTAACTGCCTACCCTACCCCACCCCAGTTTTTCCTGGAAATACCCAGCTGCTAACCAACTTACTCCTAGCCACCTGGTGTCTTCTAAGTAATTTTAGCCATGATGCTGCAAAGTGAGTCATAACAGAACTGATGTTGAAGCCCTGTTTAGTTGGTGAAACCAACAATGGTCCATCGTATTTAAGATATATGCGCAGCTTGTAAAGTGGGTTCTGATCATCACTTTTAAGATTAAAAGAATTGACGGAAGGAAAGAAAAGGAAGTGATCAGATGTTCATATGTATGCACACATTCAAGCGGTTTCATTCTGTCAGACAGAAGACCATGTCATTTAGTTCTTCCTCTCATTCCTCACATTTCTTATGTCTAGGAGTCCTGCTGCCCACCGTTGCTCCCTACCTGCTACCCCTCGCCACCCCCGTCACACCTACAGATGTCTATACATAGACACAGTGGCAGGGATCTTAGTTTTATTCAGCAGCATGCCATAGAAATGTAAACAGTACCCAACATAGTAGCCCTCACTGAGTATTTGTGGACTAGATTAATGAAATTATAGTTCTACAAATAATACGAATTGTAAATATTGCCATTAATCAGTGTCTCCCCTAAAGTGGTGACAGACTGTAAAGAACACATTAGAGGTGTGAGAGCGTTAAGCTGGGAATCGCTCAGTTTGGTGCTGCTGCACTTTTGAAAGGGTGTGCTGGCTCAAGGTGAGGTGTGCGGAGACAGGAAGAGAGTGCTGTTATCTCTTCTATTTCCTTCCTTAGCAAACATCTTGTTAAGGATTAAATCAAAGAAGCAAGTGGATTTATATTATCTTGAAATTTTTATGTTTATTGCTACTTGATATACTTTTGGGTGAATTTCCAGGATTTTTCTTTGTGCCGACTGCATTTGACCTTTTCCACTACCCTCATCAACAAAGTGTCTGTCATGAGCTTTCAGATGGCTCTAGCATGTGTTAGAATCTCTCCAGCCCCTGCCTTAGTTTTTCCTTGTGTTTCTAGACTTCATTTTTTTCTGCTGTCATCTACTTCCTACTTTTCTGCCCCACATTGGTTTGCACATCTGGGTTGTTCTCAGGACATTTCTTTACTTCCCTAAACCTATTGTGTTGGGCCTAGAGTCAGAATAGAAACTCTCATTGGAGCTGTGGCTTTCAGGTTTAAGTTTCTATTTTCTGTCCCAATTCTGCACCAGTACTGTGGGACATGTATTGTATATGCAAAAGACATCTCTAAACTATTTTCTATGTTATTAGGAAATCAGAGTCAATAAAAGTCTGGGTCCTTGAGGTAGCAAGCTTGCGAGTGATGTTGAAATGACCTTTTAACAGTACTCCACTGCCACATGCCTGAGCCTGTATCTGAATAATTAGAGCCTTGACTTAACACACCGTAGTGTACAGTGCCTATGTTAATTATAAATGTCTGAAAGTTTCCTGGAACATTTTCTTCGTAGCTTTTTATTAAAGACAGACTGCAGTTGGGAAGGAAGGTTATGGATTGTGGACCTGAGCCTTTGATGTTTAGTCTCTTGTTTTTGGAATGAAAACTAATAACTTTTTTTCCAATAATCTGAATATGGTGATACATTTCTATATCCTTCATTCTAAATAAGAAACTGAAATAAATAGTATTTATTCTCAAGGGAGAAATTAGATGCAGTTTATTTATATAAGTATCTAAGTGTGCCCTCAAGAATGAAATGACTACACAAGGCATCACTTAGGTCTACAGCTGGCAAGTTTGCATAGCACCATAACCCCTGAGCAGAAGAAAACTGACACACTGGAAATGGCAGGCTGTGTACGACAATTAGAGCAGGCGGGTGACAGAAGACCAAACTAGGAGGAGTCAGTGAAGGCCGTATCTGGGGTACGTCTGAGACCTTCTCTAAGTCAGAGCCATTACAGAGAGGTAGAATCACAGCAGAACTGAGAATGTGCTCTTTTCTCCCGTGACAGGGATCTTGTCCCATTGTTTATACGGATAGCACTTTATTTTCATTTTCTTAGGAACCAGCCTTCAAATTTATGGTACACAGGAAGCAGCGGGGTATGGAGAGGGCACGTACTGCTCTGCATAGACTTTGGGGTCAACCTTGAGGACGGGGCTAACTACCTGCCATGGGAAATCAGTTCTGAGGCCTGATTTAGAAGCAGTCTATCTCACAAGAACATCCTTGGTGAGGGAGGAACTTCCCAATTTTAATTCTAAGTATTTTAAGCTTTTCCTCTAGTCAGGGGAATGTCTTTAAGAACTCATGATCTATTTCAAACTTTTACCTTAAGTTTTGTAACTTCCAATTTGAGAAAGAAAAGGAAGTAGTAAGTGTACATGAGCCATATTTAAAGACTATCTAGTTATTCTGTGGCTCATATGTTCTTGCTTATCTTTCCTGCTCTTCAATTTTCTCGTTGGAAGTTATAAGACTGAAATAAGGGCTCAAATAAAGTAAAATGATTCCTTTCATTTGAAATAGATACTTTATTTTCTTTAAAAGCTTAATTTTCTCTTCTATATAGAAATCAATGGACTCTGAATTCCAACTTCTCTTTAAAGGCGTCCACTTACCTGTTTCTAAGCAAAGTTTCTGTGTGGCCTTTGACTTCTCAGTCTGGCCAATACTTTGTTGCTGAGGCTGTGTACCATAGGGTTTTGTCAATATCTCTGACTTCCCACTAGGTGCCAGAAATATCTTCCCAGACCTCTTAGAGGAGTGGCCAAATCACCGCTTATTCCATTTGAACTCTATGTTTATTAGATATCTGAGCTAAAGGTGTAAGTTAGCTAAAACATTTTGGTGAAAGAGTAGTGTATATTAGTAGAATTAGTAGAACACTCACTTTAAAAAATAAATACATATGTATGTGTAGGCTAAAATCTAAGAAGTAGGACAAACCTTCTGCACTCTTAACAGAAAAGTGATATTTTATTTCCAAAAAAAAAAAGTCTGAGATATATAAAAGGAAAGTTTTAGACCACAGCCTGACATGACAATGAGACCTCAACCACTGTAGACATCTCCCCAACAGTCAGGTTCTGCAAACTGAAATGGAGGTTTAGGATTGAGCATGGATACAAGTTAAGAGTCCTGGTTGAAGAGGATTTCATTGAGAAGTCCCATACCTTTCCAACCTTCCCCACTTCCTCTCCCAGGCATTAGTACTTCTCTATCAGCAGGACTCTGCTCCTCTTGGATGAACACTGTGTTAGTATGTGTACACACTAGCATGAACATTGGAGTTATGTACTCTTGTGTTCAGCAGAAGCATCTTTTGGCTCTTGTATTCCTCAGAAATAAATGATTGAGATGTATGTTTACCAACCAGGGATGGCACTGTATGCCTGCTAAGTCAGCTACAAACATAATAAATGAAGACATATTCACAAAGGTAATGTGTTTTAGAACTGGTAGAAATATAAGGGAAGAAGAGAGTAAGAATAGTGCCCTCCCTGAGATAATAATAAGTGGACACTTGGATCTTCAGGAATTGGGTCTAATTCAAAATAAGGAGACAAAGATCATTGAAATTTATGGATAATAGAAGCTGTATGGATTATCTGATGCTCAACAATCTTTCTAGCTCTTTTGGACCTCCTTGGAAAACAGGCTTTCTATGGCTTATTTCTTCCAGTTCTCATTCTGTGAGCAGTTAATTATTACGTAGCTACCATTGCCAGACAACAGATACTAGTTCATTTTTAGCTTTCCTTCCTTCTTCCTGGAGTTGGAGATGGTGGCTCCAGGACCACCTTAACTTGAGCTCTGTATGTGGCTTGAGTCACATACAGAGGTGACACAGGGATGCATTCACCAGCACATCTGTGATGGTGCCGTGTGTGTAGAGCCAGTTAACTCTGCTTTGTGCTCTTTCTGTAGCAGAGAGGATATATTTCTGAGCAGAATGGGTGTTGCAAAGCATGGTGTCCCTTCTACTTGTCTGTTATGTTACTATGATCCAGTGTATTTCGCAGCTAGAGTGTTGGCTCGTGTTTCACGTACCTTTATATCTTTCTGTAACCATCACTTAACACAGTGGCAGCCCCTGTAAACCAAGGAGGGAAAAAAAAAAGCTTTTTCAGGCTCTAAGATAGGAGGAACAATTGATAGACGATTCTAATTCCTTGACACAAATTTACTGAGCTCCTACTCTATATAGGAAGTAGTGTCTGATTCAGACACTGGGTATGGGAAGGAATTTTAATAGGTGTTCTGTTCTCACCTAGCAGGGAAACAAGAACTTGAGCAAGGCCTCAGGAAAAAACCTGGCTGAATGTCTGTCTATAATCCCATCACTTGGGAGAGTAGAAGCAGGAAGATGAGGGGCTCAAAGCCTGTTTCTTTGAGTTGTTGTATGAGTTGAAAACCAGCCTGGCTACTTGAAAAAGACCCTATCTCAAAAACAAATAGAAAACCATGTCTGCCCGTTTGAGAGTGCTGCTCAGACTCAGTTTGGGCAGGACTTACAATATGACCTCTGTGGACTGTTGGCCCTGTTGTATACACATGAGATTGAATGAAGGAATCATGGGACAGCGCTCCAAGCTGTCTGTACTTTTGCCTGTGCTGCTGGTTATTCTTCAAAAGTACTATTCCAAAAAGTAAGAACTAAAGATATTAAATGTGTTTTAAGACAGCAAAAGATAAGATTGTGGAGTATACCTTAGAGACCATTTAGAAGCTGTCAGGCAGGGCTTATATCTGAACAGGAGTGATATTTCTACCCACACGTAAGGGCAGAAATGAAGCAAGATCGTGATGAGTTGGTTACAGGCATGTCTGTCAGGTTGCTTGAATTATTTGGTCATTTAAATGCTATAGAAATGGATGATTCACTTGGACAACCAGCAAGGTAGAATTTCATAAGCACTGAAGTGTTTCTCTTTTTCCCACTTTCAGCTTGTCAAAATTCCCAAAAATGATCCCCTCAGTGAAGTCCACAACTTTAACTTCTACCTGTCCAACGTGGGGAAAGATAACCCTCAGGGCAGCTTTGACTGCATCCAGCAAACACTCTCCAGGTAAGTACTGTCCAGGACATGCTGCACGGGGCACTTCCTGGTTTAGATGCTTTTTTTAAAGCAACTAGTCACTTGATGTTTATCGAGTTGAATTATACAACTCATTTATTTAAACATGTTAACCATCTGTCATATACTAGAACTTGTGTGTCACTGGAGTATAATCCATCAAAAGTATTATAAAATGAGTTTTTAAATTAAAATGAATTTTGAAGATTTTCTTTAAATGATAATTGTATCATTTAAAGATAATCTGTATCATTTAAAGATAAAATGTAAGGCTATCTTATATTGTACCCAAGACTTTTTGTAATGATAAGGAAGAAAAATATGTATCCTGCATGCCTTCTTCCTATGCCTCTGCTCTATCAAGTCTTGCCTTGAGAGTTTTCATCTTATTGCACAGCCTGCTGGATACCAGACATTCATTCCAACAAAAATAATAAGAAAAAAATTAAGATAAAATAAAAGAAGGGTAAAAGAGTAGACACCTCCCTGGGTGCCATTACTCCCTCACCTACTTTGACTTAGAAAACTATAAGCCATTTGCTGTGGTGGTTTGTGGAAAGTGGGAACTCTAGAGCAGGAATTTGTATTCTGCCCCATGAAGATGGAAGGTTGTTAGTATCCGTCCCCCAGTGTATGGCTTTGACTCTGGAGCACAGTGCTCACACCAATCCATGTCTGTGACTCATCTGCATATGGTCTGAATCTGTAGGAGCCACTGTGAGAAGGAAAGCTGGAAGAGCCAAGACACCTTCCTGAGATCTCCAAGTTGCTCTTTCCATGTGACTTAAACTGCCTGTGTCTATATAAGTGTTGCTTTAAAATATCCTCCCATAAAATTTTGGTATGAAGTGCATACATTATAGATTATATAGCCTTTTATGTTCTGTTCACTTCCATATCTACTGGCTACATGTGGTTGTGATATTCAGTTTTCAAAATTACATAAAGTGGTCACCACAGTTACATCACAGATACAGGCCGTTTCTACCCTGTAGGAAATTCCTGGATAGCACTACAGTAGACTGTAGAAACACCTGCTTTCAGGGTCTTATTTAACAGGTGACCTGCCCATAGTTCTATAAATGTGTTAGCTTGTGGCTGGGCAAAAAGAGAACTGAAGGACTTGAGTTGAACTCTGTGCCCTTAGGAACCTTATGAAAAAATTGTTCTTCCTTCAAAACTATGTCACATCATAATCCTATGTTCTATCATAAAAGTATGTATTTGACTAAGGTGTGGAAGTGCTGTCGGCAAGCCTGGAACCAAAGCTTTGTCTCCAGGACCCAAAGTGAAAGGAGAGGCTGACTCCCACAAGTTCTCTGACTGCACACATGTGCACGCGTGCGCACGCATACACACACGCATACACATACACACACACACACACACACACACACCATGGCACACATACACTCACGTGCACCCACATACAAAATAAAAGTTTTAATGTAAAATATACTTAAGTAATATGATTTTATCCTTACATAACATAGACACTGTGTATTTATTTTTATTGTACTTACTTAGAGAAAAATTTAAGGTTAGTTATATATAAAACTGGCCATGATGAGGAAGAATGGTGAGAAAATTCAGACAATTACATTAGTGTCTTTTCCACCAGAAAACAAAAGCACTAGAAACTTTTAGTTCTCAACCAGGTGTGGTGGCGCATACCTTTAGTCCCATCACTTAGAAGCAGAGGCAGGCAGATCTCTGTGAGCTCCAGGCCAGGGCTATTTAGAAAAACCCTGTCTTTAAAACTTTTAATTCTCAGTCTGACAAGTAAGTTACCTGTCATCTGCTCCATCCTTTCTAGTCTTGATTGGTAATGCCAAGTCTTCAGAGGCCTAGACTTCCTCAGCACAGGCTGACTGCGCCTTCAAAACTTTTCTCACACAGAAGATGGAGGAAATTTCAAGTCAAAACCACCTTTCAGACTCCTTAAATGTAGTTACGCACAAGCTTATTGAAAATGTGTGAAGACATACAGTGATGTCTACTCAAGTGTGGGAAACAGTGATCCCAACTAAAGAGAAACAAAGGGAGCAACCCTACAGGCGAGCTGAAATCAGTCCTCTCAGTGACTAAGCTGAGAGGCACAAGGAAAGAACTCTGTGGAGCAAAGCTGCCGACCCTCCTAGGTCATTACGACTGACATGAGTTCAGCTTATCCTCACTTTGTGTGTGTGTTCCTTCTTAAGGAGTAGGGAGAGATGCTAAAAACTCAGACTCTTTTTTTTTCTCTCTTCTGGGGAGTTAAACCTCCTTCTTGGTCCTCTTTGATTGGTTTATATCGGTATTCAAAGATACTCAAGTCTCCCTTATTTAACAAGAAATAGTAAACAAGAAACAAGAACAGCTTTCATGCGCTTGTCCACCAAGAGCCTGGCTTCAGCCCCCACCATCTCACACTAACTCCTCCCTCAAATGCGCTGTGCCCTTCCTTGTCCTAAAGCCAGCGTTTTCTGGGCCACTTTACCCTGCTGTCACAAGTCCTGTCGCTGTCCTAGTGGCTTCTACAGGGCAGAATGCTTCCTGCATCCTTGGCAACAGTGTCATTCTTTTCTTCCTGTTCATATTAATTGCTGTCTCCTAAGACTCTTCTTGTTCCTTCAAAGTCTTCCACACCTATCCCTTAACCTGCCCTTTTTGAATGCAGTAGGTGGGTCCTTACGGCTGATGACCTGAACACTATCTGTTAGGGGAGGATGCTTGTTCATTCCCAGCCACCAAGACCACAAAATAATCACTCAAAATCTATATTATTTGCAATACTATTTGACCAATAGCTTAAGCATATTTCTAGCTAGCTCTTATATCCTAAACTAACCCATCTCCATAAATCTGTGCATCACCACGAGGTTGTAGCCTACCAGCAAAGTTTGGCAGGCTCTAGCAGCGGCTACATGGCTTCTCTCTCTAATTCTGCCTACTCTCTCTCTCTCTCTCTCTCTCTATATATATATATATATAGATAGATAGATAGATAGATAGATAGATAGATGTATATATAGATAGATATAGATAGATAGATAGATAGATAGATAGATAGATAGATAGATAGATAGATAGATATCTTTCAGCCTGGTCTTACTCTGTTAAACCATTGGCCAAAAGCAGCTTCTTTATTAGCCAATGGCAATAAAGCACATTCACAGCATCCATCACCTCCCACATCAACTGTCTTTATTTTGCTTTTCTCCCTTTTCCTCCCATGTCTCCCATCAGTTCTGCCTCCTCCACACCTCCGACTCCTCTGCTCTTGTTCAAACTCCACTTCCTGTGTCTAATCCTCTCGCGGATCTAACACCAGTCCAGGTGGCTCATCTGCATAGTTAAAAACTGGTCTCCCACTGTTCGCTCTTGCAGCCCAGTTCTTGCTTGGCTGTTCTCCAGATGAGTTATTTCTCTGTTTTCAGTCTCTATTCTCTTCAGAATCCATAACATAGCCCCAAAGCCCTGCATGATACACTTTTCTATCCTCAACTTCATGTCTATTGCAGTTTCTGTGTCTTATGCTCAGCCTGGGCCTGTACACGGTGGTTATCCATCCGGCACGCTTTCTCCCATCTCCCCTCTAGTTCAGGCGGCATTATGGTCTGCTCAGAGACCACTTCCTCTAGAAAGGCCAAGTGAAGTGTCCCTCCCAGATATTCCCCATCTCTTGCCTTTTGTCACCTTTGCCTGTCTTTGTCACCCATTAGAGAAGCAGCCCCTTGAAGGAGGTATCATTTCTGCCTTGCCCTGGGTTTTGTTCTGTCCTACATTTATGAGGTGAATTAACTTTTTTAAAATAATAGTAGTTATAGAGTTTTTAGCAAAATTTACAAAATTTTAATCAACATTTAGTATCATAGCACAGTTGTTTCCAATTTAGTTTGGAAATAGAGAAGTAGGAGTGCCAATTCTCATTACATATTTCCCCATTTAACTTTAATGATATATAGTATTTTTTTAAAATATTAGTTGTGACTTTACCATGATCTCTAAAAATATAAGAACATGAACATTATAAATAACTGCTATATTTAAAAATTAACATTGGTGGTTTTAGGGTTGCAAAGTATTCAAAGTGTTCCATGTTACTCAAACAAGACCATTTCAGAGTCAGGGACAATATCCAGGGTGCTTTGGTGTTTTACTTTGTTTTTTATGTTTCAGCAAGAAGCACTTGCCCCAAATTTCTCAGTGTTTGCTATGTAGAAAAAGTGATAAATATAGATTCTACAAATTTTAGCTACATATTATGTTATTGGAAATAAAAAGAATCATGGGCAAGGTCTTACGTTGTCCTTTGTAAAGCATGTACATTATGTTTTCTCTAAAAAAGTAAGGTTTTGAGGGTTTCTCATGTCTGTAGCAAGAAAGTTGTTAAAACAGTTGAAAGTAGAATTTCAGGGCTCGCTAGACTGCTGCTCTTCGCTCCTACTATGTTTAAAAGTGTGATTTGGAGCCGGGC
>JAQHUG010000173.1:3611539-3654777 GCA_028555095.1 Dicrostonyx torquatus | reverse complement strand
GAGACAGGGTTTCTCTGTGGCTTTGGAGCCTGCGCTGGAACTAGCTCTTATAGACCAGGCTGGTCTTGAACTCACAAAGATCCGCCTGCCTCTGGCTCCTGAGTGCTGGGATTAAAGGCGTGCGCCACCACCGCCCGGCCTGTAGAGCTATTTTTATAATCAAAATCTCATAGACAAAAATAGCCTCATTGTTACAGATTCTGCTTGTGTTTTACAGGGTTATTATACAGTACTGAATTTTTATTGTAAAAGTATAAAATGAACTTATGGTGGAGTGTCACAGGCAAGCAGCAGGATGATGATCCTCTAGTCACAGTTGTGATCCTCTCACCCTCATCTACCCATTAACTAAGACCCTATCCTACCCTGACTGTCTTTATCATCAGCTCACTCAAGTATACATCAGATGGAAGGGGTCTTGTGAGCAGTGATCCGAACAACTTTACTAAGTCAGTTCACAGTGAGGACAGATAGAGTGGAGATGGCCAGCTTTGTGACTCAAATCACCATGGTAGAAGTGATGAGCAGATACTAATTTGGAAATGTCAGTGTTTCAAAAAGCAGTTTCTTATAGACCCAAATGCCTTAGTCACCACCTCTACAAGCTTGGTGTAACCCTGCTCCGATTGCGCCTTGCTGATCTAGCTATGTTGCCTTTAATAAGTGTCTTTGGAACAAAGCCAATGCTCCCGGGACTTGGTGCTCAGCTTAGATACATTTAGTTTGGTTTAACAACAATTCCTGGCTTCCCCAGACATTTATACCCACAGGACCCAGTACCCTGACTTGGACTGTTACCAACGATGAGGTTTCTCCCTTCCCTTTCCTGTGTAGTGAAGTAACAGTCCGCAGCCTTCTTTCTTCTCCTTTCTTTTTATTAAATAACTTAATTAGCTGTCTGTGTTAATAGCCTAAATCTCAAATTATTTTTAAGTCCATAAGATTTTTCTTCCACTTAACATTTTTACTATAAAATGTGAATTATCTATCACTATCTTTAAAGTGTTGTTTTAATCTAATACCACCATTTTATAAATAAACAATCGTTGTAGAGACTCAAATCATCAAAATGGTTTTCCCCTAATATAACTAGCTGGGAACCCTTATCTAGATTTACTCTAAAGTTTAAAAATCAGCAAAAACTTCTATACTTTTCCTATGGTTGGTGCTTAAATGTCTTCTGTGTTCGTGATGAATGTTGTATGTTTTGATGATGTGGAGAGTAAGTCAGTTCACTTAGAGTTTATGCAGCTAGCTTATAAGGTGTGTAGGCTGGCTGGCTGGCTTTGGAGAATCTCACACCATAGTCCAGGGTATTCTGGACTTATCAAACAGGCTGGCTTTGAATTTGCAAACCTCCTGCCTTGAGCTTTCAAGAGCTAGGATTACAGGCATGGGCCCCCATATTCAGTTCCTATGACAAACATTTCAACATCTGGAATCCCTCTTAACTTTGTAATGGTACCAGGAATTTTAGAGCTTACAAGTTTTCTTATAGGGATTATAGTTTACATGTACTTTAGGGGTAACCTGCCTTATCAAACTTCAAAACAAAATGCTTTCTCCCTTCTCTCATCAGAGCCCTTCTGTTATCTCTGCCATCCTGTGGTGTGTCCTCTTTATTCTTTTCTTCCCAATTCTGTCCTCAGTTCCTTGACCACTCAACTATCACTATATAGTGTTCTGGTCTTAAATCTTGTCATTAGCCTCCTTAGGCATAACCCAGGCTCCTTTTAATTTTCCCTAATACAGCCTGTGTCACAACCTTTTAGTTATTTATATTGTAATACCAGGACTGCCTCCAGTTCCTCACCAAATTGTTCGTCAAAGCCAGATCAACTCTGAAGACCCCATGGTCCCATTGGACTTTCTTTTGTTTACTTTGTATTCTACCTGGATGTGTTACATTTGAGCTTTTTATCTGTTATTTACATATTTTATCATCTGTCCTTTCCTGCTGGGTAGCTCCATTTGTATTTTCCTACTTTTTATAATACCTGGCTCATTCAGGTCTTTAAAGTGTTAGTCAATGATTTCTCTATTAAGTGGGTTATGACTTTCCATTTTTACACATCAAGTTGTTGGGCTCAGAAAAAAATAATAATATAGGCATGTCCTCATGAACAAACTGTATTCTCGTTCTTAAACAGCAAGTTACCACTTAGCTCATAATTGACTGTAACATGTAAAATGACACCAGACACTCACCTCTGCCAACATAGGTACCTGCAGAACAAGGTTCCTTTCAGTGGTGTGAGCCTGGGTGGAGGCAGACGAGAGTCACACTGGTCCTGCTGTGGTGTGGTGTGGCACAGTGCCAGGCTGGGGCCTCTGCCAGCTGAGCTAGGCCACACAAGCCATGTTTAAAGGGATGAAGTCTGAACTGTTAGGAGTCTAGGGGTCATCTGCCTAGTTTCCTGGGCTGTGAGCTTCTGAAACTTTCCAGTGGGGAACATAACAAATCCTGTTTGTCCAGAGAGGAACCCGGATTGCTTTTACGTAGACAACGTGGTGGCATCTTCTTTAGTAACACTTCATCTCTGCTCTTGATGTTTGTGTCAGTGGTGCACATTTGCATATGTTTCATAAGAAAAAGTCACTAATCCCCAGCTTTTGACTCCTACCTAAGCTCTGGAATTTTGTTGAACTACCATTTTTGTATATTTTGATACTTATACAGGTTTATAAAATAGCCCAGCAGATCTAATATCTATGATTCTCTTCTCAATTTTCCACCTTCCTTATTTTTGAGGAGTTAGCATATCTGAGTGATGGAACTAGTCACTGACTGACTACCTTACTTTTCTCAAATATTAGATAAGGAGTTATCCGAACTAGAGAACATCTAAAGTGTGTTGTAGCACTGATATTTTTGTGCCTGTTGAAGATGTGCGTATGGTGTGTGTGTGTGTGTGTGTGTGTGTGTGTGTGTGTGTGTGTGTGTGTGTGTGTGTGTGCTGAAACTTTGAAAAGTCCCACAGGTGCCAAATGGTACCAGCTGAGGCTATTGTATAAATTATATATTTAACCAGAGTCCAAGCTACCCTTCCCTGCAGACAGTATCAGCAGCCTTGGTCTCTGTCGCTCAAGGGTGTTAGCCCGTTTCCATCAAGCAGAAAAACTACTACAGAAGATGGTTATGGTCGCTACTTTCTTTCTGACGGCCTGTGTTAGCATTTTTCTTTCACATTTTTGACTCAGAGCCATTGGCTGAAGGATAAATCTAGTATTAAATGGGGGAACTAGAGATGGACTCAGATATAGTCCCAGATTAGCCAGCTCTGTTGATACCATTGTGCTGTATATAAAAGAGCCTGGGGAATTGATTAGCAGTTGGGTCTGGGAAGAGAATTAGGTTTTCCCACAGGTTTTATTAAAAAGGGCCTTTCTGAGGCAAATGTTAAAAATAAAAATACAGCTGCCCTGCCTTCTTTGAACATCTTTCCTCTTTCTTTTTCTTTAGCATCACAATTCTGTTAGTATTTATATCATGACATTTTCTTCATCTGTAGCCTCTCTTTCCTGAGACTTGGAGCTCCTTCCTGATTGAGAGATTGGAGATTTGGATTGAGGTTTGGAGAGATAGAGGCAAATGATGTTTACATGTAATTCGGCGCCAGTATTACTGTGTTGTTCTTTCAATCATTGAGAGGAAATAATGATAAAGGCATGTCCTCATGAACCCATGAGGCCAGCAGCCAGAGGCTGAAAGAACAGTGACGCTGGTGTACTGGGAAGAGGCATCGGAGCCCAGCACTAGGCCTCTCACCCATCAGAATCCATTCTTCTAGCCACCGTCATGCTGGGCTCCCTCTTTGGGCCTGTCAGCCTCCTTTGCTTTTCCTGTGCTTCCTTCTGGGAGGGTGAGAGGAAACCTAGCAACCCCTGGGAGCCATTTTGAGAACAAGGAGCTGAGGTAAATCAGGTAGAAACGGAGTGACAAAGGGCTGAGTGACTTCTAAATGACAGCTTGGTTGGGAAAGAAGGTAAGGGTGTGCTTTCTGCAGAATTAGCAGGCAGTACAGACGTGTGGAATTTAGAGTATTTCCTAAATTTTCATGACATTGACCCTATTTTTTCCCCAGAAATGTCTATTGAATGATGAAAGAATGTGATGTTAACGCTGCCACAGCTGAGAAATGATAGGCTAAAGGGTTTGCGTTATAGATTTTTATGTGTCTTCGAACTGGCAGTCTGCAATGTGGGAAAGTACAGCCTCTTGGCCTCTGCGCTTGCTGTCGTTTGCAGTCATTAGGACTGACTCATTCTGCTGGTGGAAAGCAGCCATGGCCTGGCCCTCACAGAGCTTACAGCCCAACCTGAAACAACAGGAAAGCATTAGGCGTTCATAAAGCCTTTCCCACGAAGAGGTACAAGTAAGGCGATTTGGGTGTGACCACAGGCCTTCCCACTGTGCTAAGTAAGCACTTGGCTATTTTGAGCACCCCCCACTGAAAACTCCAGATTTCTCAACTGTGAAACGGAGATAAGGCTTACCTTGAAGAAATCACTGGCATGAAGCCCTTAGCTACATAGCCTTTCCTTCACTACACCATAATCGCTGCATGATAAATATTAGTCTTTTTCCATCTGATCCAACTTCTTCTAAATTATAAAATATATATATATATAAAAAAGCTTTAAATCGTCTCTTAAAACTTTACATAATTAGTTTTCCTTATCATGAGGCAGTGTCCACGTAGTGTTGTGTTCCTTCACGTACAGTAATTGATCTGAGACTTGCCATCACTTATGTTCAAATTGCAAAGAGGCATACCAGCCGACAGAAGTTTTCCAGCGATGAGGTAGGATGATATCGCTAAGTTTTGTCTGGGCCCAGCCTGGACAGAAACACTAGTAAGCAGAGCTCCTGAAACCGATTTATCTGTGGACCCAGCTCATGAGAATGGCTTTTACTTGTCTGTCATTTCTACATTTCGGTGCTGCTCCTGGTGAAGTCACCCTAGATGATGTGTCACTCCAGCTCTCCCTCTCCATTAGGGAGTGGACTTGGCCATGGTGTGGAGTAAAGAAGCTAAGAGATTCTACTTTAGAAACTGTAAAAAGAGATTGCACACTGCTGTCTATCCCACTTGAGGCTGAGTGAGGTGCTCTATTTAGAGAGATTTGAGTACAGAGTCCTCGGGTCACTCCTGACACACACACGTTTTCTAGAAGTTACCAACTGTTGGTCTTCTGTCCAAGCAGAAAGTGTTACTGACACGAGTGACATTGGCCGTGAGGGAGTGGGGTGCCCTCTTGTGCCATTTTCCATGCCTCTGTCTGACTTGCTTGTGTAGTTTCTAAAGACAGATGAATTGTGTTATCTTCCAAGAATGTGTGGTCTGTTGATTGGTCAGTTGGTCGGTTGGTCTGACTTTACTCCTCACATATGCTGTTGCCCACCAGAAAGAACCATCTCGAGTAGTTACCTTGTAGATGTTCTCTGCTCTTTGTGCCGTCCGTGTTTATGGGTTCATGAAACTACATCCCTGGCTTAGTCAAATGCATTTTCTTATGAAGTCTGACGTGCATGTCTCCACGTGCTTTTGAGGCAATGTCCTCTTGGTGTATGAGTTCCTGTTTCTACTCACTTTTTTATAAGTGGTGCGTTACATGCAGCTTTAAGTACTGTAAAGAACACAGGAAAGTGTTGAAGTTACTTCTGCCTGTCATCAAATAGTCAACAATCTAAGATTTTTCTATTCTGTTGTTTGATCACTAATTATTATCCACATACAGGTGAATGGTAAAAGTACATCTATAATACATATTAATTTTAAGAAATAATTATATTAAAAATTCCTGCTCCGTATTATAGGAATTCTGTTAGAATACTTTCTGTTGTTATGTTTCCTTAAAGTCAAATTTGAAATAAGATGATCTTTCTTTCTTCTGGACATAAAAGTTAACTAAATTGGGTTGTGGAAGCTGACATGCTCCTTATATTCTAGCGCACAGATTTGTAACAGTGTCTTCCCCACTGGACTTCAGGGAAAAGAGTGCAAATTCGGAAAGCGCCTCAAGCCACCTCAGATGCAGTGCCTGAGAGGAAAAGGTCAACCCCCATGAACCCTGCAAATACAATTCGGAAGACTCACGGCAGCAGCAGTGTGTCTCAGAGGCCATACAGGGACAGGGTCATTCACTTACTGGCGCTAAAAGCCTACAAGAAACCTGAGCTGCTTGCCCGCCTGCAGAAAGATGGTGTCAATCAAAAGGACAAGAACTCCTTGGGAGCAATTCTGCAACAGGTGAGGACAACTAGCTTCTCCGTGTGCCTCTTGAGGAGGACCACTTAAGAACACATGCTGGGCTACGGGTGTAGCTGAGTTGCTGAGTACTTCCTCGGTGTGCTTTAAACTCTGTGTGCGATCCCTAGTACCTCCTCCTAAACAGGACACGCCTATAATAGTACTCAGGACGTGGAGACAGGAGAACCAGTCCTGAGCTGCAGAGTGAGTTCCGGCCAGGGTAGGCTCCTATCTTCAAAACAACATATAAAATCTCTGCCTGTTGCTAATATTGTCACTATTTTTGAGATAGGGAAATTTCATGTATAAATAGAACTCATTAATATTATTAGGTTAGGGCATCTTGAGCTGTTTTCTTTTTTTAAGATGGAATACTCAGACCTGCTTTAAACTCAGTTTTGGTGATCATCCTGCCTCCACCTCCTGAGTGCTCAGAGTGCTGGTATGTACCACTATGTCCAGCTTATGTCATCTTTTTTAAAGCATTTCATTAAATGCTGGTTGAAATGTAAACATTATCCTCATTTGGTTAAAACCTATTTTGCCCAAAATTTCATTAAGAACTGGGAAAGTTTTTTTTCATCTTAAGACACCTAAACTATATAAATATCACCTACATCTCATTGGTTTATAGAGGCAAAGTTGTATGATGTCCTCTGTTGGTCTTCCCTTGGTATAAAGCACAATAATACTTTTGCCTAGTAAATCGTTTAGAATGTGTGGTTACTTCTATATTCTTTGAAGCCCTTATTACTTTGTATCTTTTGGCCATTGTGTGCAAGATCAGTCACTTGTCTTTATTAAGGAATATGAGTATTTCAGGAGTAGCTATGATCAGTTATTTTATAAACACAAACTACAGTGTGAAGTAGGCTTTTTGTTTTCCAGTAAAGAACTATTAGATAATGATTTCCTATATTTTTCATACTTACTTCAGGTGATAAATGTAAATTGACATTCAGATCTATCTTAAACAGAATTCCATCTATATTTTTTTCTAAAAAAGTAATGACATTTTCAAAAAAAAGTAAATGACATTGTTCTTAAATTTCATCATTTTTAAAATTCTATATTTTATTTGATAATACAAAATACAATTTTAAGTATTTTCATTAAGTTTTATCTTATGTTCAAAACGTAGTACTATAATGTTATGAGTGAGTAAAACCATCATCTGCTGGTTGGGATTAGCTAATCCCTCAGTCATTTGGAGGGATCTATATTTAGTCTGTGTGTCACATAGACCTTATTAAAGCTAGAGAGACAGTATAAAAGGGAAAATGAATGAGAATGAGAGTGTATGTTAGTTCAGTCTTCTGTTGAGGGGAAGAGTCAGGTTACATATCACAAAATACATGGGAAATTCATTGGTAAACGCATCTACAGGAAATATTAATTACCTTCTAAGGTAGAAGAGAAATAAGGCAAAATGATAGAGAGTAACCTCCTAGAAGCTACCACTGTGCATGGCAGTAACTCTGTGATGCATCTGCCTGTGCAAGATTCCTCCCTTCACAAACCAGTGAAGCGCCCGAAAAAGCACAGTGTAGATTACCCTCGAGTAATCTGATGGTCAGTGTGAGCTGAAGCCACTAGCCTAGTGAGAAGAGACATAGAGGCCGGTAACACCCACCGCTTGGAAAGCTCGCACTATGTGCCTCATATCATTCCATCTTCAGAACAAAGAAAATGGACACACAGCAAGAACTTTGATTGAAGCCAGTTCTTAACTGTGCATTCCTTATCCTGAACAGCTACCATGACTTCTGCTTCACGAAATTGACCAAAACTGGCATGGAAAGGAATAGAGTAACAGAATAAGCAAATTATCAAAAAAAAAATTTTTTGGATATTTTATCACCAACTAGTAACAATGATCAGTTCTGTTTGACCCATGCCAATGGGTATTTTTGCTGATTTGTTATCTACGTTGTAGTTTTCTTTGAGTACCTTGTGAATGTTGTGAATTAAAATAATAAAATACTTACTAATGTGCTAGATGTGATTTAAAACTGTTTACCACTAAGTTGGTTACAAATAGCTTCCTTTTCCTTAGAATGACTTTTCCTGGAAAGCCTTTTTTAAAAAAAATCAAAACAACTCAATTAACCCGAATCTTAACCTTTGGATATTTGTGTCAAGCTCACATTCATTGCTCATTCATTCTGTTCATTGAGTACAGCTGGATCTCTGTATCAGCAGGTTCTGTATTTATGAATTCAACTAATTGAAGACCGCAGTTTTTTAATTGCATCTATACTGAACATATATAGACTTTATTCCTCAAGCAATAGCCTGTAACAACCTCGTATATAATACTTATATTTTATTGGCTGTTGTGAGTAACCTAGAGATTGTTTATAGTATGTGGAAGATACTTTAAATCTATATAATTTTACGTGAAAGGATATGGGGTCATCCCCTTTGAACACAAGGGGCGACTGTGCCTGGATTATAGCAGATAACATTATA
This sequence comes from Dicrostonyx torquatus, assembly GCA_028555095.1. Taxonomy (NCBI): domain Eukaryota; kingdom Metazoa; phylum Chordata; class Mammalia; order Rodentia; family Cricetidae; genus Dicrostonyx; species Dicrostonyx torquatus. The sequence goes on along the minus strand of JAQHUG010000173.1, from coordinate 3,646,051 downwards.
GGTGTGGGTTCCCATGGTTCCCCACCACATGGTAATCCCTGGCCTTCTGAAGTATATCTACAAGGGGCTAGGCAAGAGATCGACTCCTAAAGGGGATGGTTATCTCTTAGCTGAAATGAAAAGCAAAAGACAAGAAGAGTCATCATTTCTGGAAGCCTGACAGAAAGGAAAAAGACTAAATCCCAGAAGGCATTGCATACCAAGGATAAAGAGACTATGCTGAAGGAGATAGGAAGTAGCAGTGGAGTTTAAGCAAGAATATGCTGTAATCTGGTCTGTACTTTCCATAAAACCACTCAACTTTCATGTCAAGAATGGCACGAGGGTTGAGAACGGAAGAGAACAACTACTTAAGTCTACTGCAGAAATCCAGGTGTGATGTGTTGGTGGCTTGCTGTGGCGGAGTTGGTTTCATAGTTAGAGCTACATTTTGAGAAAACCTTCCTAACAGAGATGAAGAAAAGAAAGGGGCCTGAGCTTCTGGATAAGTTCTGACCAGAGCAGTTTGTCAGTGGATGTTGAGCTACTGATTAGAGAAGTGCAGAAAAGAGACAGGTGTGAGGGTGTGGTAGCCAAGAGCTCTACTGAGATTCTCCTTGGAAATGTTGATTAGACAGATCCAATAGATGACAGTAGGTAATCCACACATAAGTATTCAGAGGACATTTGGGGTTAGAGCCATACATTTAGGGATTATTATATAGATTGGGCGTTGTAAATTTTAGTGAGTGAACTCAGGAAGGAGAAAAATGAAGAAAACAGGGCAAGAGGAAGTTACTGAGTGCATCTCCATATAAAGGCATGAGCATGGGAGACTTAGAAAAGGCCCTGAGGGGAGGGAAGTGACCAGAGATTATCCTAACAAACCTCAAGAGGTGACTGTGCTGGGGAGGTGGTGTTAGTTTGTGTGTTGTCAGAGAAAAGGAAAGTCATTGTACATTCCACTTCAAAGAAAGTCTGATTGCATCTAGTATTCATTTATTTACAAAATTGAAAGGCTGCCTTATGACAACATTAGTACTACCTTCGTTCTCACAGGAGACAAACTGTTAAGTCTGAAACTTTTTAAAAGACACAGCAGGGAGTCAAATGACTGAAAAGACCATCCTCAAACTTATGGAAGGAATACCTTTTCCCCAGCCTTAAGTATTTTTGGTGTGTAGGAGGGAAACTTGTTGAGAAAGGAGAAAAGAGAAAGCAGGATTAAAAGGACTGGAATTCATTATTATATAAAGTATGAAGCTATCATAAAAATTTTGAGTGCTTTTGGTTTGGCCATAGATTTGTGAAGTGACTACATTATTGACCTGGGCATTCTAGAAACTGTAGTTAGGGGTTAGAAGAGATCTCTCTTGGGAATAAGCTCTCTAACAGAGGTCTGAGGGGCCTTTAGTTTGTGATTTTGCTTATTGGTCTGAGTGATTTCAAGGACCTTGAATAAATGGTTCTTCAGGAAAGCTGGCAGATAAAAGAAATAAACTTAGTCATCACAAAAGAAATAAAAAGCAATATTATCACAATTGGTAGTGATTTGTAGAGACTGGTTGAGAGGTGATAACTTGCCATCTAGGATCCTGTTTGTTTTCTGCTTAAGTAGAAGTGACCAAGGATTTTTATAGTGATTCGGCGGCACTGGAAGTGGCTCAGTGAGTAGAAGTGCTTCTCTGCAGGACTAGCTGTTCGAGTTGGTCCTCGGAGCACACACAAAGGTGTAAGAGAAAACTGGCTCCACAGAGTTGTCCTCATATGAGTGCCATGGCATGTGTTAGCTTACAAAATTATGTGTATACAAACACCAAATGTTCAAGGAAACATACAAGAAAGAACATGAGGATGGTTGTCTTCTGAGGCTATATTCCTTTACTTCATATGGTGTTTTTCCAGTTCCATCTATTTTCCCTGCAAATTTCATTTTTTTAACAGCTGAATAAAACTCCTGTGTGTGTGTGCGCGCACGCACACAGGTACCACGTTTTCATTATCCGTTCCTCAACCGAAGGTGGACAGCTAGACTGGCTTCGTTGCCTTTCTGGTAGCCGTACAGTAGCAGTGAACGTTAGGCACAAGTGTCTGTGGTAGGATGTAGGGTCCTTTGGGTATCTTCCCAGGAGAATCATAAAAATGATTTATATGGCCAACAAAAATAGCTGATGCTCCGTTTGCACTGTGTTCCAGGTGGCCAATCTGAATCCTAAGGACCTCTCCTATACCTTAAAGGATTATGTGTTTAAGGACCTCCAGCGAGACTGGCCGGGTTATACTGAGACAGACAGACGCACACTAGAGTCAGTTCTCTCCAGGTAAGAGACCCTTTTTTCTCTTTGTCTTTACAAATGGTACAGATAAGTGATATTCTGGTCACTGTTATTTTTGTGTTGAGGTGGGAAAGAGAAGCAGGCACAGTTTTTTGTTCTGTACATTTCAGAGTCCTCTTTATTACCTGGAAAATGCATTTCCTTTACAGGAAACTAAATCCGTCTCAGAATGCTGGCACTAGCCGGTCAGAGTCTCCCATGAGTTCCAACAAAGATGCTGCCTCATCTCCTCAGGTATGTCAGGAAGTTACAAAATCCTCAGCCTGCCCTGCAGCTCAGCACAGTCAGCCAGCCAGTCTCTAATTTGTAAGTGACGGAAACCGCACAGATGACCTGGCCAAAGCCCAGAGCCAAGTCCTGGCCAAATTTGCAGTTTTGACCTCATTTAGAATGCTGTACACTGTGCTGCATTGCTTGTCAAAGGGCTTAATGCATAGACTTTGATTGCCACTTTTAAAATTTAAATTTATTATAAAATTATCTGCTTTTCAGTTTGGTCGCTAACTAGAAGACACATCCAGTTCCATATAATTTTCAGGTTATATGGAAAATTGAAGATATTTGATTTTGTCTGAAATGTTTCTGGAGGAACATTCTTGTGGAAAATATATTTTGAACACATTAAAAAGTGGTGGCACTTTTTAAATGCATTTCTTTAAAGTTTTTTTTTTCAATTTGACAGTAATCAGAAGACTCATAATCAGACTGTATTCTAGTTTAGAAGCATCTCACTGGGATGTCTCAGAGAGATCCCCTATCCTGAGTGCCCTGGGCCAATGTTGGCAGGAGCCTCTCCTCACTCCAGGGTTGCTAACACAGCACCCTACCCCACCCCCATACCTAGGGGGAAGCAGACAGATGTGTCGGGAGCACAAGCAAGAGGCTAGCTGTGTCTCAGAGTGTTGGATATCACTGTGAAGAGCACAGCAGAGGACAAATGAGTAGGTCCAGCTTCATGTGTCAGGCGTCTGTGGAGACATCACTTTTAATGACAATTACTGTGAAGCTGTTTCATCTCTGATTGAATTACATACTCTATACTAAAGTGAAACAGAAACGAATTAACGGATTGATTAGCTGTTTTTTTTTTAAGTTCATAACTGGCTTGTAATTTTATACTTTTCAATTGTTCATTTTCCTTTGTAACTTACATAGTGTCACTGTGAGTACTGGAATGAGCTAATAAAGCAAGATTTTTAAAGTATATCCTACCTCATTTTAATGAGCCAGTCTTCATAGACTATGTTTACAACATTGTGAACACATATGTACAGTGAAAAAGTACGATAACATTTCAAAAATGATAGCTGTATTTAGAGAAATGACGGTAATGATGAGCTAGTTCGCAGTGTAATGATTAAACTGATAAGAGGCAGTCAACATATTTACAAACGGGGCACTTTAGCCAGTCAGAGTGTGTTCATTGCCCTTAGCCAGCCTTACTAGTGCTCACAGAGTCAGATGGCGCAGACTTCTTTCTCTCCCCACTTACTACAACTAGGACAGCTGCGGCTAGCATGGGGGACGGTACTTCTGTTTAGTGCTGTGAGTATCTAATGCATGTGAATCAGAGTCGTCTCTGGGATTGAGGGGAGCCTGCAAGGTATAAAAGTACTATTGGGGCACTGTTCCCCTATTCTTTTGACAGAGGAATTAAAATTGGATTTTATGTTTGGTTGGGGGTTCTTAGAGAGAGAGAGAGAGAGAGAGAGAGAGAGAGAGAGAGAGAGAGAGAGTGTGTGTGTGTGTGTGTGTGTGTGTGTGTGTGTGTGTGTGTGTGTGTGTTCTGGGAGGTTCATTTTTGAGTAAGCTTAGAGTATAGTATGGTGAGTAAGGCTACTCATCCTTTTCTTCCCCCACCTCCAGAAACGGCCTCTGGATTCCGATTTCATTGATCCTTTAATGAACAAAAAAGCTCGAATATCTCACCTGACAAACAGAGTCCCACCGACATTAAATGGCCATTTGAATCCCACCAGTGAAAAATCTTCTGCAGGCCTCCTACCGCCCCCTGCAGCCGCAGCCATCCCCACGCCCTCACCACTGCCTTCAACCCACTTGCCTGTCTCGAATCCTCCTCAGACTATAAATTCCAACTCCAATTCCCCTAGCACTCCAGAAGGCCGGGGGACTCAAGACCTACCTGTGGACAGTTTTAGTCAAAACGGTAGCATTTTTGAGGACCAGCAAGACAAATATACCTCTAGGACTTGTCTGGAAACCTTGCCCCCTGACTCAGTTCTGCTAAAGTGTCCAAAGCCTATGGAAGAAAACCAATCAGTGTCTCACAAGAAGTCCAAAAAGAAGTCTAAAAAACACAAGGAAAAGGACCAAATGAGAAAGCACGACCTTGAGACAATGGAGGAAAAGGAAGACGACCTTCAGAGAGAAGAGCCTGCCAAGCTGAGGAGCTCCAGTCCGAACCCCAGTGAAGGTATTTTACATTTGTTTAAAGTGCAAAAATGAACTGGGGGAGCATGAGCTGTAGGTGATGCTCTGTAGAATAATCCTTTTTAAGCAACTGACCTTCTATTGAATCAATCTTAATATTGTGTTTTTGTAACATCTGGTTTTCCTCCACCTTGTACCTGTCACTTCAGTCTCGTTAGCCAAGTATTAAACATGATTTCTTTATGTAGATTTATACTGTCATTTTAAAGTGACTTTGCCGTTCTCCAAAGATTCCCCTTTGGTGCATTGTCCTTCTCTGTCATGGTACAACTTCAGTGTAACCAGTACATGCCAGTCTTGAACTGATTGAAACAGACACACAACAGGCAATAGCAATATCCATTTCCTTCCTTTCGAGAAGCCAGAGGTGCTCCTGCTGTAGTTAATATTAGCACAGAAAGACTGTCGAATTCTTTCTAAAACAGGCAAGCACACATCAGCAGCATCATCTGCTGTGAATGCAATTTGCTCCACAAGGTTCCTAGCTGCTATCACCTTGATAGAGACAAGGAAACTGACGTCTCTAGTTACTCCCTATCTTTCTCGTAATACTGAAGGCTTGAAATCCTGAGGTTTAACTGGCCGTTTCTACCAAATGGAAGAAGTTTTCATTATTTTCTCTTAGCAAAGTTTGCAGAGGAGGGCTTAAGAACAAGACACAGTCGACCTGGGTTGGGTGTGTTGCATGCCAAAGCCTACCTCTTGAAGTGTGTAGATCAGCATAATAGTAGATAATGGCCCAAGTGTAAGTTATTCCCCACACACACTTAGAGGACTCTTTGTATTTGAGTTTGTCAAGTCAGGATAGGGGCGTGAAGTAAAATTTCATGTTTGGATTTACTAAACCAGATTCCTAGGTACTCTCTCTTTCACACTCCCACGCTTAGGGGTGGTTCTGAGTCACCCTAGTACCAAGAGGACTGGATTCCAGTATGCTGAGACCACCACAGAAACTGTGTTCTCAGGGCTAGAAACTCGGGAAAGCAGGCCTAGTGTCTTTACGTCCTTCTTTTGTGGTATGTAGAAAAACTTGAGAACCGAGTATGATCATCCCAAGTGGAGGACAGATCCAGACCTGTCATCCTCTGTATCCGCCATCTATGGCGAGGAAGGACTCTCTCCCTGATGCTCTTCCATGAAGACTCAGGCTCTTGTGTGGCCATGCCTGAGTCAAATTTATATAAGTGAACAATGAGCCCACCGAGTCTGTTATCTATTATATTTTATCTTTCAAACCATTAAGAAATTCAGATATTCACATTTGCTTTATAGTGAATATATGCTTTGCCAGCAAATTAAAGTTTCAGTTATTAAGTGTGCTTTAAAAAAAATCTTAATGAAATGTTTAAACACTGCCCCTGGAAATTGTCTGTTAAACAATGTAATTCTGGGTGCATCCACATTCATTAACACCTTGTTATGAACTGATGATGGAAAAACTTCCTATGCAGTCCCACTGCCTGGCTCCAAAAGGGTGGCAGTGCAAACACAGTGACCCAAACAGGCTGCTACCGGAGACTTTATTATTTCTCCTGCCTTGTCTGAATCTGTTGGTGTAAAATGTTACTTCCATTGTCTGGCTGCATCTGCCACCACAGTCTTGGAATTGCTAGGCAGATGCCACACTGTTGATGAAAGAATAGACGCTTGACCCTGGGTTAAAATGGAATTCCTTTACTGTGCAGACTCTGCAGTAGCCAGGGTGCTGTAAACGCCTGGCGTCAGCTTTGCTGGCACTGGTCACAGGCTCCATTGTTTGTGTTCGATTGTATTCCTTGCTTGCTGTTGCCTACTGAGGTGGAAGGAAAGAATTTGAGGAAAAGTTGTCCAGATGTTTCTAATCCATTTTAAAGTTGGCAGTTGACAGCCATACTGGTTGATGAACACTGATTTTTTTTTCCCCCCTTCACAGGAGTTAAGGAAGGTTGCACTGCCTCCATGGAGCCTTCTTCAACAATTGAACTCCCAGATTATTTGATGTAAGTTTTCTGTCTGCCAGAGGAGTAAGCTGCTTAATTTTAGAAAATTTGCAAATTCTTTTCCCATAATTTGCAAATCAAAAGAGTAAGAAATTCCAGACATAGAATCGTGGGCAATTGGAAAGCTGCCCTTAAGCGTGCTGTCTGCAGTCCACCACTGTCTTCTGGGGCAGCTTGTGCCTTCCCTGCTCAGAGCAAAGTTGCTTTTGAAGTATAGAGAGGCTTGTCTTTGTTCCAGGCCCAGACTGAGCATCACAGCCTGCAAAGCTGATGGTCTATCAGTGCACAACCCCTACAGGGGCCCACAGTGCTGCAGAGTGCCTGAACCTCCATGCTGAACAACACAGAGCAGGCATAATTTCACCTTTATGTAAATAAAGGTCTCTTCTCAATTTTAGGAGGGAAGAATAGTAAAGTTACTTCATTTTAGTACCAGGTATATTTTTCTTGTGACAACAAGTTGCTAAATGCTGAGCTAGGAATGTTGTTTGTAACTGCTTATCACAGAAATTATAACTTGCACTTATAATTCTAGCTTTTTGATACAATCAAAGGCTTCTGTAAGAAGAAAATTATTAAGTTACAAGTGCCTGGAAAGGTGGGGCATGGAAGAGCAAAAAGCTCTGATATCAGATAGCTTTCAAAATGAAACAAATTGGCAAAATAGGTACAACATGGAACATGAAGATATAATCCAAGTTTTTCTGTTAGTGCCATCTCGTGAGGGCAAAGTTAGGCTATACTTTTAACCTTGCTTCTTGCAGAGAGGAGAGTATTTTAGATTTCCAAAGCTGCCACTTCTGCTTAACACGAAAGCTGCCCCTGCTGGAGGATGAGAAAGCACGATGCTAATCATCACCCTCAGCTCACAGGAACCTGAGCCGTCTTCCATGACAGTCCCACAGACTCGCGGCTGACGCTTTCACCCCTTCACCCACCTGCTTCTCCTTAGACTTCTGCAAGCTGAGCCCTGGGGTCACACAGTATTCTTCTCTGATAGATTTTAAATCCTTTTATTAGTAGTGATATATATATACATAATACATATATACATAAAACTTGTGCCATTAATTCAAAGCTTTTGCTGTGTCTGCCAGCATGACTGTATTTATGAAATGTTTAGGTTAGTCTTAATGTATTAATGTAGTCTTTCAGCAGAAACTGTTGGTCCTCTGCCTCGGCAATCCTTTCTCTTATCGTGTGCTTTATTTGCTTAAATAAAAGCAATGTTTTTACCCAAACTGAAAATTTAAGTTTTATACCAACCAGTGCAGCTATTTTCTAAAAGTAACATTTCTAAAACACAGAACTTAAGTTACCCCATAAGAAAACCAAAAGGAGACAAAATAAAACCTGTACGGTTAGTGTTTGAATAATTCATTTGTAACTACAGTGTTACTGATTTTTATATACTAAGAGTGCTTTCGTTGCTTATGTGGTTGTAAGTTATCCGATATTTATACATTTTTACTCTTTCACCTCATTAAAAAAAAACTGTAAAATCATAAAAATTTGTTGAAAAAAATATTGACTGCTAAAATGCCAGTATCAAAGAGCATCACAATTGCTGGCCTGGTTGGTATTTTTCCTTAACTAAGTTATTAAATAAAACAGTAGAGGTCAGGTTTTTAGAAAGTGAAATAAATGTATTACACGGTGACGTGAACCTGAGTTTCAAGGTCAGCTTGGTCTTCACTTCTGCAGGCTTATTCATTCCCTGGCACCTCATTCGCCCTCAGGGCTTCCTCTGGCTCTGTAAGACCTGCATTGCGGCTGGCAGCATTCCTTTTGCAGCTCAGACCAGCAGGGCAGCTTAGCTCATCAACACTATACCACTGCCTCAGTTACACTTAGAAAAACCCAGCCTCCACACTGTATTAACTCAGCAGAAATAAAAATATTAATGAGGACGTTCAGTTTGCACACTGCATCACGTTTCCCACTTTCCCAGGAAGGCATCTGTGACACAGCAACTTAAATAAAACTGGTAGGGTTATATAAAACCATCTGGAAGAGGCCCCAGTTCTAAGTTGTTACCACCATAAGGCCCAAGTGTGTGCCTCAGGATGTATCCTGCAACTCCCACCAGCTGCCTGATCTCAGTTTTGACCCAAAATAATCAAAGAAATTGAGCCTTCCATGGCAGGAAAACAGAGGGCAAAACAGAAGGCTGACTGGAAACTAATGATACTGCCTGTTGTACTGTTAAAATGATCTTGTAACTGATCTACTGCTGAATCCCTGGCATATTGTGCAGATGGCCTTCACTTACTAGATTCTCAGACCAGTCACAGATTTGTGGCATCTATTAAGACAGTAAATTAGACTAAACAGCACAGCGCTAGCCTTCTTAGTGTTGGAAAGTGCTGGAAGAACCCTCTGTGTGTGGCAGTGCACACCTGTAATCTTAGCACTTAAAAAATAGAGGTAGGAAGATGAGGATTTCAAGACCAGCCTCAACTACAGGGTAAAATGGAGGCCAGCCTAGGTAATTTGAGGCTGTCTCTTCAAAAACCCAAAAAGGAGGTCTGTAGAGATGACTCGGTGGTGAAGAGCATTTACTGCCCTTCAAGAAGACTAAGGTTCGGTTCCCAGTATTCACATTAAGTGGTTTACATCCATCTATGAGTCCAGTTGAAGAGCCAATGCCCTATTCTAGATTCCATGGGATGGACGTCGGGCACACTTGGTACATTCATGCAAGCAACTATGTACACAAATTAAATTCTTCTTTATCTGAAAGTGGGAGGGAGATATAAAACTAGAGAAACTTTCTTTGGTGGAGGGCCTCACTCTGTCAAAAAAAAAATTTTTTTTAATTTGTCTAGTTAGAAATGTCAAGAAAGGAATGGAGAGAGCAAACCAGAAGCCCCTTGTTGAAAATTTCTGCTTTTCACGGGTCTAAAAGACACCCTTCTATCACAAACCAAGGGGGTCCTGGTCCAGCTTTGACTTGAGTGCTCAGTGGCTGTGTGGCATTCTGTCATCATGTTACCCATCAAGCGCCTCCGTCTTGAGATGACCGCTAGCAGACGTCTTGGTCTCCTCCACTATGTGGAGTAAGTCGTTTGGGGGATTGACTCTGGAAGAGCACTTCTCGTGATACGTGGTTCCCTTTGAACTCCATTGCCACTGAGAGCTTTGCCACATTCGTTCTCCGTGGACGCTCTTGAGGCCCTCTGAGTGACCTTGCAACAAACCAAAGACAGAGTGACATACTGGAGACACACGCAAGAAGGTGGCATCCCAGGCTTATTCTTTCTCTCCTCCATTTATCCTGTTTCTCTCTCTTTTATTACTAGAAAATACATTGCTATTGTCTCCTATGAGCAGCGCCAGAATTACAAAGATGACTTCAATGCTGAATATGATGAGTACAGAGCTTTGCATGCCAGGATGGAGACGGTAGCCAGAAGATTTATCAAACTGGATGCACAACGAAAACGCCTTTCTCCAGGTTCAAAAGAGTACCAGGTAGATGGACACGTTCTTGGATGGACTGACTTTCCACTCTCACCTTCCCTGCTAGCCTTCGCCCTAGCTTTAGAGCAAGCTGCCTAGCAGACCAGCCTCAATGCTGCTTTAGGAAACAAATGTACTTGAACTAGTTCTTAAATAAGTAGGCGTGGGAGTGGGGGGATGGGGTTCCACTATAATATACACTGTATTGTAAAACATACAACCTCAACTACATAGGATGAGTTTTCTGTAATGTTTACATTCTAGTAACTTAAACCAGTATTGTGTTCCCTGGTCTCCTTAAACTTAGAAGGAATCTTAAAAGTTACTAAATAATTAAAATATAGTACTGTGTCTTGTCTTTAAGGATAGCATCAAACTACCCATATTATTTTATACTTTGATTTTTTTTTTCACTAGTGTGATGCTTCATAGAGAATTTTTGTATCAGCCCAGAAAGCACTTACGTGTTTGCTTTTTGTTTTTTGGTGTTTTTTTTTTTTTTCTGATACCTGTCATCCGGGTATCCCTTGTACTGTCCAAGGGGCATTCCCGTAGTATGGAATGTCTTTTACTAGACAGAACTGCTAATCTTACATCTGTCTGCATCATACGCTTAAGTAGGTAGACGTGCAGAACTTGTAGAATTGCTGAGTCAATTTTGCATTTGCTATTTTGATAACTGCTGCCAAATTGCCTAATGTAAAAATGTCCCAAGTTACATCTCTTCATCAATATTTCCCACACCTTGCCAGATGCCTGTTAGATACTGTACTGCCCCCCCCACCTAAGCCCTTATGTTCTCATTTCTAATTTTTAATTTTGCAGAATGTTCATGAAGAAGTCTTACAAGAATATCAGAAGATCAAGCAGGTGGGTACCACTGTGCTGTCTGGCCTACGGAACACTGTAAATTCTGTGACCTAATTCCTTATTGTTTTCTTTGTCCACAGTCCAGTCCCAATTACCATGAAGAAAAATACAGATGCGAGTATCTTCATAACAAGCTGGCTCACATCAAAAGACTAATAGGTGAATTTGACCAACAGCAAGCAGAGTCATGGCACTAGAGCTCTGCTTGCACCAGAAGATGTGAATAAACTTAAACTTATTTATTTAAAATTCCAGATGAGTTGCTCTAGATTCTAAAGGATGAGACTTGCTTGTGGAAGCTTCAGTGTTAGTAAACTTGAGTTCCTTTTTTCCTCTTCACCCTACTTTGCTTCCCTGAATTGTGAAGCTGCTTTCTTTTTCTCGTTCTCCTCCCACCCCAAAACTTGTTTGTTAATAAGAAGCAATGTTTTAGATATTGGGGATCCAATGTCTATACTTCAGATCAATTTTTCTTTGATAACTTGTGTTTGTCATTAGAGATGATTTTTTTTTTAAGGTATCAGGGATGCAGTGTCCACACTTGAGTTGCTTGTGTTTAAAACAAAACAGTAATGTACAGGGTGAAATGCTTTTCACAAGCCTATTCTCTGACCTTTCCTAATGCAAACTCTTTGCCTTAAATGGTAGGATATTTAGACATTTGCACAAAATTTTAAAAAAAAAATCAAAACATTGTTTTGGAGGGTTGAGAAATAGAAAGTTGTGTGACTGTGTGTGTAGTTTTTCTATGCACGTACATGCATACATACATACGGGCTGGCTGGCTCCAGAGTGTCAATCTGCCCTGCGAGTTAAACCCCCCATTGCAATGGCTGCCTTAAGGTGTTTGCTCGTGTGTACACTGTGTGGTTAATCAGTAGCTACACTGCTCCCCTGTGCTAACAGCCATGGGAAGCACACTGTGGCCTACCATGTGTGTTCAGCTTGTATGTCTGCAGAACTGATGTGGACGTGAGCCGCGTGAAGGTGAAGAGCTGCCACTCAGTAGGCCAGACGCTCAGGTTAAACAGCTGATGAGTGTTACCGTAGGTTGTTGGTGTCTGTCTGTTTGTTTGTTTCTGTCAAATTGCCACTTCTATTGTGGAAGACAAAAAAAGCATTTCCATTTCAACAGTTTGTCAGCTTTATTAATGTTGGGCAAAAAATTTATATGTTAAAAATGAAACAGATCTATAGTTTTGGGGCAAAATGATAAAATTAAATGTGTAGGTAACCTATTTATATACTGCTATAAAGTATTTTTGGAAAGAGATATGCAAAGAAGCTATTACCTACATCAGATGTATATTTAAAGATTTTTTTTTATCCTGGATACCAGGAATATAAAAAAGAGTAGAATATTTAACCATAACATACTGTGATTCATCAGACAGCACAAACTTTCATTTCATGGAGTTTATCTGTTAACGTTGATTTAAACTATCTCTTGTCTTATCATGTGGGAACGTAAGTTATGTGGTCAAAATATAAGGATTTTGAACTAATGTTGATTCAGGTTGTGTTGTCTTGTATCGTCTTTTCAAAGTGCTGCCGGTTGAAAAGGGAAGCATTATGTTTACAAATCTGTTTTGAAATGTTTGCCAAAATTTTGGTAGTATCTTTAATAAAGATGTTTGTCTCCAGCATCCAAAAAAAAAAAAGTGAATAACTTTGTTGTGTATCACTGTAAACTAAAAATGTTAGTACTAAGGTCATGTGACAGGATCTGTTGATGAACTTGCTTCTCTGGAGTTTTTCTGAAACATTAACTGGAAAGACTGCTAATATACTGGAAGTGCAGAGGCCTTCTAACCACTGACACAACCTTTCCACCTGCCACTGCACAAACTCCGTTTCTGTGTAGCATGGTCCTTCTAGAGAATTCCTTTGAGATCCCTGGTGCTCTTTTATATCAATATTGGTATAATCATTATTAAATGGAAATTTATCTCGGACTTTTGAGTTTAAAAGGAAGAAAAGAAGCTTAGTTGTGGCTAAACTGGGGCCTCACATTACCCCGTAGAGTTAGTCTCTCTTGAGGGACATACAGAGTCCAGTGGGATACTCTAGTGAAATTGTGGCCTTTTAATCAAAGATTGCTGCTGGTTTTTGCTATGAGCAATGTTTTTCAAAAGTGGGCTTCTTAAATGGCTTGCATTACGCACACTAGAATCTCTTAGTAGGGCCCAGGTATCTGCATTTTTACACAGTTCCTGCAGGGACATCTGCAACCTGATGTGTGAGAATCCAGTTGACTTGGGTGAAGCTGAGTCTTAAGTCCCTTAACATTGAAATCTTGAATTAGCAGATACCCAGTTTAGATTAGGCATAAGACTACCCCAGCTGAATCTGTAGTTTCTAAACGTTTTCTGAAAAGATAATGCAGAAGAAAGGAAAGGCCTCAGCTGAGCACTGGCATTAAAAACCTACAACTATTGTGTCAACAGTGATTCTGGCTAAGTGTACAGGGATCCTCTAAGATAAATGAGGGTCAGCAACCCTTCAACATCAGACATCTAGCTTTGTGTTTGTTTTAAACATTTACCTCATGTCCTCAGCCCTAAAGTAAAACCATGGTGGACGTTTCATTACATAAAACTTACAAAAATTCAGTGGAAAGTAGCCATAGCCACCAAAATTAGAAAATCTAGATAATGTTTGTGAAAACGTTGCTTTCCAGACAAAAGTAAATCTATTTTTACTGGCTGCAAAGGGGACAAGGCAGAGATCGGCTTGAAGAGTGGAGGTGGGATGTCTGGGGTTGTGGAGTGCTAGGCCTGTCTGTACCTGCCCTTCTGGTTCTAGTCTCCCGAGACTGTGCAGCAGTGGCCACAGGGACCTCTGACGTCTTACGAGTGCCTAATTCTCAACAATCTGAGACCGGTCTTGGTCAGCTTCTTCCTGCCTGATTCAACTGACCCACCAGGCTGTTTTTTCCTACTATGATTAATTAGATTATTAGTACAACATGGGAACTTGCAAGTGGACAAGTACTCCCTGTCTAGGTCTATGAAATACAGGAAAGAGCTTCTTGAAGATGAGCCCACATGATTAGCTGACGGGTTTGTATTAGCCAGCCTAGGAAGGATTTGTTGCTTGTCCTTCAGATTTGATGATTTCCCCAATGGGTTTACAGCTAATTGTTGGGTTACATGGTTGCCCTGCTCTGCCTCTCCACTCTCACTTCCTGCTGTCCAGTACTAATGGTTCCTCCCATCCCAAGGCCTCCCGTGTTAAGCATTAACATTGCACCGTTAGCTCTATGCCTCATTTCCTCCCTCTGCCGAGTCCCCATCCTGATGTTCTGCTTGACTTTCCATATTGATAAGTCTTGCTTGATTCTTGTTTCTCCTTCATGACACTTGTCACAATTATAACTGGATACTAGCTGTATAAGAATTAGTCTACAACAGAATGGAGACTGTCCTGATCATTCTAGTATCCGCAGCCCCGGCATAGAAATGGTGCTCGTTAATGCTGTACTAGAAAAATGAGCAAGGCAGACTCTTCACTGAGGTCATATTTACCATTGAAGTGGAAAGGATATGAATTACTGTCGAGAGCCCACTGGGTCATCCAGGTGGCTGTGCCCTGCTGCTACCCTCTCAGAGCTGGGATGTAGGGATGTAGGCATTGTTCACAGTGGCAGGGTGCTACCTGTGGCACTTCCCTTTTCCTGTGGTTAACTGGATATTTTCAAAGGGGGAATCTCTTCAATTTCTGCATTCATACCTCCAGTTTCCTTTGGAATCTGAAATGAAATGTTTTGAGCTCTTTTTTTCATTGGCCACAACTTGCATCTTGCATATAGGTTCTGATTTCATCTTCTGAATTTTTAAATTACTTTTTACATATTTACATGTCTGTGTATATGCATATACACATGTATAGGTACCCACAACTACACATGTAGCAAAGGACAACTTTGAAGAATCATTTCTCTCCTTTCATTATGTGGGTCCCAGACACTGAACTTAAGTCATCAGGCTTGGCAACTAGCACCTTGACCTGCTGAGTTGCTAGCTGGCCCGACAGTTTTTCTCAATAGCTTTCTCTTGTTTCTCAAGGATGTGGTCGAAGATAGCAGTCTAAAATTGGTACACCAATTCTCCAGCATAGTAACAGCAGCTCTAGAGAGCTTTCTTTAAAATTCAGCACACATTTCGATTAACATTTCTTTTCCATTTAACACTGGCTCAGCCTTCCAAGTGGTAGACACTGAGGATAATAGGACTGTGGTACTTCTGTAAGGATGAAGATGGAGGAGCACGGCAGTCACAGTCACCAAAACTGCCTTCATTTTCTAACTAATGGAGCTCAGTGACAGCACGTAGTAGAACAAGATGAGGCCCCAGGTAAGGGAGCAGCTGCCACTGGAAACCGACACACAGACCAGAGGTGGTAAAAGAAGCAGACACGCACAGGCATCGGCTGTTGTGGTGCAGAGCATGTAGTTAAGTTAAACGGTGTGGCTTAGAATCTGGGGTCTGCCACTCAGAAGCTACAGATTGTGATCAAGTGAAGACCCTCTGCTCAGCCTGTGAACGGGACAGGTGGTTCAGTAATATATATGTAGAGGGATGCCTGGAACCTAGTAAATTTTCTCTATGTGTTTTGGTAAGTATTTGAGGATTACTCCTTTCCACCTTTTGTGTGTATGTGCACAGCTTTGCAGCAAGTCCATGAACAATCCCCCTGAGTTCATTTCAGAGATGGCTGTGGACAAGCCTTTGTTCCTGCGGGAGCCCAATACCGCCTTTGCCTGTTCCTCCCTCTCTTGTCTGAATGAACAACCTTGCTCCTCTGTTCTGCTCATGTGCATATCTTAGCATTATGTGTTTGTCTTTGACTAAGGATGAAGGCTTCCAGGTAGTAAGAAGGCCACCAGCTCAGAACAGAGACCGCAAAGTAACACCCCAAAAGTTTGGGTAGCAGTTGAAATGCTTTGTAGGCCTACATCCTACTACGAATCTTAATTCTCGAATTGCCAACATGTGACCCATGTCAATTTGTCTCATCCTCTGACAGTTTAGGATATCACAATTTGGGAGAGATTAGCAAAGATGATTTGGGATAGATTAGCATTGAAGTGGAATGACTGAATATTGCCATCTAAAGCAGCATTGCCTGTTCTCACACGTCCCCCTTGGTGGGTTCCCTAATTTCTCCAGAGCAGCTACCCAGGCTCCTTTCAGTACCGTTAGTCCAGTCTCTACTGTGTTCACAGTTAGAGCCTCCCCTCTCTCCCAGCTTCAGCTGGGTATAGGCTGACAGCCACACAATTCTTACCATCCAGCTTGCAGCAGGGTGAAAGGAAGAGGGCAGGTGGAGTCCATAGGGCAAGAGAGGTCTTGGACCATACCTTTGAAAGTGGCCTTGGTTTCTTCCAAATGCTGTCAAGTTCTTAAGCATCTCAAACCTTTCTGTGGCCTCTGACCACTGGTCAAGCCCCTCCTTTCTCTAGCCTCGGCAGTCCCCATTCCTTCCTACCCCAATCCCATGCATAGACAATCCTTGGCTTTGGGGGACAGGGAACTAGACATCTAGCACCTCTTTTTAAATAGCTAGACTGTTGTGTAAACTAGAGCTATGATACCTAGGCTATCACCCTTAGATTAACACTTTGACCCTGACACTAAGGACACAGCAACTTCCCAGACGTATCCCTACTCTACTATAGACTTACATCAAGCAAAAGTCACACGCCAACCTTTAGAGTCCCTTCACCCAGCCTGAGGAGTCACCAGCAAAAAAGAGGCTTCCATTCGCCTGCGGTAAGGAAGAGCATACCTTCTGTTCTCTGTGGAGGCCTTTAGGAAGTGTTTAGCACTAGCTGACCTTTCACCTGTGTTCCTTACACCCATGAGAGGACCCGGAACCAAGGGAAAGGGTATATCCTCTGCAAAGCCCTCTGAATGGTTCAGGGTCTGACTTGTGTGACGGAGTTAGACGGAAGTAGATGGTATCGATTGTCTGGGACATCAGCAGAAACTGTCAGGAAGTCCTCCGATAAGCCCTGTTGCATAGTTGTTGCGTTTAGGCTGCGTTTAGTGAGTATTTATGTGCTTCTCAGTTTTGTGTTTGTAAACAGGAAGACACCACTGAACAAGGCAAATGGGAATTATGAGAAATGACTACAGTAACAAGTGTGGCACAGTAGGTTTGGCTAACAGGCATGCCTCGCAAAGGGAGCCACAGGAAGCTAAGGGCAGGCGCTTGAGAAAGGAGGACCAGGAAGAGAGACCACTTGGAAAAGCCGTTAGCACCCACTGTCTGTCCATTTCACTTCTTGGTAGCAAAAGTCGTGGCGGGTCTTTCCCTTTGGCTATTGCGTTTTTTTCCTCTATCGCGGCTTCACCTCTATTCTGCATTCCTGGGGAAGTAAAGCCAGAACGGTGAATCCGTCTCTCCTGAGGGTCAGACATTTGTTTCAGTTTGAGGTTCTTATCAGTTGTCCTTCTCATGTTGCTAATTCCTGCAGAGGAAAGTTTCCAAAATGATATCATTTTAATAGGTCAATAAATCTCAACTGGCCAAAGAGGCTTCACATAGAAAGATGTGGGGAGGGGAAAGGCTGGTGATGTTCTTTCCCAAGGAGAGTCATGATGCCTGTCTTCCACAGGGGTGAGAGCCCAGTGTGTGAGGAGGCACAGAGCAGCCAGCTCTGCCGCTGCCTTCTCTGGGTAGACACTTCTGGAGTTAGAACAAGAAATCTAGGCCACACAGAAAAAGAGAACGCCTGTACTATTAAAATTATCACCAGCTCTCTCTGCTATCAGTAGCCAGGTCATCTGTGTGATTCTGTTATTGGTGGGTAGATAGGATTCAAGTAACCAAGCCAGAAAAAAAAAAAATGCCAAAGAGCTAGAGGAGACAGGAAATGGCAGTATTTATTTACCACTTGGCAACAACAGTCTTCCTCAGGCATCAGTTGATTCTCGCTTTAAACCATCTTTAGTGTGAGGCGGAATGACCTACAAAGAAGAAATGGGCCCAAAAGTGTCATACTGGATGAGTGGCAGGTAAGAATACAGGGCAGATGTCTCTACTAGACCCCATTTCCTGTCAGCCTGCTTTCAGAGTTTGTCCTCTGGCTTAGTGGCAGTCCCCAAAGCAGGACCCACAAACATCTCACAGGCCACCAACATGCTTTCTCCACGAAGTAAGTTTTCCCCGGGAAAACTTACGTAAACTTTTTTTTTTTTTTTTTTTTGGTTTTTCGAGACAGGGTTTCTCTGTGGCTTTGGAGCCTGCGCTGGAACTAGCTCTTGTAGACCAGGCTGGCCTCGAACTCACAAAGATCCGCCTGCCTCTGCCTCCCGAGTGCTGGGATTAAAGGCGTGCGCTACCACCGCCCGGCTTACGTAAACTTTTTTTTGTGGGGGCGGGGGAGAGTGAAATCTGCCACCCTGCCTATACTCGGAGCCACAGTCTCCTTCCAGACGGTGACCACTTACCTCTTCTGGAAGCGCATCCCTCTTCCACAGGTCTCTAGGATGCCTACCTCCACCTCGCCACCCTACCCCGTCATGCCCAGCCTGGAAGTGAGATGCATTCACCATGGCCAGGCTAGTTTTTCACCTTCGGTGCCAAGTATGGTCACTGCTGCTGACATTTATAGCCTTGTGTGTGGAACCCAACCCCCTTCCGCTCTCAACACAGCTCTGCATTGCCGCTCATCTGCCTTGATGTTTGCTCTGTGTGTCCAGTTACAGCATAACCGACCTTCGCATTCAAGTAAGTGGCATGCTTTCTCACCCCGCAACTGTAATCTGTGAGATATCTTCATTTTGTTAACTAATTTATGACTTGGCAGCGCTCATCGCTAGCTTTTCCAAACCCTTCGCGGGAGATTAAAGATGTACAGCTTTTATATAATTTTTAAAAAGAGAGTTTGTGTGCTTCTTTGAGTTCCTTTCTCTAAAAAGAGAAAGGGAAAGTTGAATCACAAAGAAACTCCAGGATGGCCGGGCAGTGGTGGCGCACGCCTTTAATCCCAGCACTCGGGAGGCAGAGGCAGGCGGATCTCTGTGAGTTCGAGACCAGCCTGGTCTACAAGAGCTAGTTCCAGCGCAGGCTCCAAAGGCACAGAGAAACCCTGTCTCGAAAAACCAAAAAAAGAAACTCCAGAATGGTCGGTCTACCATTTCCTTTGTCTTTTGAGGTCTGGTGCAGTGGTGACCTAAAGTTCGAGATGACTGTGTATGATAACGATTACAGGGGTATTTCTGAAACTGCCTCTCTGTTGTCGTGATTGTCATCCACAAATGCCTAGGTACCTTACAAATACATGGCTGTGGTTATGTATTTAGCATCTATTATCCCGAGTGGTTTCTGAGCATCCGGACTCTATAAACAGCTTAGCTTAAAGTCCCTCCAAAGGTTCGAGTCAAGCTATTGGCTGAAACCGCAGCTGCATCCAGTCTTGACCTGTCCAGAGAATCTGCTTCCTGGCTGACCCCACAGCTGTAGCCAGTTCAGCTTGTCTGGACTGAGACAGTGTCCTCACAGCAAAAGAGTAATCAAAGGAAAAGAGGGGGGGGGGAGACCCACGATGAAAGCCAGTAGTTTATCACCTAATACCTGGGCTACAGACTCGAGCTAGAGAAACATTTCTCTCCTGGGTCCACAGCAGCCCTTCAGCCTCACTCACTCTAGGACTGGGATGGCAGCCCTATGCCCGTGTGTTTTCTTGATTAAAAAATAAGTAGTAGAATTGAACTCTTATTTCTGGAGTTTTCCTTATTTCTTCTGAATTCTTATTATTATTCAGTATGGAACTGTGGACTGAATGCCCTACAGAAGTCTGTAATACGCCCAGTCATTGTCTTGCCTCTGATTGCCTGCCCCAGGCCAAGAGGGAGTAAACATGACAGTAATCAACTTTGAGAAGTGTGATGGCTTGTCTCTAGGACTCTTGCCTTAGTGGGAAGAATCATTCGTCCATTAAAACATGACACATTTGCCCTACGGCAACACTGACACACACGCGCACGCACGCACGCACGCACACACAAAGCATAATCATTGCCTTCAAAACACCATCTAAAAGTTGCAATCCAAAAGTCAGTGCCAAGAGAAAACAACTACCAAGTATCAAAACTGAATGCCAAAGGGAAAGCTTATGCTAGAAACCAAATAAGGACGCTAGAGGCCTATCAGGTCAGAGCACTACATGACAGCAAAAGCAGGCCAGGGCAAAAGGTTCAAGTTTGGACAACAGGTCCTGAGTGTCTCCCAGCAACTCGGCCAGGATGGGGTCAGAAAAATGAGCTAACAGAGAACTCTTAAGCAAAATAGTTTGACCTGTCTTCTGACTCCCAGCCCATGACTTAATGGTACTTTAGAATAAAATGAAAACACGGCCTCTGCCTTCTTTAGTCTGTTGATTAAAATATGCTCTGGACAAGCTGTGACCCAAAAACTTCCTCCCTACGACAAGCCTTCCCAATATGAGAAGGGTGCTGTGCAACCTGCTAAGAGAGGGAGGGGAGAGGGAATCAGTCTTCCCCACTGTGATGCCCGTGAGCCACAACAGTAGCCAGCATGGGGATATTTCTGAAGGTACAATAGTAGCACTTATATCTTGGAGGTGACCAAGAGCCGCTAATTGGATGTAAGGCATGCCCAGCAGAGGGATATCATTATGGTAATGGAAACCCAGCCAACTATCCAGGGCTAATGAGATCATGTATCTTAGAGACCAGCCTAGCACTACTTCACTAAACTTATACAATTTAAATATGTATCCTTAAACCCACAGGTAAGTCCAGCTAAATGGCCCCCATCAGAAAGCTTCTCTTTGCAGCAGACAGAAGCCTCAGGTGCTTGGATGCAGAGAGCACCTGACCCTGGGATGCCTAGCCCCAACTGATCCATGTCCAAAACCGCTCCCCACAAGGCTCAGGAACATCCCAAAAGAGTGAATGGAAAGAGGCCTAAGAAGTCCGCCTCAAGGTCATGTCTCGACCACGGAAGGTCTGCCTATGAGACCTGAAGAGTAAGACACGTTGACAATGAAGGCCCTGCCCCTAAACAGAAAACTACAGGGAACTAATAAGAGGAGAACCCCCTGAAGCCAAACACGTACATGCAATAGTAAACAGACCCAGCAGGTTGTAGTTTTAGGTGTGTACACATACACACGTGACAATAAAAGAAAAGGCCATGAACTTGGAAGGGATCAAAGCAAGGAGTATGGCTTGGGTTGAGGAGAGAAGAGGGAGAAGGAAATTTATGTGACTATACTTTAAAATTTTTTAAAAAATTGTAAGAAACAAAATTAATTTGTATGAGGAAAAAGACTCTCCAACAACCATTCAAGAATTGAGAGGTCAGGTAGGGTGTGGTAGTACACGCCTTTAATCCGAGCACTTGGGAGGCAGAAGCGGGTGGATCTCTGTGAGTTCAAGGCCAGCCCCGCCCTAATAGTGAACCCCACACCATCCAGACCTACATCAAGAGACCTGTCTCAAACAAGAAAAGAATTAGAACAAACAGGAAATGCACTGTGCAAAAATCCAAACAGTTTATACTGGACTTAATAAAAGCAGAAATCCCCCCACTCCAGTGCACGAGACAAGAAAACACATCCATGAGTTTTCTTTCTGTTGTCCAGATAAGATATCAAATGTAAGTTTTCAGTTAGCAGCAATGCCTGACCATTATTCTGATATCCCCTCATGACCTGGTTCGTTCTTCCAACACCTACATGCTCATGAATTATAGCCTATTCTAATGTGATAGCCACTTCTGAGATTTAGATTATGTAGCCCCAATTGTGAAACTCTAGAATTAGCAGCAACAATATCCACAGGAATTCTGTGATTCTAAGTGTTTCTTTCACATTTAATAACTGACCCCTTGTCAAGACAAGATCTCCTGAATAAATTGGGAGTGTGGGGGACCTTGAGAGAGGGTAGAAGGGGAAGGGGGAGGAAGGGAGGGGAGCAGAGAAAAATGTATAGCTCAATAAAAACAGGTTTTTTTTAAAAAAAAAACTAAAATTTTGAGGATTTAATGAATATTCATAAATCTAATTTTTAACTTTTAATATTACATTGTTACCTTCTGGATCGAGAAATTAAGATTGTTTCTTGAATTTGGCAACTTCTGGAGCTATGGCTCCACACTGAATCCAGAGGGAGAAATGGAGGCTGTTTCATTCCCTTGCTACACAGGCTCTGTCTCTGTACTGTACTACATTGTACGCCCATATCACACGGTGTTTATAGCTCTAGGACTCTGGATGTGTTCGTTTTGCCCTGTGTTTGAAACGACCCAGGACTCCGTGTTCCCCTTCCCCGAGACTGTTTTAACTCATTATTTTACCAAAGTTTTGTTACGCCCTCCTCTCCCTTTGCTGACTGACTATTTCTGTTGGGGGAGGAGAAGAAAAAAAAAAAAAGAAAAAAAAAAAAAAAAAAAAAACAAGATCAACCTGTTCCTTTTCCACTTACTTGAAGCTTGCTCTCGCCAAGTCGCTCACCAATCCTTGTGTTGTTTCTGTGCGTCAGAGCTTACTGGTGTCGGTGTGTGTCTCCCTTCTGGCTGTCCTCAGCAGGGCTGACACCTGAAACCTCTTATCTACACAGCTCTAGCGTACTTGACTTCAGGGGAGTTTTGATTTGACTTCAGGCTTTTCTTGTTTCCTTATCCTGTCCTCTCGTTTCAGACAACCATTATCCCTGCTTGGCAGGGGGCCGTATGTATCAATCAGGTGCCATCTTCTCTTTACTTAATTTCATGTATTTGGCCCCCTGCTTAAAAGCGACTTTGTTCTCTGTCCTCTGACCCCGCCCCCCCCATCGAGGGCATTTTCCATGACACCTTTCCTACTGTGATTGTCATCTATTTCTTTCCATGTTTCATTTCATTTCATTTAACTCATCAACAATTTAAAGCCCATCTTAAATAAAAAAGAAAGCAGTCAAAAACTAAGTAAAATCTATATACAAACCCAGATTTGTTCTAGTATTTTCATTCAACGCTGATTTTTAAATTCCTTGTGTATTCGGGGTGAGATGAGATGAAAATCAGTTCAGGGTGAACGGCCCTGGGTCTGGGAGAAAACATTTACCTAAGTAATTACCTGATGGTGGGGATATTGGTCAGTGATAGAGGGCTTGAGTTACCTTTTTATTTTCTTTTGAGAATGTAGACAAATATGCAAAAGAAACTGTTTTCTGGAACAATCTTTTTCTAAGAGTGTGTTTGGGCTTTCAAGATGGTTCAGTCCTTATAGCTATTTACAGCTAAGCCAGATGGTCTGAGTTCAAGGCTCTCTGATGGCTTTGTGGTACACATGTGTCACCTCCCCAGTAAATAAATGTAATTTTTTAAAAAAATTAAGAGTTTATCCTTCATCCTTTTAAGTACAGAATGTCTTTACATCCGTGTTTGGGGACTTTGTATTCATTTGAGGTTGATGTTCCCGGCATGTGTGAGTACATGCGAATCTCTGCTGAGTTCTGAAGGAAAGAGATTCTCCTGACTTGCTAAACTGAAGTATTGGAGATGAGTCAGCGGTGCAAATTCGGTTCATTACTGCTCACAGAATTTTAGCAGTACGTGCCACCCACCCTCCCTGACCCAGGCAGGCTGTCAGTCAGTAAGGACCATGATGGACACACCAGCTCTGCATCTGTGCTGTTTGTGTTTAGTTTGCTTGTGGTTGGAATCTGCTCAGCCACTGCAAAGCTGTCTGCTGGTCTGCTTTTTATACTCCCGTTAACCTTCTAAATAGGATGTCTATTTTCAGAGAAAATAAACATATCTTACTCAATAACTTCCTGCCATCTGTCTGGCCATCCTTTCCTTCTGTGCCCAACAGAATCAGGTCCCAGGCGAGGCTCCGCATCCCTCCTGTGTCCTATCTGCATCTTTGGTCCCTGTAGTCACTCCTCAGATGAGTCTGCAGCTAGGTCATAGTTGTCATGCCCTCCCTCATCTTTGTACATGTTCATCATATTGCACAGATTTGGCATTTAGGAGTGTCCTAGTTTTCTTGTAGCTGGACCATTTTAATCAAAATTTCACACTTGAAAGTCATTGTGGGGGCTGGGGATGTAGTTGGAAGAGCTCCTGCCAAGCATTCATGAAACCCTGGGTTCACACAGAGGACACAGATGACTGGAATAAAACCCACCTGTAACCCCAGCTCTCAGAAAGCACAGGCAAGAGGACTGGCTGTTTAAGGATATCCTTGACTCCATAGCAAAGTTTGAGGCCAGTCTGAGCTACATGAGACCCTGTCTCAAAATAAAGAAACAGACAACGGGCAGTGGGCGGGGAGGAAGAGGAGTTCCTCTGATGGATTTTGTATGGGTAAACATACTCTATGCCGCCTCCTCCTAGGCATAATAATATTTTTTTCTAGGCTTTCCAACTCATAAAACCATGACTTAAGGGAATTTATCGTCACTTCAAAACACTGAGGGAAAATGCTTCCAAAGATAAAAAAGGAGAGGGCTGGAGAGATGGCTCAGTGGTTAAGAGCATTGCCTGCTCTTCCAAAGGTCCTGAGTTCAATTCCCAGCAACCACATGGTGGCTCACAACCATCTGTAATGAGGTCTGGTGCCCTCTTCTGGCCTGCGGGCATTATATACACAGACAGAATATTGTATACATGATGAATAAATGAATAAATATTTAAAAAAAAGATAAAAAAGGAGTAAGACTTATAAGACCTACTTTCAAAGAACATATGGCAACATCAGTAAGGAGAAAAACGTCCAAGTACAATAAGATACAGTGAATGGGTCAGTGACAGATCAATCTCCACCGTTAGGTCGGTGATAGCGAAGATGATAATGGCATGGTAAAAGTCACAGAAAATTAGTTACACAAAGGGTGATGCCACTAAGTCACCACCAAGTCAGAGAATTCTTGAGCGGTATTTATTCGTCACATGTTGTCCTATATAATGGCAAGCGGGCAGGTCTAGGGGCTACATAAACCCTGGACTTTGCTCTCAGGTCAGACTATAAGCATGTGCCCTCAGTAAAAATGGTTATGAGATAATAAAGCACATACCATGGCCAACATGACTTAGAGATGAAGAAAATGGAACATGTCAAAATTCCTGTGTGGTACCTGCTCACAGAAGTCTGGTATTTTTAACTATAATTAATTTTGGATTATCATACAAAAAATGTTTCCTGTGGCATTTTCATGAGCACACACGTGCACACGTGTCATTAGACTGTCCTCTCATCCACTGCGCCCACGCCCTCCTTTCCAACCCCGCTTCCTCCTTGCTTAGCGACTTGCTCCCCACAAACAGCCCCCTTCTGCTTTCTTGCCACATGGATTCTGTTACCCTTTCATTCTCCCTCTCTTGTTCCACTTCGGACTTCCATGTTCTGTAGACACACATGTACATGTCTATAATTTAAATCTGCAGTCTCTAAATAAGAGAGTATACCCGCTGTTTATCTTTCTGAGGCTAATTTTTACAGTTCTTTTTTTTTTTTTTTTTTTTTTTGGTTTTTCGAGACAGAGTTTCTCTGTGGCTTTGGAGCCTGTCCTGGAACTAGCTCTTGTAGACCAGGCTGGTCTCGAACTCACAGAGATCCGCCTGCCTCTGCCTCCTGAGTGCTGGGATTAAAGGTGTGCGCCACCACCGCCCGGCTTGAATTGATATTTGTGCAAGGTAAAAGACGTGAATCTGATTTCATCCTTCTGCCTGTGGACACCCACTTTGCCCCCACCATCGGTAGAAGAGGTTGTTTCTCCCTACCTGTATTTTTGTCACCTGTGTCAAACATTGCGTGGCTGCGTCTTGGGTGTGCTCTTCTGTGTGGCCTATGCTCTACACCATTGGTTGGTGTGTCTGCTTTATACTATTTCACAGCGGATATTTTTAAATATCCATTTCCTTTTTATTTGTGTAACGTGATCCATTCCTTAATTGTCATGTTATTTTATTAACGAGTTGATATATACCTTTCTTGAAAAAGGAGTGTTCTCCTGTGTTGTGTTATGTGATTGTGTACCACCTAAGTGTCAGATTGCTCTGCAGGCCTCTGTGTGAAGGCTCAAAAGACACTACTGTGTACCAAGTGCGAGCCACTGTAAGAAAAAGTTATCATATCATGTCAGCACATGAGTTTATGTCCCCTCCTTCAAAAGGAGATGAAGCCCCACTCTGAATAGGAGATGCCTTCAGCACATTTTAGCTGGCTTCTCCGCTGGACTTTACATAGACCAGTCTGCTGAGAGTTCTAAGGACCTACCCGAGGCTGGTATGGAGGAGGGCTTTGCCCGTGTTTTCCACAGAGGTGCAACCTGATACTCATGGAAAGAAAATAGGTCAGAATCCTCTGGAGTTGTGCTGCCTCACTCTCCAGCTAAAGGTCATTCTTAATCCTCCCACAGTTCCCAGAACACTGTGTGCAGTGATTCTTTTGTTCCAAGAAGGAAATGACTTCTATAAAGCAAAGCAGGGAACGCGTTCTTCACGGGAGGAAAACAAAAAAAAACAAACAAACAAACAAAAAAAAAACCCTAAATATTTCACACTTCCATTGACAAGATTACAAAGACGAGGTGTAGCAAAATTTGATGACGCTGTTTTCCCCATAATCAAAATGGGAAATTGTATCTCTATATAGAGCCATGACTGGAGCTTTAATGGTGAACCTCCGTGAGAGGGGTAGAAGCAAGTCCAGGACCAGGCTCATCACGGGTGAAGAGACAGGATGGCCCTAAGCAGAGCTAGGAGGTTCCCACCAGACTCCATCGCCGTCAGACTCAGAGCAAATGAGAACATGTTGCTCTTCGGAAAGGTTCCAAAGAGAGACAGGAAGCATGCGCACTTCCGTGAAGCACATGGCATTCAGAAAACACGCAGTCGGTATCAGGAATCCATGAGACCCACTGTCCACAGCCAGGGGTCAGCCCTTCACGATGCTTGGGTTTCTGTTGTTGGCGACATGTTCTTTTCCAGTTCAGAGAAAGCCTTCTTTCCAAAGAGATTCGTTCTCTCTGGACATGCTTTCCTCTCCACATCTTCTAAAGTTTCTGTTCCGCTCTTGTCTGTGTAGCTGTCACTCAGCATATATCAAAGCCTTGTAGCTCCCTTAGATATTTATCTGGAAATAACATGTTCCGGACCCAGCAATGACCAAGGAAATGGGAGCATTCTGAAATCATACTGTCCTCTTTGTGAGAGATGTTTATCTCGTGTCTTTTTATATGGGCCTCATAACATGCTCACAGAAACAACCACAAAGTATATATAATACATATTTTATATAAATACATACCTATCTTTGTACATTAAAATTGGCTAATTGGGGCTGGAGAGATGGCTCAGAGGTTAAGAACACTAACTGCTCTTCCAGAGGTCCTGAGTTCAATTCCCAGCAACCACATGGTGGCTCACAGCCATCTGTAATGAGATCTGGTGCCCTCCATGCCAGGACACTGTACGTATAATAAATAAATAAATCTAAAAAAAATAAAATAAAATTGGCTAATGACGATATAATTTACTTTCAAGTTATTGACAGCAATCTCTCCTAAGAACTATTCCAAAGTTAAAAACTCTGCCACTAAACAGGTTAAGAATGTGATTTCTGAGTCATTAAGTCCTTTTGCTTTTATTGTAAATGGAAGTTGCCTAATGTAAAATTCAGTTTCTCCTTTGCTTCATTTTAGTCCTCAGAATAGAGCCTTTCCCTTATAGATTTGTGTATTTATTTTAAGAATGTCTCAATCTGTTGTTCATGGTGGCCTTGAACTCAGGTCCGTCAAGCTGCCGAGGCCTCACAAGTTCTGGGATTGCAGGCATTAGCTGCCACTCTTGCATCTATAAATTTGCATTTCTGTCACGTGATATCTCCTTGCTAGTAAGGTAGGTTTCCATCAAGCCCACACTCCGCCCAGGTCAAGGACTCGGGGCTGAAGTTATGCAAAAGTCTATCCAAGCTAGGTTCATGCTTGAGCCCAGACATTTCTCAACCCTTCCTGCCCCCACTCTCAAGCCACCGCTGAATGTCAGCCTCATCTGTTGATCAGGTGGCTATTGGACCACTTTTGTGCCAACCATCTCGGCTTGCTTTTAAAAGCCTGGAGGCCCTTATAGTCAAGATGACTGTGAAAAGCTTCTTAAACATTGCCCATCTGTATCAAATGTCTATTTGGTCTTCTTAGCAAGCTCCGGCAAGTGCAGTACACATTCACTGTGGATTCCAATCCAACTTTGCCACTTCTTGCCATTAAACTCATTACAAAAGCCACCCGTTGAAGATGAGCTGTAAAAGTTGATTTCTGTGTATGTGCCAGGAACCCACCTATCTCCATATCCCTTAAAATGGGGTTGCAAGATTGTGCCACCACCAGGCCTGACTTCTACGGGCTCGAGAGGTTAAACTTGGATCCTCATACTTACAGAGCAAATACATTACCCACCCGCAATCCTGAAGCCTCGCTTTTAAAAGTAGATATGTCAAGAAGACATAGGCAGTACTGTCCAAGTATTGTGCTTTGGACTGGTAGCAAGGAAACCATCATAGCTATGAAGGCGAACAATGGGAAGAAATCTGAGAATCCATAACTCTGGAAAAGATCCAAATGCCTTTATTAACTAAACGAAGCTTAGAACCCCTTTCAGTCTCAAACTACCACAGTTATAGGTACTAGCAACTACTACCAACACCTTAAAGTCACTATACCACAATTTTCTTTGATATTTCGAATATAAAATACTTATTAAACACACTAGTAGACCAGTATATGTATATGTGTGTGTGTATATACATATATATGTAATTGGTTTCTTGATGTGTATTTTGTCTTGTGCTTTTAAACATACATCATCATCATTCTGCAAGGGGGCCAAAGGCTACATCATATTTTAAGTGAGGCTATGGTTTCAAACCAAAGATTGAGAGTCTCAGAACCAGTTAGATTTCACAGATGAACCTGAACTGCTGGTTTATAAAAATACATCAATCACAATAGAAACAAGACAGGTAATAATGACCAACGCTTCAGGAATGCAGTGTAGACATGGGCCTTGGACAGAGATTCAACCCTCCTGGGCCAAGAAACTTCAATGAAAGGGTGGAGAGACAGTACTCACCTATTGTCAGCAAGCTTTCCAAACTGCAAGGCAAGCCATTGCATAACCATAGGTCTGATTCACTGGTAGGGCCTCTTTTGTTCAGGTTGCCGAGATGATGATCTTGTCTTCGAGGATGATTATAGGTTACCAGGTCTGAAGGTTCAAAGTTGCCCTCCGCATCCGTTTTCGGTGCTTCTGACTTTGTAGGTGCTGCACATACAGCTCCCTAGTTACACGCCCAACTATCTTATGCTTATAGCCCCAGCTCACGGTTTCATGTAGCACTTCACAGTGAAGCAAGATCCTTTGTCTCCACCAGGCACTGACATTTTAAAGTCAGTTCCTAGTGGATCTGAGGCAGTTCTGGCCCGAGTTTTACCTGGTCCTTGTTCTCAATGGCTGACTCAGTTCTGACTCAATCATGACAGAATCATTTAAACCTATAAAATTCTACGAGAACCATGTACAAGAATAGAAGGGGCAAGCATGTTAAATGTCAAGAATAGGAAGAAAACATACCAAATGAGTGACTACCAGTGTTCCTTTGCTTTGGTAGAAAATAGAAGCTTTCCTGATAACACATAATTTATGTTTGAGAAGTGTTTTGATAGCCACTACTCTGTTTGATGTCCATAGAAATTCTATAGGGGTAAACAGTTGCAAAAGCTGAGTCTCAGAGAACACTAAGGACCAGCCAGAGGCCACAGAAGAGAAAGTGGGACACGAGCGAGGACGGGGTGAATTCGGCCACTCTTTGGCATAGTCTCCTTACAGCATCCAGTCTGGGTCCCAAAGCCTTCGGTGGTGTGCTCTAAGAAAACTAAGTTGCTTACGCGAAACAAGAACTGTGTGCTGATTGACAACTCGGTGAGACCCAGGAGCAAAACCGCAAGCACAGACACCGCAACCAGGTTCTCTGAGCCAGTTTGTTACACAGATGATGGGACACGACACAGAAGCATTGCTGGCCCTTTTATAGAAAATATTAATACACATCAAAGGAATGAGTTACCCAAAGAAACTGGAGGTCAAAAATAAATGAGACTCTGAGTTGTTTTATTGCAAATTTCTGCAAGTTTTAATGCAGATCTATTCCTAGGTCTGTTTTGTCTAGAGGTGATAGATAGATGATAAATGAGTTTGAAATTTTGTTAGAAGCACGTGAATAAATGTGTACTTTAATGCACTCCTTTTTACCACCTCCACATATTATAATCTACAATAGAAACAAAGTACCTTAGTTTAAAAATGTATCTCCTATACAGTTTGTTGAAAACACCTAACAAAAATATTTTCAACCATATTTCATTCTGTGTCTATAATTTTTTTATACTTTGTGTTGCAATTGGGAGGTTTCTTTCTTTTTTTTTTAAACAGTCTTTCCTAGCAATAGGGAAAGCACGGGGCTCATAAAGAGAAAGGTAGTGGCAATGGGGCAGGGGTGGGCGGAGTAGAGCGGAGCAGACTCTGGCTTGTCTCTAAGCAGTATGCAGGTGGTTGCTACACAGGTTTCCAGATCCTGATTTGAATCTCAGGGGCCAGAGCTGTGTGTGCTCCACAAATGGTCCTTTGAAACTTCCTTCCTGGTCTGACAAGGCCCTGGATAGCTGGTCTCGGAGAGACAAACACGCTGGTTTGACTTGGGTTCTGACCTCCTGTGAAGGAGGACCATTCTCGTCTGCCCAGGGTCTGCCTAGCCTACTTCCTCTATTATATTTAGCTCTTTGGTTATTTTCCTAATGAGCTGTCTGTTTGCCTGCAGCCATCCAGCCAGAAGACGAATGTGTAAAATCATAAACTGCACAAGAACGCTCAGAGCCCAAAGAGCAGCTCTTCCCACACCGGAGCTCCGGCTAGAGCCATCCCCAGCTGTGGGCACACGTCCTCTCAAACACTCACCTCCATAGCTGTCCTCAGTCAATTTTCCTACTACACTAAGCTAGCAAGCCGGGCGCAGGCATAAGATGGCGACACACGGGAGAAAAGTTGGAAACATTTTATCAACCAAGTAACCACCACTGACAAATTTAATCTTTATCTGTGGCTTTGAACAGTCTTTCTTTCTGAACTGTGATTGGGAGGGAGGTAGAAAACGAACCTCGGTGGTTTTGATTTGTGAGGACTCTCAGAACCTTATGTGCTACTGTCTTCTAGGGTCTGACAGGCTTTTGCTCTCTGAGCTCCTGGGGAAACTAACCCAGCAGAGATAGGGCTCAGTTAAATCCTGCTGGGGACCTGGGCTTTGTCAGGCCCCAGTCTGCCTCAAGATGAACCATTAGCTTCCTGCCATTCCACCCGTGCAGGATTCCAATTAACTAAGAAATGTATGAGCCCAGTAGTTTGAGAGACTTAAATAATGAAGCCAATTCATGAAGTTCTTTCTTCTGTTGGAGGACAACCTGGAATCCTCGTTTTCATAGAGTCAATACACACCACATACGTATGGAGTTATGGTTCACGTATGTAAAACTTTGTATGACCCCACCTCTTGTGTCTCCTAAACGTCATGAGGTATGTAAAGGCAGGACCATTTTCACTCTAGGCAACACCACGTGTGTAGAAAATGCTAGAGAAGATTTGGGCTTAACTTAGAAGCTCTTAATAGCTAATGACTGTATGAACACCTACTGCCAAAGAAATATATCACAAAAACTGAGATCTACTGGGCACCCTGTACCTGCTCACCCTTCTCTGCCCTCACAGGAAGATGCCATAGAGCCTTCAATTTTATAAACATGAGGTCCATACTCACTGCTCTCAGGAAGGGCAGCCCCCATGCCTTGACAGAGAGGCTTCTCCTCCCACTGGACTGTCAGGTCCCACTTGGTTTCGCTTGCACCAAAGCAGGCCTGGGTGATTAGACACCTACCTGTTTGCTACATCCAGTCAAAACAGGCACACGATCTGGGCCCATTTCCCTGGCAAGTTTTAAATGGAAATGAGAGTGGGCAGAAAGACTGTAGGCATTCCAACCCCTTGTCCTCAAGGTCTTGGACACTTTGTGGTGCTTGAGAAGATAAACTGTCCACCCCCACAGCTTGGGAATTAGTTACTGAGCGGGAGTTTGTCTAGCTTTTACGCCTGCCTGACGAGCAACTAAGAAGGCAAACTCTGGGCTGCATTTCCCTAGGCAGTCTCCCTTCCACACCCCAGATGGAAGGCCTTCAAAGAAGAAAATCAATCTTCTACCCTTTCAGCCTGCCTTCTGTCCAAGCTGTACAGCGGCTCCCGTCACAAAGGAACCAGGGCCTTAGCAGCCGAGAGGGCCACTCTTGACTAGCTTCTAACCGCGGTTCTATTTGTAAAGCCATTTACCAGAGAGGTGAGTCGTTTTCTGCTCCTCCTTCCCCAGAAGCACACAGTCATTAAGGTTACCTGGAAACCTAGCCAGGAAACATGTGGCAGATAGCAAGCATGCAATAGAAACATCCGCGTTTGTCATCTAATGGAGATGACCCGGCAAGTCCTGTTTGCGTAGAGGGCGAATGTGAAATTTAATTAGGTTTGCATGGCCTGGCTGTTCTAGGGGCCCCTGGCCTAGGCTTCTGAGGAAGGGGTTTTGTTCTGAGAAGATCACTGAAAGGCATTTGGTTGCCACAAGCGAGAAGTAAGCAGAGGACTGAGATAGGCAACTACCAGTACTGTGGATTACCCATGAGGCCGAGGGGCAGCAGACACCTGAAGGCATTGCCTCCAATCAGAGACACGCTGTACCAAGAGAATGACTTGAGGACGTGTGTGTCCATTTTAGAAGGAAAGTAAGATACCCTGAGCAAAAAGAAACTGTGGGATGCAGGATCATAACCCCAGCCCTCGGGAGGTGGAGGCAGGAGGATGAGAAATTCATGGTCATGCTTGATTACATAAAGAGCTCAAGGCAAGGGGGCAACAGGAGAGCTTGTCTTTAAAATTAAAAATAAAAAGGCGCTGAGATGACCAGAGAAGAAACTGCGAGAAAAGAAGGGAGCAGGGTGTGCTGGCCAGCGCGGCCCAAAGCAGGACACCCGGAGACACTGCCAGTGCCTGAGACCCTTGGCTCTTGGCTTCTCCTCACAGGAAGGGCCTCTCTGCTGTCTTGAAAATCAGCCCCAGACTTTTCAAAAGAGCTCTCATCTCAAGAAAACAGTTGCCCTGGAATCAAAGAGCTTATTTCTACTGCGTCTCAGGTCCCGCCCACCCCTTTCGGTGTCAGATGAGCAGATAACACGTATAATTGTAGAGAAGCTGCAAGGTTGTGACTCAGCTGTTTCCCGTGAAGCCTCAGCAGTGGGCAGGGACCGGGGTTTGGGAAGCCAGCTGGCACGCAGCCAAAAGCTTGGCTCTAGGAAGGTTTGACACGACCACTTCCGTTGCCTTTACCCTGTGGTATAGGTTTTTTTTTTTTTTTTTTTTTTTTTCTGGTCAGCATGAGAAAGGACGACTAGTGGGACGGGACTATCAATTCTGAAAGTTTACTGTTGGCAGCTTATTCTGAAGGTTCAGCAGGAGCACCTAGGGCCGACTGAGGGTCAAGGCCTGGGGTTTCCTTGCCGGCTTCTTCTCATTCTGCAGTCATCAGTTTTACCACCGGCATCTGGGCATGAGTCAGTGAAGCGTGGCCACAAATACTTGAGCAACTGTAGAGAATTAGACATTGAAGATGCAGACGGGAGATCTCCATTATGCAAACAGTCCCCAGGAAGGGAAGGGGCGTGCATAATAGAGTCTGGCTGACATTCTATAATCCTCTAATTACATAAATCGAGTCAGCCTGAGGGCCTGGAGCAATCTCTAGTCATTCTCTCAGCTGTACCGCAGGAGAGTGGGATCCTTTGGACAGACTCACTGGGGGGTCGAATCCTCGCCTGAGAGCCGGGGAGCCGGGGAATGTCACAGCCCTTCCGGAAGACCATCTTAAATTTGTGAGTGGTGCCTGACCCTGTTGACTCTAGAAAAGGCAATGAATCACTTTTTAGAATTGAAATTGGTCCTTTTTGTGACTTCTCAAAGGTTTGGGAGGCAGAAACTTGAAGTCATTATTCAAAGTGGCCGTAATCACACAACCGAGACACAGACAAGTGCTCGGATGTCACGCAAACCTACTTTGCCCTCGATATCAAAGTCAGATTAAAAGGCTGGAGAAATGGCTCTGTGGTTAAGAGCGCTTGCTCCTCTTCCAGAGAGGCTAAATTCAGTTCCGAACATCCATAGCAGCCATTCCCAGCTGCCCGTGGCTCCAGCTTCAGGGATCCAAAGTGAAGCAACTGGACTCATGTGACACATTCTAGAATTTAAAAAAAAAAAATTCCCCTGTAAAAGTAGTTCTCAGCCGGGCGGTGGTGGCGCACGCCTTTAATCCCAGCACTCGGGAGGCAGAGGCAGGC
>JAQHUG010000173.1:3588989-3599864 GCA_028555095.1 Dicrostonyx torquatus | reverse complement strand
AGAGCAGTCAGTGTTCTTAACCACTGAGCCATCTCTCCAGCCCCCCTATTTATGTTTTGACACATGACAGTATCTTCTTTCAACACAACAGGATCATCTCCTACTCCCTCTGTATCTGGCTGGCAGCGCCAGACTCCGCCCTTCTTCCTCCCATCATCCTCCTAGTCTGGCTCTCTTGCCTAACCTTATTCTGTTCAGCCCGTCAGTGTCTTTATTAAACTAATTATAGTAACATATGTTCACACAGTGTAAAGGGATATTCCACAGCACCACCATATTGATGTCTAAAGTGGCTGTACAAGTTTGCACTCCTACCAACATCTCCAGCATAAGCTGTCATTTGTGTGGTGTTTTGATTTATTTTCTAAAAGAGTTATTTTTTAAAAATTTATTTATTATGTATACAGTGTTCTGGCATGTATGCCTATACACCAGAAGAGGGCACCAGATCTCATTACAGATGGTTGTGAGCCACCATGTGGTTACTGGGAATCGAACTCAGGACCTCTGGAAGAGCAGCCTGTGCTCGTAACTTATGAGCCATCTCTCCAGCCCAGAGATTTATTTATTATATATACAGTGCTCTAGCATGTAGGACACCAAATCTCATTATAGATGGTTGTGAGCAACCACATTGTTGCTGAGAATTGAACTCAGGTCCTCTGGAAGAGCAGCCAGTGCTCTTAACCTCTGAACCATTTCTCCAGCCCCCTGTCATTTGTATTTTTATCTTAGCCAGAGTCATTTTGATTTGCATTTCCCTGATGGATAAGGATGTTGAACATTTCTTTAAGTGTTTCTCAGCCATATGAAGTTCTTCTGTTGAGAATTTTCTTTAGATCTGTACCACATTTTAAAATTGGATTATTTGTTTTCTGATTTCTAGTTTCCTGAGTTCTTTATATATTTGGAAATCAGTCCTCTGTTGGATATGGGATTGGTGAATATCTTTTCCCATTTTGTAGGCTGCTGTTTTGTCTTTCTGACCATGTCCTTTGCCTTACAGAAGCTTCTCAGTTTCAGTAGGTCCCATTTATTGTCAATCTCAGTGTCTATGCTACTGGTGTTATATTCAGGAAGTTGTTTCCTGTGCCAGTGCATTCAAGGTTACTTCCTCCTTTCTCTTCTATCAGATTCAGTGTAACTGGATTTATGTTGAGGTCTTTCATCTATTTGGACTTGAGCTTTTTTTACAGAGTAATAGATAAAAATTTATTTGCATTTTTCTACATTTTGACATCTAGTTATGCTAGGACCATTTGTTGAAGATGCTTTCTTTTTATCCATTGTATAATTTTGGCTACTTTGTCAAAAATCTGGCATCCATATGTGTGTGGATTAATATCTGGATCTTCAATTTGATTCCATTGATACATCTGTCTGTTTTTATGCCAATACTGTGCTGCTTTTATTACCATATAATAAAATATATATAGCTCTATAGTAGTGCTTGAAGTCAGGGACAGTGATGCCTCTGGAAGTTCCTTTATTGTACAGGATTGCTTTAGCTGTCCTGAGTTTTATATTTTTCTCTATGAAGTTGAATATTTTTCTTTCAAAGTCTGTAAAGAATTGTGTTGAGGGCTGGAGAGATGGCTCAGCAGTTAAGAGCATTGCCTGCTCTTCCAAAGGTCCTGAGTTCAATTCCCAGCAACCACATGGTGTCTCACAACCATCTGTAATGAGGTCTGGCGTCCTCTTCTGGCCTGCAGGTATATACACACAGATAGAATATTGTATACATAATAAATAAATACATATTTTAAAAAAAGAATTGTGTTGAGATTTTAATGGGGATTGCATTAAATCTGTAGATTGTTTTTGGTAAGATGGCAATTTTTTTTTACTATGTTAATCCTACCGATCCACAAGCATGGGAGATCTTTCCGTCTTCAGATATAAGCGAAACAAAGGTAGCTTTAAATGTGTCGCTTTGATCCTCCTGTAGCCTCTTGTTGCCTCATCGCCCCAAAGAAGTCACTAGATTAAAAATTGAATCCAGAGAAACAGTACAGAGCATCTGAGGTTGGGCTGATATGCTCTCTGGATATCACTAAAGGCCTATGTAGGTAAATAGTGGCAGGTGTTGAGACGTGACTGACCCCAAGGTTTATGTGACCACACAAGAAGCATGGAGAGAATTCTGCATTGACGTTTCAGTGAAGTTGGTGTGAGAATCAGTGACGAGGCTAGCAGAACTCGGTCTGATTCTCAGCAGACACTGCATGGCGCAGTAACTGACAGAGGACATTGTTGGGGTGGAGTGGGACCCTGACTTTACAGCTGAGGACACTGTTGGGATAGGGTGGGACTCTGGCTTTTCAGCTCCCCAGTTTCAGAGCTGAGGATATTGTTGGGGTGGGGTGGAACCCTGTATTTACAGCTCCCCAGTTCCAGAGCTGTGGACACTGTTGGGGTGGGGTGGGGTGAGACCCTGTATTCACAGCTCCATGGTTTCAGAGCTGTAGACATTGTTGGGGTGAGATGGGACCCTAGTTTTATAGCTCCCCAATTCCGGAGCTGAGGACACTGTTGGAGTGGTATAATAGTAAAAATAAAACAGCGCCGTTCCCAGAGTGGTAGCAGTGGGCAGCGGGCAGGAAAAAAAAAAATCCAAGGGACCCTGGTTCCCCAGTCAAATGCACCTCACAGCCTGGGCAGTGCTAGCGCAGGAGGACTGACCCTGGGTCATCTGGTCACACTTTTAGCTATGGAAAGCAGCAAAAGGCTCAGCTGTAGCTGTGAAGGCTGTGGTTGGGGGCTGGAAGGGGAAAACTCACCACCAAAGCCGCTGGTGTGCGTAGAGGTTGGCGTTCAGGCAGATGGGACACATGGTTGTTGTGGAAAAAATACCCGGTTCCAGAACCCGACCCCAGGAGAGGGGCGGGAGAGCCTTCGAGTCTCAGGTATCAATGGCACCAATGGAATGGTTTAGAAATAAAACGCTGTAGGTCCCAGAGTGCCTGCAGTGGGCAGCAGGCAGTGGGCACGAGACCACTGCAGGCCACGAAGGCAGCCAGGTCCCAAGCAGGGAGCTGCATGGTGGGTGAGAGACTGAGATGGATAGCCACGCCATGCAAAGTGAGGTTGGATATTTATTTAGTGGGTTATGGAGGGAAAAGGGAAAAGAGCAGAGAGGCAAAGAGAGAGAGAGAGATTTAAAAAAAGAGAGAGAAACAGAGATAGGGGAGGAAAGGAGAAGAGCCATGGCAGCAGCTACCTCTTTGGGAGAAAGACAGAAAGAGCAGAATGCTCAGGCCAGAAGCAGAAGGAAGTAGGTGGGACTTGTCTCTTAAAGGGACAGGACAGACCAATTCAGCTGGGATGGAACCCTGGTTTTACAGCTCCCCAGTTCAGAGCTGCCTGTTGAGATGGCTGTGTCTGCCGTGCTGCTTCACACTGACCCTCCAGCTCTTAGTCTTTGTAAGAGATTTTGTAAACTCCTCAGGGCGGTTTTATTCTTTTGCTCATTTAAGTCATGGTTGTATCATATAGTCAGGGTGGCCCTGAACTCAGACTCCCCCGCATCAGCCTCTGAAGTGCCGGAATTATGGATGTGTCTGGTTTCACATCGAGGGATCTCAATACCGTGCCCGATGGTGTTAGCAAGGACTGAAGGTGCTTATGAAGTTTTGTCAGCTTCCATCAGGAAGTGGAATCTACTTCTCTTCCTCTGAACCTGGGCTGGTGTATGACAGTTTTGACCAAGTAAGTATTCTAATCATTACTTTTCTTACTATTATGGCAAAAAAGCTGAAAAACAAATTAAAGAGAAAGAAGGGTTTACTCAGGCACACAGTTTGAGGGTGAAGTGCATCATGATGGAAAGGAACGGCAACAGAAACATGAGACTGCTAGTTATACTGCATTTGTACTGAGGGAGCAGAGAGATGGTGTTAGCATCCACACACTGTCTCCTTTTTATTCACTGTGGAATCCCGCACTGAGGCTGCTGCTGTCCACATTTGGGGTGAATCATCCCATCTCAATTTACCCAATCTGAAAAACCTATTATAGACATGCCAAGACATTTCTCTAATAACTGATCCTAGATTCTGTTAACAGTATTAACCACCAAAGTATGGTAGAAATGATAGCCTTTTAGCGCTAAGCTTAGTATTAAAAAAAGATTGTCTCACAGGGTTTGCCGCCTCCTCTGGCTCCCTGATCATCCATACCAAGAAGTTCACCTCTGATTTAGTCTGGGTGTCTAAGAAATTGTATGTGTCCATTGTTATCCCAGAGGGCTAGGTATCTTCCAGTTGAGGGACACAGGTCCACAGCTGAGAGATGGGGAGCTGCCTGGCATTGCCCAGATGAACCAAAAGCACCCCTGCTAGATGTATCGGTCATCATTTAGTTGGTGGAAATGAACTTCCCTGTAGATGCCTGCGTAGGTGACCACCATTGTGTCCATGGGCTTCTCAATGGATCAGAGCTCAACGATTAGTTTACAACGGGCTACATAGACTGGGGATCTTGAGTCACATTGATAACCTGGGTGTAGGAGCTGCCATGGACACCTCTGAGGAATGCTCAACCGAGTCTGTGCCAGTGAACCCCAAAGTTGGGGATGGTCCTGGGAGGTATCAGCTCTTTGTCTTCATTGGTCACATGGGCACCTCTGCCATGTGTGCTCACCATGTCTGCCCATCAAGAGGGAAGGCAGATGTGTGATCTACCATAACCAGAATGTGTGTGCCTCCAAAAAGCCACCCAAGGACCTAGGCTACATCTACTGCTGCCAGAGAGTGGTCAGCTAAGAGCCTACCTTCACCCTTTACCACTTCAGGCAGGGGACAGATCATCTGACATGAGAGACAGGGACTAAGGGATGAACCTTACCCTGCTTCATACCCTTTTTCTTTTTGTCCCCAGCAGCAGGAAAGAGCTGGAGGCCATACAATGGCCTCACAAAGAGAAAGAGGACTCAATAGACTTTGGGCACAGGGCAGGGATGGGACAGGAAGGGAACCACTGGCCATCCACAACAGGACTTTGCTGATTCCTTCTCCTGCCCCATGAGTCCACACCTCTCTGCTTCTCTGTAATGGCCCTGCCCTCCAGTGAGGAGGAATTTTCTTTGTGTGCCTGAGTGTAGCTCCTGGCGACCTTCCAGGGAGGGATTGTGCCTCCCCCTCCCCCCCCCCTCCTCCACTCATGTTTGCTTCCGTATAGTTGGGCAAGGAGGGGTATGAAGAAACTAGGGACTCCCCCCCTCCCTTCTCCCCTTCTACCCCCTTCTGCCTCTTCCAGGTCCTCTGGGGAAATGCCAAAATATGTAATGCAAATCAAAGGACAATGACAAAAAACAAAAACAAAAAGCTAGAAAAAGAACGTGGTCTCTTAAAACCCTCAACAATTGCAGCTAACCTGCTAGGGAGCCTTGCAGGAGGCCTGCAGCTGAGTGCAGAGAGAAACAAGAGCAGCTAACATGCTAGGGAGCCTTGCAGGAGGCCTCCAGCGGAGAGCAGAGAGACATGAGCCCGACTCAGTCACGGCTTGCAGCTTTCCCCTCTGAGATCAGTGAGGCAGGTGACGCCATTTTCACCCTCCAGACCTCCAGAAGTGTTGGAGCAAGGCGATGCTTTTAGATCCAGTCTTTCGTGTCTGCGCTTGCAGTTAGGAACCCAATCAGGCAGTCACCGCTTGGGTTTCACGTACTGTAAGTACAGGTTCTACACGACGCCTTCGCGGGGATCTTCACAGGAGAAGTGAGAGGCAGGATAGTTCTACCGGCCCTTATTCCCCACTTTATTTAGAGTATTTAATGTTTTTAATACTATGACCCTCTGCCCTGCCTCTAGACGATCACTGACACATGTAAAACACTAATCCATACTATGGAAGCCTGAGCTAATTGGGCCAATCAGTTTATAACTTATGGAGACCTCTGTGTGATTTTTCTTTGAGACCTAATGACTGTGGGAACTGAGTTTCTATCCCAACAAGCAGGCCCTCATGTTACAGGGGTTAAAAAATGAGATGTTCACATAAACGTCATGACAGACCCTTCAAACATATGCCCTAGCTCCAGGGGTTGCTCTGCGTCCCTCTAAATACAGCAGTTCTCAACCTATGAGTTGCGACCCCCCCCTCCCCCGCCGCAAGGGTTGAAAGACACTTTCACAGAGGCTGCCTAAGACCATGGGAAAACAATGATTTACGTTGTGATTTATAACAGTAGTCAAATTACAGTCACGAACTAACAACAAAAATAGTTTTATGTTTGGAGATCACCACAACAGGAGGAACTGTGTTAAAGGGTCACGGCGGAGTAAGGAAAAGTTGGCGAACACAGCTCTAACAGAAGAGTAAACAAGACAGGCTGAGCAATGACGACACAGAAAATAGAATAATGGAACAGGGACGGTGCGAAGATGCAGTCCCTGGCCCCAGTCCTCTGAACGAGACAAGGTTGTTGAAAAATTGAGGTGGGCCATGAAGAGCCCCAGGCTGATCAGCAGCAGGCAGCCCGATTAGCGGATGCTGTGAAGACAGCTTAGTTCAGGCTTCAACTGAGGGCAAGTCTGTCCGGTGGGGTCAGGACAGAAACAGCTGCTGGTGGGG
Organism: Dicrostonyx torquatus; assembly: GCA_028555095.1. Lineage (NCBI taxonomy): Eukaryota > Metazoa > Chordata > Mammalia > Rodentia > Cricetidae > Dicrostonyx > Dicrostonyx torquatus. The sequence continues at coordinate 3,593,294 of JAQHUG010000173.1, read as the reverse complement.
CCACCCTGAGTTAGAGGCTCCCACCTGAGAACAGGGGTGTGAGGGTGCGTGTAGCCCTCAGTGAGGTGCGTACGTGCATGCACACACGCACACACGCACGCACACACACACACACAGAGAGAGAGAGAGAGAGAGAGAGAGAGAGAGAGAGAACGGATTCTCTGCACACAATCCCACAAACCCTGTGTAGTGTTGGTGCTGAGAGGTCCTATGATGGCTGTACCAGGGAGCACGGTACCATAGAGCCTTGAACTGAGGATGCCCGTGTCCTAAATTCTAGGAATATTACCTCCATTCAAAAATTTCCAAGTCTCAGCTTTTCCATTCTTTTTCTGAATCCTATTACCAGGAAGTTGACATTTCTGCTCTCCTCATACGCTGGTTTTCTCTTGTATTTTATCTCTTTTTCTTTCCTTCTCTCTCCCAGGGAAAAAAGTCCCTTAATCAGTCTTCCAACTCACAAGTTCATTCTTCAAGTTCCCTATCATGCTTTCCTCCTATATTGTGTTCTTTTTATTATTATTATTAATTTTATTTATTATGTATACAATATTCCTTGTGCAGGTACATCTCCATGCCAGAAGAAGGCACTGGATCTCATTACAGATGGTTGTGAGCCATTTCGTGGTTGCTGGGAATTGAACTCAGGACCTCTGGAAGAGCAGTCAGTACTCTTAACCTCTGAGCCATCTCTCCAGCCCCGTGTTCTTTATTTTAATGGCGTCAAAATCTCCGCTCTTTATAGTCTTATTTGCCTTAAATTGCTAACATAGTCTTCCCTCTTATTGTCTCTGCTTTGGATCACATGTAACTTGTGGGCTTTCTTTTAACATATTTTCACTCCTTCAGTATGGAGGAGTTTTGCTTTGTAAGCTAAGGGAGACTTTGGGACTCTTTGGTATTCCGAATCAGGAAGAGAATTTAAGACAGGGATGATGACCAGACATCATGGCTGATGTCTCTTCCAAGAATGCCACCACTCACTCCTCCTCCCTTGAGGATTTACCTCAGCCTTGTGGAGAAGACCAACAGGCCTGTGCTACATCGTCAGTTGTGAGAATCCATGTTTCTTTCTTGCTTCTATAGATCCTTCAGTGTGGCTTTGAGAGAGCATGCTACGGCCGTGTCAGGCAGCTTGCAGGAAGAGGAACTGCTAAAGAAATGAGTCATTGTTTTCAAACTATGTGATGATTTTAGAAGAGGAGTGATGTGGAAAGCAGCCTGGACTGTGGGCTCTAGATGACCCTCGCATGATCTTGGCCATGAAATCCCCAGGAGTCCTCCACTTTGCCTCCAGGAACGCAAGGCAGGGGCATCTGGGGTCCCTAACTAACCTCTGTGACCCCATCTCTTTAGATGCTTGAAGTTTCTGCATCTGCATCCAAGTCTTGCTCAAAACACTCTGAGAGCCTCTGGACTAGTCCGTTTCAACGTGAGCCACACGGTTAAGAAATGGACAGGAAGTGGGTGTGAGCCACGGGCTCGGCTTCACAAGGAAAGTCTGGATTGGCTGCTACTGCTTTAGGAGTAACTGTTTAGCCATACGGTCAGGAGCACGGCTTAGAGCTTCAGTTACACAGAACAGCCAGTCTGGGGAACAACACAGCTTTGTCCTGTACCACTGTGAAATGTCCCCAGTGTCTCCTTCCTCATCAACAAAAGCCTGCATTGTGTTGTGTTAGGAGTTCGGGATGCAAGTACAAGGCTTAGTACCTAGGCATACATGTGTGCATGTGTGCATGTGTTGAATTTTTGAAACAAGCCTTGCAGACAAACATCTGTAAACAATCTACCTTATAACTGTGTCCTTAAGGAGTTCAGACTTAGCTGGGCAGTGGAGGCACACTCCTTTAATCCCAGCACTCGGGAGGCAGAGGCAGGCAGATCTCTGTGAATTCGAGGCCACCCTGGTCTATAAGAGCTAGTTCTAAGATAGGCTCCAAAACTACCCTCTCTCAAAAAACCATATTTATTTTTATATGTGTGTGTGTGTATACAGAGAGAGAGAGAGAGAGAGAGAGAGAGAGAGAGAGAGAGAAAAAATCTAAAGTTAGTAAAAAAAAAAAAAAATCTAAAGTTAGGGCCAGAGAGATGACTCGGCAGTTAAGAGCAGTGGCTGCTCTTCCACAGGACCCACATGCAGCTCACAACTGTCTCTAAACTCCAGTTCTAGGGGATTTGATGCCCTCTTCTGGCCTCTGAAGGCACTGCATGCACATGGTGCACAGACATAGATGCAGACAAACACCTACTCTTTTCCTATGGTCCTAGAGAACAGCAGTGGCCAGAAGGTTCTATAAACATCACCTTCCCACATATTAGGGAAATATATAATATGTGACCATATGATGACTAAGAATGCTGGTTGCATTGTCCAGTGTAGTTTAGTTCCAATGCTGCAGTGTTCAAGGCAATGGCATATGATTTCCCATATGATCAATATAAATGGGCTCAAAGGCAATTCCAAAATAGAAGTTCTCAATGGTAGCAACATTGAAATGCATGTACTTATTGCCAGGATGATTTTGTGTGTGTGTGTGTGTTTCTGTAAATATTCATAGGCTTGTTCAAAAAGTTAGCATATCCATAGCATGTTGTGTCTCATGTTTAAGTTAAATTCAAACATGTAAATGACTTCATGGTTTCCTATGCTGCCCAAACCTAAATAGGCACCTAATAAACACAGTCCTAATATAGGTGGTAAAATAAAATCTTTTTAAATTCTCTTTTAATTAGTGTGTCTTTCACATCATGTCTCATCCTGTCCCCCAATCTCACCCATCTCTCTCCCCCCTCAAAAAATCTTATAACTAGAAAGAGTTATTAGTTAATGAAGGCTATGCCAAGCATAGGACTGAAATGTCTTAGACCTTCTACAACATCAGAATTCAACATCTCAGAAGATATTCTGGCAGTCGGAATTGTTCTTGGGAGTGAGTAGTCACCGAACACGGCACACTGCTTCCCCGGGGCTTCCCTGACTGAGAATAATAAGGTAATGACCAGTGCTGGGATCTCCATGTAGGAGAATGTCATGATGATACTCATTATTTTGTACAGTTAATATACAATAACACAAAAGGAAGAAAAAAAAGTAAGACATCTATAAGGCTAGATCAGTTATATTTTATTGTTGTCTTAGATTTGCATTATTTAGGTTTTCTTTTGTTTTTGAAATTTAATTTAATTGCCTCATTTTTTCCTCCCATAGGCCCCATGTCAGTAGACCAGAGAAGGCTCAGTTAGGAAAGGCATTTGTTTCAAGCTGAGGACCTGAGTTTGGCCCCCGAATCCACATGGTAGAAGGCAGGATTTCAGCCCTTCAAATTCCCCACATGGACATGAAGGCATGCTCCACCACCCTCCCCAACAACACGCATTAAACGAGCGGAAAGAAAATCTTTTTAAGAATCAACGTAGAGAAATCTTTTTAATGTTAACATGCCTTTGAAATCATTAGTTTAAAAAAATCATCAGAATTATGCAGCGTATTTGGCGAGGAACTCTTCTTGATAGGCATTCCCTGAGTGCTGTTAGCTGAGTTCTTTCTTTCCTTCCAGGGGCAAGAATTGTTTCTTTAGGCACGTGCACTCTTCTTTACCGCCACTAGGTGGGGCTCCAACTATAATGTCGTTATCTGAGCCCTGGAAACATTTTTGCCGCAAATTCTAGGGCAAGCACCCCTGAACAAGGTCACCTACTCGGACAAATCACCTACTACATAAAATATGTTTTTCTCCACCCCTAGAGTTTTTTTAAAAAAATATTTATTTACTTATTATGTAATAATATTATTATGTATACAATATTCTGTCTGCGTGTATGCCTGCAGGCCAGAAGAGGGCACCAGACCTCATTACGGATGTTCGTGAGCCACCATGCGGTTGCTGGGAATTGAACTCAGAACCTTTGGAAGAGCAGGCAATGCTCTTAACCTCTGAGCCATCTCTCCAGACCCACCCCTAGAGTTTTCACAGAGCTCCCCGAGTGATGATATTAAAAGTTACTTCAATAAGGGAAGTAACCGTCTGCCCAAAGAGTTAAGAAAATTAAGACAGGCGTGGGTCAGCAATCGAGCCCCGGGGTTTCACAGCGGATATCTTCAACAATAATTTAATCCCCCATTCCAGGGACTGGCCTCACGCATTTGCCAGCCCAGATGACTTGCCCAGAAGGTGGAGGTCCATAAGACCCTGGCCCAAGGCAAAGCTGCAGCTTTCCCATTTCCTAGAAGATTGTCTTCTGTTCCCTTTGTTCTCAAGTCTGAGTCACATTCCCAGGGAAATACAGGATTTTTTTTTTTTT
>JAQHUG010000173.1:3554372-3565215 GCA_028555095.1 Dicrostonyx torquatus | reverse complement strand
TCACACACAGACACACACAGTTCACTGCTGAATTGTGACTAGAGTAGAAAGCAAATCTCCTGTGACTGGAAACAGGATCTGTGTGCTCTGGCGAATTTGTTAAATGAAATACTAAGTGGCCTTAGATGCATCAGGGGTACACCTAGTCAGGGTAAACAGTTAAGTTAAGAGCAAAACAAGGAAAACACAGAGAGCTGACATGAGACTGCTAAAGAAAGATAAAATAACATCTTTCTTTCAAACACACGCAAGAAGCTAGTGACAGCTTCATTTGAAGAGAGGAATCAACCGTAGGGTGTGGATTGGCTTGTGTATATTTCCAAACATACAGCCAGTTACTCTAAAATACTTCTTAGAGGAAGGAGGGGAGGCTATGTCACACATCCAAGAGCATCCGAGAAGAAGTTCCTGAGTGTCCTGGAGGCGTTCAGGAGAAAAAGCGAGGCAGGTATGGAAGGAGAGGGAAAGAAGAGAGGACCCAGTTCCCGTGCCTAGCTGCTGGTCCATTCAAAAGCACAAAGAGGCCTCACTCTTCACTCCCCCACCAAGAAGAGGGAGCAAAGAAGCTAAGGTCTATCTGGATGGGGCAGAAGCGGCCTCCTGCACAGTGAAACACACCAAGCTGTGGACTACCAATATACCACTCTGCTACCCTTAGGACGTCAGGTTTTCTACAATAGAAAACTCTCATAATGCGTGATTCTCCCAAAGAAAGTGCTAAGGAAAAAAGACGGGTTGTCAAAACCCAAGAGGGAAGGCTTTCTTGGAAACATGGTGATCATTAAATAACCACCACAAGACCGGTGTTGAAGCAGGAAAGAGATTAGGCTCAACTCCAGATCAGAAAGGGCAGTTGGGATAGCAAAGGATAGCAAGACAATGACTATGTGGAGACATTAGGAGAAAGAAGAATTTGGGCTAAATTAACCTAACAAGACCCGTGCAGAAGCCAGGCCGTGGTAAAACGGACATCACTTGGAAGATGTGGGCGTGAGACGGTGAGAAGGGGCAGGACCGGGATTCTCTACTAAACTGCATTGGAAAGAATGCACAATTGGACCTAGCAGAAGATCTTAGAGTTTGACCAAAGTTTGTCCAAGCAAAGAATCTTTTCAGAGTCAAGGGCAATTCTTAGCTGGGTTCACCATGCTTAGGCGTCTAGATTTCAGATCATAGGGGAGCATCGTCGCCATCAAGCGGTACTTATAGGTTACGTATTAGTGTCCTAAGATTTGGCCATAAGCCATAGAACTAAGGTCCTCCTGCCTTGCTACCAGCACAGAAAGTCCACCTTCAATTGAGGCTTTCCCTGAGAAAGAGGGGTCTTTGTGGAGACTAAGTCTGAAGGGACCTCAGTGCTTCTAATTTAATTGGCAGAGAGAGGGCAGCTGGTGTCTCAGCCTGTCCAGAAGGGTCTCCTGTGTGGCCAGGTCAGACGGTTTACATTTTCTCTGTGCTTTCTTCTCTGTGGGTTCCTTCACAGCCCATCCTGTCCACACTGTGAATTCTCGGAGTCTTTGAGCTTGTCCTCACCTACAGGGCCCTCTCTCGCCTATGAGAGTCTTTTAACCGAACCTTCTATTAATTCCCTTGCTCATTTTGTTGGTTTGGTTGGGTTTTTGTTGTTTCTGTTCTTCCTCGGTTTGCGGGGAGGGGGCAATTGTTTTGCTTTTGTGGTAGAGGTGGTTTATTGGTGATGGTGGTGCTGGAGACCAACCCCAGGGTTTTTCACTTTCCAGGCAAATACTCTTAACGCTGAGCTAAATTCCACCCCACAGACCTTGTGTTCTGTAGAAAAGCAATGGAACATCCAGGTCAGCACACGGGGAAAGAGGCTGCAGCTACTGAAAAACGAAGAGGATCTCTGCACACCGGAGGGCTTGCAGCTGCTGTCTCCCTAGATCAGCATCCACATCCTGAGTCACCTGAGGCCATTGCTTGGTCCTCAGTAGTAGCTGGGCTTCTTGTTTGACTTGTGCCCATTTTTCTTGCATGTTATCTTAAGTTCTTTGGTCAAGCCATTTCAGATAACAGGTGCACGTGCACCCAGTGATCGTTTCTCTTCTGAGTAAGATACTTTGTCCCTAAGTGATTCACTTCCCTTCTGCATCTCACCTCACGCTTAAGGAATTTATTTTTGCAACCAGATGTAGCTATGACTTCTGTGATTGCGCATCTGCTGCTAACAAAGACAAAAAGAATGTTGGAAGCATTGGCGACTCACTAGTCTAGGCTGTTTGCTTTCGTCTAAAACAGCCGGCCTCCTGGAGGCATGGGCCTCATTTAGTTCTGGGACACTTTTCAACCTCCTTCCAAAGAAAAGCTTTGCACTCTGCCTACCCTTTCTTTCAGTGTTGGGACTTGGATTTTCCACATGCTAGGCAAGCTAATGACTAAGCTATTTCCCAGCTCTATTTTTGTTTTGTTTTGTTTTTGTTTTTCAAGACAGGGTTTCTCTGTGGCTTTGGAGCCTGTCCTGGAACTAGCTCTTGTAGACCAGGCTGGCCTCGAACTCACAAAGATCCGCCTGCCTCAGCCTCCCGAGTGCTGGGATTAAAGGCGTGCGCCACCACCGCCCGGCTCCCAGCCCTATTTTTACAGCATCTCCCTGAATTGTCCAGGATGATGACCTTTTAGCTCATTCTGTAATCTCTGTGAGCCCTGAGTTTGTACTCCTCCACTCTTCCAGGGATCTGGGATTCTAGGGCAGCACCACCACATCCAGCTTTGACACTGCTTTGTACAAGTTTCTATGTCTTTATTTCAGCTCTTGTGATATTGCTCCATATATCTAGTTATGTGGTCAAGCAGCTACCGGGCTTTTCTGTCATAGAGCAGTATTTTCTCTTCTTGCTTTTCAGTGTTTGCCCGTGAACCAAATTTACTATTATTACTTCTCCTTTAATGCCTCTGTGTTCTGCTTTCACCATTTTCTCCCCAGCTCCTTTGATCAACTTCCTAAGCTGGACCCCACAGTTGGTATTTTAGCGTAGAAGGCCAGGCTTCTGTCCTCCGGGGCTTACATTGTGGCCTCTAGTCCTGCCTATTTTCAGCCCTGCTGCCCCCTTCCCATCTAGAAGTCCCCTCGAGAAGAGTCCCCTTTGGCTGAGATTTACGCTGCCTGTAGGTCTCATACTTGCATCCTCCACTTCTCCAAGGCCTCCTTGTTCCGACAGTCACCTTCCCCACAGCTGCTTGCTCTCTGTCAAAACAAACAAACACACAGGCGAGACTCCCCTGTGGAAAATTCCTTTTCCTCCATGTTGTATTTGGAGGAGAGGTGTAGGTGTTCCTGGCACCCAGCTCCCAGCCCCCAGCCACCGGCCCGCTCAGCCGCTGGTTGCTTGTTTATGCCCGAAATAACCATATGAGAACTGTATTCATTTAAACTCTGCCTGGCCCATTATCTCTAGCCTTTTCTTGGCTAGCTCTCATATCTAAAACTAACTCATTATAAAAGTTTGTGTGTCACCACGAGGTGGCGGCATGTCTGACCCTGGCGGCTTCATGGCGGGCTCCCTCACTTCCTTTCTTCCCAGAACTTCCGTTCTGTCTACTCCACCCACCTAAGAGCTGACCTATCTTACAAGCCAGGCAGAGTCTTTATTTAACCAATGAAAGCAACAGAAATAAAGGTGAACCCTCCTACATCTCCACCCTTTTGTATCGCAGAATCTCTTTATAGCTATTGTTCTATTTTGCTCTCTGCTCTGTCAAATTTCCTAAAGACTAATATTGTCACGTGTGGTAGGGCACATCTTTAACTCCAGGAAAGAAAAGGCAGAGGCAGGCAGCTGTCTGTGGATTCAAAACCCACCTGGTCTAGCTCGTGAGTTCCAGGCCAGCCAGGGCTACAGTAATCAGACTTTGGCTCAAAACCAAAACAAACAAAAAGACTCATCTGAACTGGTTTTTGATTACCCACATCCCAAAACATTACCTTCAATAAGAAACAAAGAAGCAGACATGAAGTAAAAGGTGCATACGGAAAATATTCAAAGACAGAATGGAAAAGAAAACACCTCTCCTCCATCTGTCTGTTGGGGACATGTAATAATTGGCTACTTCGTTTCAGGATTTTAAGTCTCCAGAAAAAAAAAAATACATTGATTCTATATATTGTGTGGATATATATCTCTGTGTGTATCATATTATATACATTTACACATTTCAATGTACATAAATGTACATTTTGTGCATTTCTGTGTTTGTAGGCATGTGTGTGATATATGCATGTGTGTATGCAGGTGTGTGTGCACCTGTGCAAGTATGTGTACATGGTGTTGGAGTGTTCTTCTCTATCACTCTCCACCTTATTCATTTGAGGCAGGGTCTCTCCTTGACCCTAGCTCCAGTGATCAGTCTGCCCCGCCCCGCCGTATGCTAGGGCTATAGGCATTTGAGGGACCATGCCTGACATTTTACATAAGAGCAAGAACCTGAGCTCTAGTCATTAAACTTAGACAAGTATTTTTAACAACTAAGCCATCTCTCTATCCACCTACATGATTTATTTTTATAAATAAATTGCATAAATTTTTATATCTTAAATAGCTTTCATATCAAGCCTATTTAGATACAATTCATTATTTCTAGTGTTCTCAAAGTAGCCAGTCATACAAGATTTGCTCTGACTTGTATAATCAATTCCATACTCGTGGATGTTTGGATCAGCCTCAAGTTCTAAGGTTGTTTTTAATACCCTTATTACAAACATGGAGAAGCTGTGTTTGAAAATTCTTGTTTTATAAAAAGGTTTGTCAGATATTTAGGCCTGTAGGCCAAAGACAGCTGCCCAACATCGCAAAGGACTTTTGTGTGACTGTCCAGGAAGCCAGATGTTTTGGTCATTCCTACAGTTTCGGGAGTTTCTTTCTCTGCACTTACTCTTTTTTCAGGTAATATTTGGTTCTTCTGGGGACTCTAATGGGCACTGAAGACAAGATAGTTATAGTTTTACAGTTTTCCTTGTTACCAAATTCAGAAAAGAAACTTAATAAGAGATATAAAGTTTATAAGGTTGAGAAAATAAGAGCTGTTGTAAGGAGGGGCAACTTGTTCAACCCGGCCACCCAGACTCCCGAAATAACCACACAGAAACTGTAGTAATTAAATCAATGCTTGGTTTATTAGCTCTAACTTTTTATTGGCTAGATTTTACATCTTAATTTAAGCCATTTTTATTATTTTATATTTTACTATGAGGCTCATGGCCTAGTGGCAAGATTCTGGCGTGTCTATCTCCTGCAGCTCCATGGCTTCTCCTGACTCCACCTGCTTTCTCCCAGCATTCAGTTTAGTTTTCCCCACATAGCTCTGTTCTACTCTATCAAGCCAAGCCAGTTTCTTTATTAACCAATGGTATTCACAGCATACAGAGGGGAATCTCACATCAAAGAGCTTGTTTGTCTAAGATGTTTTAAGGTCTTAAAAGATAATTTTAGGAAGGTAATACAAGTTATCACAGAAAATGGTTTAAGTATAAAACTTTGGAGTAACATAGGATAAATAATAAAGTACTTTCTCCTTACCTTATAATTGTTCTTATTGTATATAGCTTTACTATGTTAGAATTAAAAACCTTTCCTTTTTATTTAGAAAAAAAGGGGGAAATGTTGCAGGTTATTTGTATGCTGTGTGAAGATGTGATTGGTGTAATAAAAAGCTGAACAGCCAATAGCTTGGCAGAAGAGATAGGCAGGACTTTAAGGCAGAGAGAGAAGAAGAAGAGACGAGTCTAGGTGCAGGAGAGATGCCAGAGAACACAGAAAACAAACAGGATGTGCTACAAGGCAAAATATAGATGAATATAAGCGGGTTAATTTAAGTTATAAGAGCTAGTGTGGGGGCTGGAGAGATAGCTCAGAGGTTAAGAGCACTGACTGCTCTTCCTGAAGTCCTGAGTTCAATTCCCAGCAACCACATGGTGGCTCCCAACCATCTGTAATGAGATCTGGTACCCTCTTCTGGCGAGTAGGCACATATACAGACATAACACTGTATACATAATAAATAATAATAATAATAAAAAGAGCTAGTGGGGCAAGCCTAAACTATAGGCCAAGCTTTCATAATTAATAATAAGCCTCCTTGTCATTTTTGATGAACTGGTGGCTCAAAGAAAATCTGTTCATAGGTCTCACGGTGGCCCTTATTTGATTACTCAGCCTTAAAAGGGATGAGCTTCCCTGAACAAAATTTTGTAGGTCTGAGAAGGCCAAGGTCATCAGTATCCCAGTCTTCTGGAACAGTCCCATGAATCAAGATGTAGGTAAGGTATACCATTCGGGCTGTTAGCTTAAGACTAGCACACAGAGGGCACAAGACAGCTCAAGGCTGTGATTCTTCATGGCAGCCACTCACCCCATGAGAAACTCATGCTTCTCTAAGCCATTTTCTCCAGTGTCAGCTACCTGATGCGCCAAGCCATTGGAAAATGAGCTATACTCTCCCTTCCTGTGCATACTCTCCAACCTTCAAGAATCTTACTTTTTGAATCCTTCTTAATTGGCAGGGGACAAAAGGCACAAATTTCAATGCTCTTTCCCAGGCCGAGTAAGGTAGAAGCATGGGAAAGTGAATTAATGGTCACAGGGTTAGTTCTGTTATATTTTAGTTAGCCAGAGGAAACTAAATTGATGGTAATTTTCAATACAGCATGCAGAATTTACCCTTCCTTGTCCTCATTTTGGCTCCCAATTCTTCAATAAGAAACTCCAATTTGGCGTTCCAGGTGATTTTTTTTTAAAAAATTTATTATTGTTCTGTAATGATTAGGGTTTGTTTTTCTTTTTTCTTTTCCTTTTTTTTTTTTTGAGACAGGGTCTCACTATCTATTTTTAGCTGTCTTTGAACTTACTAAGTACGCCAGGCTGGCCTTGAACTCACAGAAATTTGTCTGTCTCTGCCTCTTGAATGTTGGGACTAAAGGTGTGTGTCCCTGTGCCTGACCTCTCCAGTTTTTAAATATAACTTCACAGTACTTTAATATCTTCTATTAGGTCTTGTCTTATTCTTTGCCAGCTTTCGTAGGTCAAAAACATTTTTCCTAATTTCTGTATGTTAGTGTTTTGCCTGGATTTATGTCTGTGAACTACATGTGTCTGGTGACAGCAGTGGCCAGAAGATAGACTTGGATCCCCTGGAGCAGGAGTTACAGGTTATGAGACACCACGTGGGTGCTGGGAATTGAACTTAGATTCTCTGGAAGAGCAGTCAGTGCTCTTAAACAGTGGGCCATCTCTCCAACCCTCTTTCAAAGACATTTTAAGGCATTCCGTTGAGTTGATATATTATTACCAATTTCATATTGCTCCTTTGGTGAGTGTTATCATTCAGGACAGCACATTCTGGGTGAGAGTCAGGCAGATAAGCCATGCAGAGAGAGCTTGGGTATAAGAGTTTATTTAGTGGGTATTGGAAACGGTATAAGAGGGTATAAGAGTAAGGGGTTAAAAAAAAGTAAGGGGCTATGGAGCGGGCAGGAAGGAAAGAGAGAAGGGGGACAGAAGAGAAGAGGAAGAAAGAGAAAGAAAGGACTGACTCTTCAGAAGAGGGATGGACAGAGAGTGAGAAAGAGTGCAGGTGGACTATCAGCTTGCCTGGGTGGGAAGGTGTTGGGGGGGGGAACTGGGAGTGGGTGGGGCTTGTCTCTTAAAGGGACAGGATACCCAGGCGATGGACCAGGTCAGCAGATTACAAGGAGTATTTGAGTTGAGTGCTTTTCTCTCTCGCTCTCTCTCTCTCTCTCGTGCATATGTGCATGTGTGTGTGTGTGTGTGTGTGTGTGTGTGTGCGCATGCACATGTTTACAACAGGGGATTAGTTAGAAAGATCACCACTTCACAAGTTGCATGGGGGAGAGAATGTGTACAGACAATAAGTGGTAACCAGACAAGGAGGCTGAGAGGGTAACGGGAGTGTCTAATGCTATTATGGTCCACTTTATTGAGCTTTCTTTCATCAGCTGCATCAAGTTCAACTTAGCTTCAAAGACAGATCTGACATCAGGCATGCCAGTGGCTGGTGGGAACATTTCAAATAGATTTTGAACAAATATTCCCAGGGGTATTTTCAGAAAAGTCTAGCAATGTGACTTTATTTTCACACCTGCTTGAAATCACTTTTAAAACACACACACACAGGCATAAACAAGGCTGTAATTTTACTGCCTGTGATATCTTTGCACACGTGAGCTGTTTCTCCTAATCTAGATCTACCATCTTGAAAGAATGGATAAAGTGTTCCTTTTTACTTCAAGGATGTGTTGGTGTTGACTATGGGCATTCAGTTCCCCGAGGAGCAGCCTCAGCCACGCAAGAGGCAGCCGTTCCCTTGACTGACTTAATTCCTGCTGTTCCCTGCAGGGCTTAAAGGACAAGGATGCAAGCTCTGCCTTTGGGGCTCAGAGAAGGTAATTCTTTGGGATCGCTGGCAATCTCCAGGCATTCTCCCTTTGAGCCCTTGCTATGCTGTGAAGAACAAAGGCAGGGAGCAACTGCTTTGGACTCATACTGAGATCCAACCCTACATCTACCACTTCTCTGCTGGCCAGGCTTAGTCCCCTAACCTCCTAGTCAGCTTTCTCAGCTGCAAATGGTTACCCCACCCCACGGCCTGATTTCAGGGTCTTTAGCTTTATTGGTAACACGCTAAGAAGTTATCCTGGGGAGAGGTGTGAATGCTGTGCTTCTCCAGTCCCATTTCCCCTTTCTTCCTTCCTACCTTCCTTTTCGTGTGGAATCCACTCCCCATTCCCCCACCCCCTTCCTTAAGGAGAAGCTGAAACTATTTCCACTCTAAAAGGGGCAGACAGGCCTTCCCACCCCACCCCCAATCTCTACTATTTGGGTTTGGGATGAGCCTGTGAAACAATTCAGATCAACAGCTAAAGGTGAGGTTTGCTGTGGAATAAATTCAGAACAACCCTTGCTTGTTTCCTCTGCCGTGGCTGTTCACAGAGCTGAGATGCCCCACCACCAGGCCGAGGAGCATGAAACCCCAGGAGATGGGCTGAAGCTCGTCTAAATGGTATAGACCTTTAAACCAGTTACTTCAGACTTTTGTTCTTAATGAGTGTTTTTAAAGTATTATTATTTAATGTCATTTATCTAAGTATTTCTTGCCTTTAAGAAAAAAAACGGCAACCTAAGAGTTAAGGTATGGGGCCCAGGGCAGCCAGGCCACAAATGGGGTACAGGCCACACAGCTGCTATCTAACAAATAGCACAGGGTTCCAGAAAAAGCCTTAAGCTGACGCCACCCAGGGATGGCCAGCCTCTAAAGGGAGGTACCTGACAGCCCACCATCAGGTAAGACTAGATAAGATCATCAGATATCCCTGAGCCCAGGACTAACCTATTCCCCTTTAGACAAAACTGCTAGACAAATGTCAGCCAATTAGGGTCCTGAATCCTGGAAATGCCCCACCCCAATCTCTTCTATGATTAAAAAACCTACCTCGGGCTGGAGAGATGGCTCAGTGGTTAAGAGCATTGCCTGCTCTTCCAAAGGTCCTGAGTTCAATTCCCAGCAACCACATGGTGGCTCACAACCATCTGTAATGAGGTCTGGTGCCCTCTTCTGGCCTGCAGGCATACATGTAGACAGAATATTGTATCCATAATAAATAAATAAATGTTAAAAAAAAAAACCCTACCTCAACTGGGCTTGGAGCTCTCTGCTCTCAACCACTGTGTCAAACAGTTGGAAAGTCCAACCTTAAGTTTGATCTGTGTTTACAGACGAGACTAAGTCTCTTAGTTGGTTTTTGAGGGACTTCGTTGTTAGACAAAATCCTTAAGAAGAGCCTCTCCGCCGATGCAAAATAACTCCAATTAGCGTGGAGTGTCCAGCCACAAATGGGACATCCGTAGTCATATCACACTTCCTTGGCCCGAGGCTCAGGTATCATGGGGGGCACAAGAGGAAAAGTCATCTTATGAACATGACATGACCACTGCACTCACGGACTCTGACTGCACAAAAGCAAACCAGTCAGCATTCCCGCAAGGAGCAGGAAGGGACTCACGAGCTTCCACACCCAGCTGATGGCTTATGGGGAAGGGAGAATCAGTTTTCTTCAAGGGTGTGGCCCCTGCTAGGTCCACCACACTCTAGCAAGCCCCATTGCCCCATATGCATGAGTGTACAGGTAGCAGAAACAGGATACCGGAAGACACTCATTGTCAGAAAAAGAGGCGTGAACTTGGGAGAGGGTGAAGAGACAGGGAGTGGGTCTGGAAAGAGCTGTGGGGTGATTGGAGTGTGTATGATTAAAGTACACTGTATGCATGTATGAAAATCTCAAGGACTGATAAAAAACATTATATTTTTAAAAAAGAAGGAGGAGAAGGAGGAGGGAATCTGCGTTTGGGCATACCAGAGTTAATCCAGGAGGAAGCTGGGCAGTGGTGACACATGCCTTTAATCCCAGTACACAGGAGGCAGGTGGATCTCTGTGAGGCCGAGGCCAGCCTGGTCTAAGAAGTGAGTTCCGGGCAGCCAGGATTATTACACAGAGAAACCCTATCTCAACAACAACAACAACAAAAACAAAAAAAACCCCAACTGTTTGGTTAAAAGCATCACCTCAGCTCCCTGGCACCCCTTTATACAAAGAGTCTGGACTGTTTAGTTAGGGGGCTTCACCCCAGCCCCCTGGCATCCATTTTTGGAATATGGGGCAGAAAGTTCCATTTCAAAGCTCCCTCCCCTGGGAGTTGCCTCAGTCCAAACTCCACCCTCGAGAAAGCCTACCTAATGGTGACCTCACCCCAGGGAAGGTCAAGACCACTCCCACAGGCTATTTAAACTGTCCCCCAGAGAATGAACACATGGTCTC
>JAQHUG010000173.1:3458422-3471882 GCA_028555095.1 Dicrostonyx torquatus | reverse complement strand
ACAAAGAAAACAAACAAGAGTGATACTCAGATATTTTCTCTGGGCAACGGCATCTGTGTTTGTCTGTTTTTCTTGTAGCGAAAATACATTTTAGAGAATGGCTTTAGCACCTTCTAAAACAGAACCTACGCTTTCTTTCGCTCCGTTCAGATTTACTGTTTGTACGTAATTAAAGAATGATTAATAAGAACTTTCAGACCCAGCTATTCTTCCGTCTCCACCAGCATCAGGCTACTTCTGCTTCAGGCCAAGGTCAAACCACCCTATCTCCTGCCTGCCAGAGACAAAGGAGGACCAGAACAGCAGCACAGAACTGGAGAAGCTCTGAGCTGGCTGAGGAGCTCACTTCCCGACACTGCCTAGCCTCTGCTGTGCCTGGGCTCCCTAAACTCGTACTCCTCTGCTGAGATCTGATGTCCCTCTTTGGGCAGATGTATGGCGGGACACCAGGCACCAAGCTCCAGCTCAGGATTGTACTTTAGGTCAGCTTTACTTTGCGCACTAAAGCGACACTGGGCTTCCCAGCCTGGTCTCCCGACTGAAATCACTAGCTGTGACCCAAGCCATCTGTTGGAAACAAAGCTCACATTGCACTCCTGCCCAGTCACGCCGTCAGAATCTGGACACTCGGGTGACCTCTGAGCTATCGAGATGAGGAAAGGTCACAATGCCGGCCTCCCTGATTTTGCTCGCCAGACTGTTGAAGCTTCCTCACAGAATTCCTGTCTTTCCCACTCTACTTCAAGCTCCCTCCACCCCAACCACAGGTGAGGCTTCGAAAGGCCAGCCTGGGGGGCTGGAGAGATGGCTCAGAGGTTAAGAGCACTGACTGCTCTTCCAGAGGTCCTGAGTTCAATTCCCAGCAACCACATGGTTCCCCTCTTCTGGCATGCAAGCATACATGGAAGGAATATTGTATACATAATAAATAAATAAAACTTTAAAAACACAAAGAATAGCATCATAGCTTCCAGAAACCGCAGAAACGATTCCCCCAAGCCCTGTTGGCCCCATCTTCTCCTCTGTGATTCAAGTCCTAGGAAAGTACCCCTGGTCCCCAGAAGACAGCACATAAGGGCTGCATGTTTACCAGAGCAAATACACAAGCGAATAAAACCTCTTTCCAGTAGGATCTGAGGGAATTCGGAAAGCTGTCCTAGGTAGCTGCCAGGGAAGGGGTGAGGGCACACAGAGAATCTTTTCTTCTCTCTGCCTCTTGTCCACTGGCCTGCATTTCCCCCCCCATCTCTATTGAGCTGACTTTCCAGTGTACAAAGCATCCTAGGAGAATGCCAGGCAGGTTCAGTCTCTGGTTATTACAGCTACCGTATTAAAGAAGACATAAATAACTTAGAGTGCTCACGTGCCTTCCAGGATTGAATGGATATTATGGGAAGGCTGCTGAATAAATTCACAGCTGATTCACAGAATTATAGAATTCGTAGAATCATAGAGCTCATAGAATCAACAGTAAACTCACTGGAAAGTCACACACCTCTGTCACTGTTCCTTAGACATATCATCATAACCATTTTTCTTAACGTGAAAACATTGTAACTGTTTTAGGCTTAGTATTAAACTCTGAGCTGTGAGACCTAAGTTTAAACACTAAAATTTGTAGACCTAAAAGAAATCATGATGACTCCACCTCCTTGAACCCGTTCTCCAAGGCCGCTGAAACACACTGTCAATCTCCCACGCTGTATGCCCTGTGGGGCCGCGTTTGTGAATTTCCCGAAACACTATTCCCTACGCACGACCACACTATTCTCACTTTTCCAGCAAAACTCGACTACAGCGATTCTTTAAAAAAAAAAAAAAAGTTTAATTTTAATTATTTTGTTTCTTTGGGTTGGATAATTTTTCCACTGCATGCATATACCATTTTTAGTTCGCTCCTTGATCCACTGATGACATTTGGGTCACATCCGCCATTTTATCCATGGTGTATAATGGCTCTGTGAGCATGGCTGTTCAACCCTTCTTTGACACCTGCTTTCAGTCACTTCAGGTATATACCCAGAAGTGAAGTGCTGTGTTATGTGGGGAATTTTGTTTTTGACTTTCTAACAATTGCTGTACTCTTTATAAAGCATTAAAAAATGATGTGACAACCTGCAGGACCCTGAAGATACTATGAAATAAACCAGTCCCTAGATCTCAACTATGCTGGCTGCCCTCATCAGAAGCACACAGAGTACTCAAAACCACGGCAGCAGAGAGCACAGTGGCTGCCTGGGGCTTGCTGCTGTTTAATGGGGACATACTTTTAATTTTCAGAGTAAAGAAATGCAGAGAAAATGGAAATAACTATTCTATAAATGCATCTAGTATCATTGGATTGAATACTTAAAAATCGCTAAAACAGGGGCTGGAGAGATGGCTCAGCGGTGAAGAGCACTGCCTACTCTTCCAGAGGTCCTGAGTTCAATTCCCAGCAACCACATGGTGGCTCACAACCATTTGTAATGAGGTCTGGTGCCCTCTTCTGGGCTGCAGGCATACATGCAGAAAGAATATTGTATACATAATAAATAAATAATTTTTTTTAAAAATGGCTAAAACAGCAAATTGTATGATGTGATTTTGCCATTAAGGCAACTAAATTTGTCAAAAGACAAAAAACTTGAACTAATTTCTACCTATTAAGTAAATGCTACATTTCATGTATAAGTATCACCTCAGATGTCAGGGGGTAAGATAAATGCAAATTTTTTTGGTTTTTCAAGACAGGGTTTGGAGCCTGTTCTGGAACTAGCTCTTGTAGACCAGGCTGGTCTTGAACTCACAGAGATCCACCTGCCTCTGCCTCCCGAGTGCTGGGATTAAAGGCGTGCGCCACCACCGCCCGGCGACAAATGCAAAATTAACCAAGACTCTCACAGACTTCTAGGGAGGTCGAGAGAGTAGAAGGGCCCCGGAAGAGTCTGCCAAGGTACCTGAATAAATGAAGCGCAGGATATCGGACAAACACGAGCAGAAGACAGCGTCCTTCACAACGACTCTCAGCGGCGGGTTGCTGCAAGATTCCTGGCTAGCACCTGGGAACACAGCATCTCTGTTGATGGCGAAGAGGTCCTGGGTCATTCGGACGATACTGGAATCCTGAATGTCGGTTGGGCTCTTCACGCTGAACAGCAGCATGAAAACGTGACTCACGGCGCAGAGCACAATCTTGTGGGCCTGCACGACGCCCGTCACTTCCGGGTGATAAAACACCACGTCCACACACTGGCAGCAGGACAGGAGGTTGTTCAAGTCGGAGTGGTAGTGTGACGGTTCGGCTTTCAAGACAGGCATCTTTTCTGTTTCCGAGGGAAAATGAAGATAATAACCTATTTGTACGTCTACAGGCCCAGAGATGGGATCCTGCAAAGAAACAATACTTGTTCTTTGGTTACATCTACGAATCGCTGATTTTGTACAGTTTAACCTAAGAGAACGTGAACTGGTCCGTCAGGGATCACCTGAGCACATTTTACAGAACGCTCACGAATACGATATTTCATTTTATACTGAAGACAAAAACCTAATGATTTGAGCAATAAAACAACATTTCTCATTATTTGTGTGGCTCAAAACAAACACTCTCCCAAGTCCAGGCCTTTAGTATGGGAGCTGGGAGTCACCATGCTTCTGATTAAAAAAAAAAAAAAAATTCAACTAAATTCTGAAGAGCCTACTCTCAAATCTTCAGCATCTGATGGGGAGTTGGAGGCCAAAGGGGACCACTGGACGCCAGCAGATTTCCATGCCTTCATAAATGGCAATGACGCTAACTACTCTTTGGTCTGATATCATCCTAACAATTTTACTTTGATCCCAGTCTTTTTTCTTTTTTCTTCTTCTTCTAGTAAAATAATCTACTTCATCAATCAGCAAATACCTCTTCACTCAACATCCCTCAGCCATGGCAGTGACTACAGTCCATGGGTGGTGTAGGAGGGTTCTTCTGTATTTTGGGTTATTCTCATTGGTTGAATAAAGGACTGTCTGGCCTGTAAGACCAGAGTAGACAGAACGGAAGTTGTGAGAAGAAAAGGAAGTGTGGCAGACGCCATGATGCTCCGGACCAAGATGGATGCAGGTTAGAATCTTCTGATAAGTCGCCACCTTGTGGTGACACACAGATTTCTAAATATGGGTTAGACTAATATGTATAAGAGGTTAAAAACTAATGGGCCAGGCAGTAATTTAATTAATATAATTTTCGTGTGGTTATTTTGGGTATAAGCTTGCTGGCAGCCGAGAGCAGGGCGGGAAGGAACAAGAGGGCCCGCGTTCCTCTCGGGTGCTGGGACCACAGCCACCCGCCCCTCTTACTACACATGGGCTCCTACCGAGAACACGCCCTTAGATTTCCCATGACTAGTTTGATCCTGCTAAAGAGAAAGCTTTCCATCAGCCCAGAATATATATCCTCAGGTCATGTCCTCTCCAGAAAACCTGAGCAGAGGGATGTAAGGGAAAGACTGCCAATGCATGGCACCCCATAATCCAAGCAAGTGAGTCAACTCCTTCAGCAGTAGGAATCCTTTATCTGAACAAAAGCCTGGGAGTTGGGTCTGGGACCCTGCTAAGCAGCTTTGAGGACCAGGTCCCCTGCAGTGCACCCCAGGCCACCCTACCTCACCGGACTCCAAATGCTAGATCTGAAAGCCATATGCTCCCAGAGCCCAGTTCTAATCCATAGAAGCATTCCAGCCCAAAGGCACCTGTGAGCCATCATGCTGCATCCTGTTTTATTTAGAGCTTGGTCCATAGTCATCTAAACTAAAAGGTACAGGAAACAGACTTATAAACACACAGGCTGTCTCTGCTGCCCACACACTGCTGGGGACCCAATATACTATATTACCCAGACCCTGAAAAGAGCCACTCGGGAAGTTTCTATCCGTGTCAAACAGTGTTGGGCATTCGGTTCTCTCCTTTGGATCAGTGAGAACAATTAGCAGTCTATACTCTTTGTTCTTTTCGAACCTTGAAGGTATTTAGGCCCCAGAAGTTACCATATAACGGACCTTATCTGAACCTTATCTGAAACCGGAAGCAGTTCCCAAGTTCTAACTTGTGTTTCCTTGGTTCACATCTACATAGATTCAACAGATGGTTCTCCAGTGCCTACTTTAAATAGGAATTTCTCAATTTATGGAATACACACTGATTATTTATACAATGTGCATTTCATCATTTCTTTGTATTTGAGGCTTTCAAAACCATCTTTTCCATTTTTTTCATAAATTACAATAAATTATCATAATAAACTGTAGTTAGCTGGGCAGTGGTGGCACAACTTTAATCCCAGCACTTGAGTGGCAGAGGCAGGCGGATCTCAGTAAGTTAGTTGGGTGCCAGCATGGTTTACGAAGTGAGTTCCAGGACAGCCAGGACTCCATCACAGGGAAACCCTGTCTCAAAAACCAAACCAAAACAAAAGTGGTAGAAAACCATAGTCATGATTCTATGATCTCAAGTATCTATTATTTTTAGAAATAATATCGAAGACAAACTGACCCAACAGATAGCTATTCCATGATTATATCATAAACCATGTAAAATGTTTCGATGAGCGTAATTTTGTTTTTATATTTACACTCTGTAGCACAAATGATAGTGCGCATATACATTCTTTCCTTCATCCCGCAGTAATTAACTTTGTCATCCTGCTTTATCTCTAGACACAAAGACACAGACACAGATACACGCACACACCAGATGAATCCTTTAAAAAGTAAGTTGCAGGCATTAGACCACTGTGAGAACACTGACTTACTAATCATGATAGATGAGAAAATTAACAATAAACCTACAACCTCATCTTGCTTTCAGTTCATATTAAGATGTCACCAAGTAGCCGGGCAGTGGTGGCGCACGCCTTTAATCCCAGCACTCGGGAGGCAGAGGCAGGCGGATCTCTGTGAGTTCGAGACCAGCCTGGTCTACAAGAGCTAGTTCCAGGACAGGCTCCAAAGCCACAGAGAAACCCTGTCTCGAAAAACCAAAAAAAAAAAAAAAAGATGTCACCAAGTGTCCCAAGACTGCCTTTTAGATGACTTTTTGTGCAGCATCCAGTTAAGACTGGCATGGCCTTTTGTAGCTTCCTCAACAGTCTTTTATCTCAACGGTGCCTCTCCACCACATGCTCAGAATCTATAGGATCAAACCTTACGTCAGCACTTTCTCAGAAGTGTGGTTTAACTACCACCTGCTCTAGTGTCAGTTAAGAAAGTCCTGGCCCTTGTCCCAGGCTCGCTGGGAATGTCGAACAGCCCTGAGCAAGCTCGGACTGAGAGCGGTTTCTCTAAGATCTGTGAGGAATGTCTTCTTAAGGTCTGCACACCTGGCTGTTCAAGCTGAGGCGGTCTAATTCCGTGAAAGGAGTTGGTCATTTTCCTTTTCCTCATTTTTTCACTTGTCTTCTGGTTTAAGGTTTGAATCATAAAATACTCCAACTGAAACATGAACGAAAGCAGAATTAAGTCCAACACAATGACATATGACGTGATGACTTGTATCCGAAATCACATTCGCAAATGGTCTCAATGTCAGTGCCAATACTAACAAACACGTGCGAATGATTTTTAATATTAAAAATACATATTCAGAAGGATTGACTTGTTTTGTCTGGGGCGCTGCTGGTGAGCTGCAGCCCACCAAGACCTTGGCTCAAAAAGCGAAGTGGATGAAGAGAGACACTCAAAAATGACCTCTGAATGACCACTGGCTTCTACACACGGCACGTGTGTCTCCCGCGCCCTAACAATGCTGCACAGGGTGAAGCACTCTTCACTGGCCAGCATGGGGACCTCTGAGTGACACTAACCAGCCAGTCTAGCTTACGTGGCATGGGCTAGGTTAGTGACCTAAAGACGGTGAGCAGTGTCTGAGGACACAAGGTTGTCCTCCGGCCTTCACATATGAGTATGAACATATGTACCCATGCTCACATGCAGGCATAGGTGTGCATGTATGTGCATGGGCACACACACACACACACACACAGAGACACATACACACTACAAGATTACTATAAACTTGTGTAGGTTTGTATAAGAACATGTGACTTTGACACACACGAGGACCCATTTTGAAAGAATCTGAAAATCTTAACAGACGATTAAAAATGTTTCATTTGGATAGAGAATTTTATAATTTTATAATTAAAATTTTATAATTTTAACATGCCAATCAACTCCTATTGTGTTCCTCACGGTTAAAGCAGATGGTGCTTATGAAATGAAAGCACTCACTGATGCTCACAGAGCTTGCCACTTACCACTCCTCCAAAATACTTTCCGATATAGAAGTCATCAAGGCTGTGCAGCTCCAGGTAGGTGGCCCCCAGTTCCTTGGCAAGCTGGATCCCTTCCGTGGTACTGACACAGCTCCCTCGGTCTGAGGTACACAGGGGGCATGTACAAGGTAATTCTTCTGAGGACGGGAAGGCAAAAACAGAGGGCTTTTCAATTAAACGGAAAAAAGGGCAGTGCGACCACGAATGACACTATATACTAGACTCCCGATAAATAGTGTGAGTGTGGAAAAAGAGTCCTTAGATGAACCAGCACTGACCATGAGGAGAACAAAGTGTTTCAGAAGTTGGTGAGTGGCTCTCACAAAGGGAAGCACAGCAGGGATGCCAACCAGCCAGCGACAACTGACCTAATGTAGTTACACATCACATCACTAGCCCATTAGATCAAACATAACCATCTGGTCACCCACACAAACCATGACAACAGAGGACTGGGTCTTCTTCTTCTTTCATAAATTTTCTGTTAAGTAGATTACCAAGTTTGATTAAATCTTATACTTTTATTTTAATAGAATTCCCAATTAACATGAATTTTAAAGTTGTAGACCACCAGACTTCTACCACCACGTAAATTCCATATCAAATGCATTCTCTTTTTTTTTCCTCTGTGTAACAGCCCTGGCTGTCCTGAAACTTGCTCTGTAGACCAGGCCGGCCTCTGCCTCTCAAGTGCTGGGATTAAAGGTGTGCGCTACAGCCACCCAGTATCAAACACATTCTTAATGCTATCATTTAATTCTAAAACATTCTATCTGAAGATTTATTTTTATTCTATGTCTGGGTGTTTTGCCTGCATGTAAATCTGAGTTCCGTGTAAGTGTCAGGTACCAGCAGAGGCCAGAAGCCACACTGCATCACCTGGAACTAGAATTATGGATGTGGTTAAGAGCCACGGCATGGGTGCTGGGGAAGGAGCCCAGGTCCTCTGGAAGGGTAGCCAGTGCTCTTACCTGCTGAGCCATCTCCCCAGCCCCCAAAACAGTCTATGTTAGCAATCAAATCAAATCAAATTAAAATTTAAAGACTAAAAAGTATTTAAAAAGGAAGCAAACTTCTTAGGATTTATACAACATGTATACAACGGACATGTTTACAACAGGAAAAGTGTGACTTATGGCAACTTTATCTCTTCCTAAGGCCAAAAATACATATTCAGCTCCATAGTCATTAGCCAGCTTTGATTGTCTCAGGGATAAACATCGGATATGCCATATTCAATGTGTCAAAAGAATGAGGAGGTCTCTGAGACCAGTTGGTGTCCCTGGGAAGTACAGTCTACGATGGAGAATGGTGCAGGTGGCATTGCTTGGTGACGGTCCTAGTTAGGGATAGTGATGAAACACCATGACCATAAACAATTTGCAGAGGAAAGTGTTTAATTCATTCACCCTTCTGCAAAACAGTTCATGAAAAGAAGTCAAACAGGAACTCAAACAGTGCAGGAACCTGGAGGCAGGAGCTGAGGCAGGGACCATGAAGAGGACCTGCTTACTGGCTTGCTCCTTATAGCTTGCTCAGTCTGCCTTCTTTTTAAAGATTTATTTATTTATTATGTACACAGTGTTCTGCCTACATGTATGCTATGTCTGCATGCCAGAAGAGGGCACCAGATCTCATTACAGGTGGTTGTGAACCACCATGTAGTTGCTGGGAATTGAACTAAGAAACTCTGGAAGAGCAGCCAGTACTCTTAACCTCTGAGTCATCTTTCCAGCCCTCAGTTGGTGTGGGAAGTTCTTCTGTATATGTGTTGCTTTTATTGGTTAATGAATGAAGCTGCTTTGGCCTATGGCAGGGCAGAATAGAGTAAGGTGGGAATTCCGGTCAGGAAAGTAGGTGGAGTCAGGGAGATGCCATGGAGATGCCACGTAGTCACTGAAGGAGACAGACCCCCCCAGAACCTTACCAGTAAACCATGAGCCTCATGGTAGAATATAAAATAATAGAAACGGGTTAATTTAAGATGTAAGAGTTAGTTAATAAGAAGGCTAAGCTAATGGCCAAGCAGTGCTTTAATTAATACAGTTTCTGTGTGACTATTTTGGGTTAGGGCAGCCAAGAGATGAACAAGCAGCCTCTGCCTATACTCAGTCTGCTTTCTTATACAACCAAGGACCATCAGCCCAGGGATGGCACCATCCACAGAGGGCTGGGCCCTCACCCGTCAATCATTAGTTAAGTAAACGCCCTACAGGCTTGCCTACAGCCCCGTCTTAAGGAGGCATTTCCTTAGTCCCTCCTCTTGGGATTGCATCTTCTGTCAAGCTGACAAAAGTAGCCAGCGCAGAGGCTCCAAGAAACAGCTCTTCTCAGGAGTGAAGAAAATAGGTCTGAGTACTGGAAAGACTTCCACATCAATAAATCCTTCAAATTCTCTGGAGGCTAGCCTTTCAGAGTGTTTCCCATTTGAAGGAAGGTAGCTGAGCCTCTGTGTCCTACCCCTACCATGTAACTAGATGAGGGCTGCATTCTTAGAGAGGACATTGCCTTGGGCAAGGCAGCTCCTCCCTGTGGAGACCCCTGAAGGACACTGGGTGTGGCATCAGCCAACAAGACCACAACTGAGGCAGTGAGTGGAAAAAGACAGGCACACAGTGTTTCCCAGTTACTGTGCACAGGGGGAGCACATGTGTGCGTGTATGGGTTGTCTGCCACCGTGTATGAGTGAGGCCAGAAGACCATTTTCTGGAGTCCCTTCTCTCCTTCCACCATGTGGGTTCCAGGGATTGAACTCAGGTTCTCAGTCTTGGCAGCAAACACCTTTACCAACTAAGTCATATCATCTTAAAATTCAGAAACCAAAGAACCTTTAGACCCGGCACTCAGGAGGCTGAGTCACAGGGATCTCTGTGAGTTTGAGGCCAACCTAGTCTACATAGTGAGTTCCAGGACAGTTACACATGGACACCCTGTCTCAAGAAAATAAGTAAGTAAGTAAATAAATAAATACAATAAAGTTCAGAAACCATGTACTTTTATCTATCTTAATTTTACAGAGAAGGAAACTGCAGCTCAAATCTGTCAAGTATCTTAGCCTTGGAGAGCAGGGAAGGAAAACACAGGAGAATGTCACTGGCTTCACCCGATACATAAACATGGCATATCCGAAAGCAGAACAAAAAAGTTTGAATAGAGATTACCAGTTTCCAAAATACAGCAATTAGAAACATTGTTAAGTCAGGCTTCTTTAACAAAGCCATACATTCTAGTCTGAGTGTACTTTTTCAGTTTGTAGCAAGCCAGTCTATGTAGCATTTAGAGAAAGAACAATGGACGTTTCTCATTCTTTACAAGACCTTTGTGAACAGTGCCTTGAGTTTTCTGAAGACAGAGGCCTTCTTACATGGATAAAGGTCTCCCTCTGTGGCTTAAAGAGATGGGTAGGCAGATCACGTTATGAGATTTTACTTCTGGATAACAGTTCAACGAAGTCATCAGAGTCTCAAGAGGAAAGTGAACGTGATGTTCAAGAATGGCTAACAATCCAATGTTGAGGAAAAGTAATTTTTATTTAAAGCCAGCAGCATGCAGTCTACCTGTTTTCCACGTCACACAGACATAGTCTTCCACTCACTCAGCAAAAAGGGAAACTGTCATGTAGGCAGCTATCAGTTGGTTAGTTACATGTTTTCTGGATTCCAAAGGATTTCTTTCCTAGTTGGGATACCTCTAGATTCTCTTCTGAGCCAGTCCTGTATTTCCCCACACCTATCAACTTTAGTCAACTTAAGAGAATCCAAAATAACATTCATTTCTTGTTTATTTTGGGACAGGATCTCATAGGTCTGGTTGTCCTGGAACACACTTTGTAGACCAGGTTAGCCCTGAACTCACAGTGATCCTCCTGCCTCATGGCTACAGTAGCTCTGGGAATCAGAGTTAGTACTATCTTTATCGCTATCCCCAACACACACACACACACACACACACACACACACACACACACAATTAGTTTTAAGATATTATCATAAAGTGTCTATCCATTCTTGTAAAAAAAAAACCAACATAATCTTGCATCCAAATAAATTGTATTTCTTTCAAAGTAGTGGCATTGAGGATAGGGTACTCTTTACGATGCTGTCATTGCTTGAAAGTTTTAGAAATTCTTTTGAAAAATTCTAGCAGAGCAACACAGGAAAGCTTTCAGAATGTTAAAAATAACTTGTGGTGTGGGGTGTGGGGAGATAACTTGAAAAGTAGGATGCCATCTCCTGGAATTTACAATTATGAACGCATCCTAGGGCTACTGTGAAGATTCCTCCCTCAAAGGTATCTTCACTGTGTACTAGAACCCAAAGGTTTGTGTTGAGGGTATAGCTCGGTGGTTAAGAGCGCATGCTTACCCTGAGGTACCACATAAAATGTGGCACACACCTGTCACCCCAGGACCGGTGAGGTGAAGGCAGGAGGATTATAAATTCAATGCCATTCTTGCTTGTATAATGAGTTCAAGATCAGAATGGTCTACATGGGACACTGTCTCAAAACAAACAAAGAGTCAAAAATGTTTTCAGAGCCAAATACGATGATAGCCACATTGCCAAGTTTGTCACAAAAGAAGGAAGGAAGGAAAAGAAAAAGGTAATAGGGTCAAACACAATTGTTCCAGTCCCTGCATTTTAGAAGCTGAAATATGAGGTTATAAAATCTAAGATAAGGCTAAGCTACTTAGCAAGCCCTATGTCAAACAAACTGATGCATGTATACTTAAACACACACACAGCAAGACCCTGTCTCAAACACATGCATGTATGCACACAGAGACACATACTGAAAGAGATAGGACTGCTTGGCTGAATGAGCTCCAACAAGACCCCCAAGAGAACTAGCAAAGCTACCCAGCTGAGTGAAATAGGTTGTGGGGGATGAAGTGGAGGGGAGCAACACAGCCCTTGAGTTAGCAGCCAGATTTAGCTCTATAATTAATATGTAATCACATCTCTAGTCAATTCATCTTATGATTTTAAAGAAAATTTTTTTTCTTCATTTATTTATAAATCAACTTTTTCATTCATTGACAACTATTTGTACCAAGAGGGATGGAAAGTCGAAAGACTCCATGGCCGACTGACCAAGGTGGATGTGACTGCAAACACCTGAAACACAGTGAACACTAAAGTAAAGGAATACAGTTACCATAGGAACAGAGGAGGGACCATGCACTAGGGGTGGAGGGTGTACAGCAAGGGCAATCTATGGAAAGAATGAATTTACTATGCAGTTATAGAAGGGCCACTGCAGTCGGAGTGGACCACAACTGCAGAAGTGTGGGCCAGAACAAGAAGAAAACACATTTCCACTTTTGAAAAAGATTTCTTTGCATAACTTTTATTTATGTGCACGAGTGTGTGTGCCGTGCATGTGTGCGTGCGCGATGTGCATGAGTGAATGTGTGTGCGTGATATGCATGAGTGTATTTGTGTGTGTGATATGCACGTGTGTATGTGTATGTGCGATGTGCACGAGTGTATGGGTGCACAATGTGCATGACTGAGTGTGTGTGTGATGTGCACGTGTGTGTGCATGATATGCATGAGTGTATGTGTGTGTACGATGTGCACGTGTGTATGTGTATGTGTGATGTGTGCACGAGTGTGTGTGTGCACAATGTGCATGAGTGTATGTGTGTGCGATGTGCACGAATGCGTGTGTGTGCACAATGTGCACAAGTGAGTGTGTGTGTGTGATCTGTGTGTGCATGTGCACACGTGCGCATGCGTGTGGCCTGTGGAACCTGGAAGAAGATGTTGGGTCCTCTGGTGTCCAAGCAGTTGTTTTGGACATCAAACCCAGATCCTCTGAAAGAGCAGTGGGTGTTCTTCGCCACTGAGCCATCTCTCCACTTTTACAACCTTAAGATGGCAACTTCAGCCCAAGTTGCTGTCCCCTCTACCTCCCAAACCACACAAGCGACTAAATAAAAGGGAGGCTGTCGAAGGAGCGCGGGAAGGAAAGGAGGAAGGGAGGGGGAGAGGTGACAGGACCAAGCATACCCAGACATTAAGATGAAGTGAGATGACGTCATCAGGTCAGGCATTCGGAGTGCCTGGCGGAATGAAGGCAGAACAGCACTGGACTAAAGCCGGATGGGACACAGAGTACAGGCGGCCTTCACACACCGGAGTGACGTCCAGAGTGTTCACAG
>JAQHUG010000173.1:3358905-3376528 GCA_028555095.1 Dicrostonyx torquatus | reverse complement strand
AAAAAAAAAGGCACCTCCCTGGGGTTGTTCTAAGGATAAAATTGAGTGTTTATAACGCACATATTTGGCATGACTGCTGTTTTATTTAAGCTAACTAAATAAAACATTTTATAAACATTAGGGTTATTCTGTCTGCTACCCTGTCAGTTTATGAAGGGGGGGTAGCACAACACCTGTAGCATAAAAATTTATTAAAAAATACTCTTCAGAAGCACACTTAAAGACTGCAGAATATATTCTTGGTTAAAGTTCATTTTCCTAACCTCTCTGCTATCGTTGATTATTTTGGCTTTTGTTTTTTCTTGATAATGTAAATAACTTTTGCAAAATGAGATCTTCTTATGCTGTCCAGGCTTCCCTCAACCTGCTGTGCTGAAGGAATCCTCCTGCCTCAGCTCCCCTTCCACCCCCAATAGCTGGAACACATGCTCCTATGTGTCGGTAAATTTTTGATTGTTTTGGGGTTTGTTTTTTGGTTTTTTTTTTTTTTTTGGTGATGCTAGGGAATAAGTCAAAGCCGGAGCGTGCCAGGCAAGCACACACTCACTGAGCTGAAGCTCCTGCCCCAGCATTATCATTTTTAAGGGCCATGCACACACTGTTCTTTCTAGCATCAATGCACTGTCTACTGTGTGTTTCTATGACTTTATTAATTGTAGCCCTACCATTTGGACAGTCGCTAAAGCTGATGGGTAGCATGGCTGACTGCTCTTCACTGGGAGAGGGAAGCAAAGGCTTTTTCCAAAAAGCCTCATTTCATAGCCTGTTCAAAGCAAAGGGGTGGCCGTATGAAAAATCCCCTTGAACTGAATACACTATGCTGCTGTGCTTAGCATAGGATCATTAGCATAGCTGCAGGCTGGGTAAGAGCCAGCCCGGAGCCTGGCCTGAAGCTTACTGATCATCTAAGGTCACGGCTGGCTGCAGCAGTCCCGTGATTACCATTTCCAAACAGGTTATTAATCTCCAGGAGATGCTTAGCGTGTTCATTACTGTTGGCTTAATTGAGGCTGTGAATAATTGAGTAAAGAATGATTACACGGATTTGGACAAAGGAAACCCTTTTTCTAACACTCAGGGGAGCTCCTCCTACCCAGCACATTTCACAGCTGTGACGCTGAAATATTTCAGGTTTCAGAAACGGAAATTTCAGACTTGTGTGGTTTTGCGACTGGTTTTTATTAGTAAGAGGGTGTGTCTTCTTGCTAATGGGAGAAGCATAAAGTAATGTATTTTCACAGGGCGAGAAGCCCAGATAGTTAAAAATAGAAACAACTTTCTTTAGGTTAAAAATTTAAATTCTCTTAATATTGTAAAATATGACATTGAAATATTGAAAATTTTCATTTTAATAAACTTTTCTTGTTGTTTCTGCAGGCCAGAAAGGGTTCTTTGTTTGAAATAATTTCTTTTCCAGCAAAAACGGCTTTAACCAGCATTATGTATGCTTCCTACGCAGCACTAATTTATTTGGTAAGTTAACGGCTGGATTCTAATACAAATGTATCTCACACATTGTTAAAAGTAGCATCCTATGGCATTTGGTATCAGCTTTAATGTCATCAGCCATGGCACACCACTGGCTGTGCAAAATGATCCCGTCTTAGTCGTCTGGTTCCCGCCAAAGCAACCTCGAGACGCAATCTGCTTATATAAATAAAATGATTTTACTTCTCTAAAGGTAATTGCTATCTAAAGAAATTTAATCAAATTTAGTAAACTTGATAAAGTTTAGTCAAAACAGATGAACTTTTGCTTTGAGATATCTTGTTGTCTGGTGATAGCCATTATCTCATGATGGTTTTAGTTCGGTATTCCATTATTTGGGGTCTATGACTTTGAAGGACACAGCTACTATATTTTGATTATAAGTACTGGGCATGACAAAATATAAAAGATGATATCAATTATATGAATTTCCATCCATTAAAAATATCCATATAGGCTTTATTTAAAACACAACCCAAGAAAGGTCTTACCTTGACGAATTATCACAAGAGCTATCGGTGTGTTTCGCCAAGAGGTAAAACACTGCCAGCTACGACGACGTCCTTGTTGCTTCTCTCCCGTATGTGTGACTGATGTTTCGACTCGTGGGTGATTCAGCTCTTTAGACTGAATGTAGATTGGATCGTGGCATACGTTTTCCTTCACATCTGCTGCCCAGCATTGTCTTTATGAAATTCATTACTTATCATAGTGGAGTCTGTTCCTGTCCATTGCTGTATAGGGTTGTAGTGGTGGATATTCCTTTTTCTGCTCAACTACCCACAGGCATTTTAGATCGTTCCTAGTTTGAACCTTTACAGCTGCCATACATATCTTTGTACATGTCCTTTGTTGAAACTGCTAGGTTATGGGGCTGGAGAGATGGCTCAGTGGTTAAGAGCACTGATTGCTCTTCCAGAGGTCCTGAGTACAATTCCCAGCACCCACATGGTGGCTCACAACCATCTGGAATGAGATCTGGTGCCCTCTTCTGGCCTGAAGGCATACATGCAGACAGAACACTGTATATAAATAAATAAATTGCTAGGTTATAGTATATGCAAGCACTTATCACTAAATACATGCTGTAAAAAAGCTTCTAAAATGGCTTTTTAGCAATTAAAACACATCCTAGAAGATCATAACAGTGCTATTATGTCACCAGTGGTGCTTGATACTGTCAATATTTTCTATTTTAGCCATTTTTTAAAGTGGTGTTATAATACTGCTTTTAGTTTACATGTTCTTGATTATTAATGAGATTGATTACCATTGCATAAATTAATTGGATATCTCATCTGTGAATTTCTGTTAAATCTCCAATGCCAAAGCAATGGAGACAACTAGCCTCAGGTGAGACCTCTGAGACCTTGAGCCAAACCAACCTTTCCTTCTTTAAAATGGGTTTTCAGTTACTTGTCTGAGCAATGAAAAGCCACTTATCACAGTTCCTTCTGTTGATAGAAGCCTTTTTTGTCCTTTTTTTTTTTTTTTTTTTTGGTTTTTCGAGACAAGGTTTCTCTGTAGCTTTGGAGCCTATCCTGGAACTAGCTCTTGTAGACCAGGCTGGTCTCGAACTCACAGAGATCCACCTGCCTCTGCCTCCCGAGTGCTGGGATTAAAAGGCGTGCGCCACCACCACCCAGCCTTTTTTGTCCTTTTTGACCATTTTGGTTTGATGTTTATTTTGTTTGATGTGAATATAGATTTTCCTGCTTGGTTTCATATTTAATTTTTGTAGAATGTAATTTTCTGGCCTTTTACTTTCAGTCTGTGTATGACTTTGTTAGTGGTGTCAGTTCCTTGCAGGCAGAATTTCTTGGGTCTTGTTTGGAATGCAATCGACCAGTTCTGTGCATATGTAGACACGTGCATACGGGCACAGAGGCAAGAGTGTGTTGGAGATCTTCCTTGACCATTGTTCACCTTGTCTTCTGAGACAGGCTCACTGAACTCAGACCGCATCAGTTCAGCTAGGCTGACCTGCATACACTGCAGGGATTCGTTTGACCCTCCCCACTCACCACCAACCGGTGCTCAGGTTCTACCTGTGTGCTGGCCTGCTTCTGTGGATATTTAAGGCGTATACTCCTATTTATATAAGGTACTCCAAAGTTCTCATTGCTACTCGGTTCTGAATTCTTCTTGCACTGGGAATATACTGGAAGTTTTCTGCCATTTCACTGAATAAGCTTCTCTGTGTCTTTTATAACTGGCTCCTTCACCAATACTGGTTATTCAAAAACTTAGTCTTCTGACAGCTGCCCAGTTACCATTTATGTCATATTTTACCTTTTCCACTGCTATCTGAATGTGGTCATTTGCTCACTCTGCCTTCAGTCTCTGATACTATGTCTTCCAGTTGACCTTGTTTATTGGGCAGATGTCAGTGACTTTTCTATTTTCTAGTTTGAGTTTTTCCTCTACTGGTTTGGTTATTTCATTCAGCTGTTCACTCCTGTTCTATTCAAATTCAGTCATCGTTTTGAAAAACAGTCTCTGAATTCCTTGGTGTTCATATGCCTCAGTATCTTTGGATTCACATATGAACTTTTGGAGGAGTCACAGGCCTTGTTTTACTCATAATTCTTGTATCTCTATATTTTGATTTGCACACCTATTAGGAAGACATCTATTCCAATGTTATGTGAAGGTCTTAGTAAGAAGCCTTTTCTTTCCTTTTTTCCCCCGTTTGGTTTTTCGGGACAAGGTTTCTCTGTGTAGTCCTGGTTGTTTTGAAACTTGCTCTATAGACCAGGCTGACCTTGAACTCAAAGACATCCTCTTGCCTTTGCCTCCTAAGTGCTCGGATTAAAGTTGTGTGCCACCATCGCCCGGCTAGAAGCCTTTTCTTGTATCACTCAGAGGGATGAAGATAATCATAGTAACAATAGGAAGACAAATCTTCTGGATCCAGAAACACAGCAGATAAATAAATAGAAACGTAGCAGCAATGTCATCACCAACAATAATAGGAAAGAAAGAGGCAGAAACAATATAGAATAAACGAAAGAGCTAAAAGCAGTAAGAGAAATTTAAAAATCCAATTAAAATGAAAGTAAAATTAGACACAAGCAAGAAAAAAAAATAATGTAAAGAAAGGAAGAAAACACTAAAAACTCCCCCCCCCCAGCGGAGGCCCATGGATTGCAGTTTCTTTCTTGTCCCCTAACACTGTAGTCTGCCAAATGTGACTGGTGGAGAAGTGGGGACAGTGGGCAAAGAGGAGGCCTGTGGCCATTGACTCTCCCACCACACTGACCAGTGCCCGAGCTTGCTCTGCCGTGCCCGCCAATGATGCGAGCCGCAGAGCGGTATTCACCTCACAGGCTTTCTGAATGCACGCCAAGGAGCCATGATAGCCCCAGCAGTGGTAACAGGGCTGAGTGGGCATGCCTCTCCTGAAGTTTGGCTCCACGTGAACCCCAACAGTCTCTGATAGGTGAGTACGCTCTTACTCCGGATGCCCAGGTAAATGTCCAGTGTATCTTCGGACGCCCCAGAGAGCATGGGAAGCAGACAGACAGCTAACCTCTGACTGGTGATGGTGGCGGGAAGTGAACTGTATCTACTGACCTTGCAGCACTCCAACAGAGACCCCATGGTACTGACCACTGTGCCCCCCGCCCCACAGCTTGCACCTCCCAATGACTGGCAGAGATGACACTTTGCCACTGTCTTGAATCCTCAGGGCCTCTGAGTTTTGACCTTTCTGGGGAGTCTGAAATCCAGCATAGCATAGTCCTTAACAGTACGTCCTTTTCACACTGGATCCTAGCAAGACACTCTGAGAAAGAGTGAGCAATGAGTCACCTTCAGAAGAAACCGCAGCACCGGACAAATGAGGCTTGCACGAACTATGGGCTTCTTCCACTGTTAAGACGGTGCGGTAGTATCCCTGGGACTCTCGGCACTCTGACGCACTTGGTATTCCGGCATGAATACGAGAGCCCCTCAGCTCCACGGGGCAAGGCTGGAGCTTCTGTCTGGAACCTCGTCCGAGCGGCCTCGCTGCTTGGCTGTCTTTCAGTTCTCCCTTCTTTCTGTTGCTGGACTGACTTCTCGCTTGCACAGTCACGCGAGGACACTTCTATTCCATCATCTTGCTGCAGAAGGCATCAGAGCCATCCTTGTGAGAGCGGACGCAACTCTGCTTTCCTTGAAGGAATAGCAGCAAAAGGTTTGAGCCCTCAGGCTGCTCTCCTGCCCTGTCCTGCCTGCTCCTTACAGTAAAACACATCAACACATAACGCTTCCCTTATTCCCTTGAATTTTAACCCTGCCTCCTCCACCTCTTGTTGGCTGGGATTAGAGGCTCTTGCAACCATGCCTGGTTTACGCATTGCTTGAAACCAAGCCTAAGGTGTCTGTGCACATTAGGCAAGAACCTTACTGAGCTGAATTATACCCCCAGCTCTCCCTATTCAATCTAGAATCTGCTAGTCAATCTATGTGCATGTGCACCCCCCCCACACTTTTGGATTTTAATTTGGACTGCATTAAGTTTATAGATTGTGGGGAAAATTTAATATTGCTGTATGTTGCAATATGATAAATGTTAACAAAATGTATAAGAACTGTGGCAAAATCATAAAAATTCAGAACTTTAAAAAGACTGAAGTAAACAGAGGATGTGCCATGCTTACAGACTAGCAGAACTTACTCTTCCAGTTGTAAAAACATGTGGTGCACACTTTTAATCTCAGCATTTGGAAGGCAGAGGCAGTCAGATCTCTGTGAGTTCGAGGCCAGCCTGGTCTACAGAGTGAGTTACAGGACAGGTTCCAATGCTACACAGAGAAACTTTTCTAAAAAAACTAAAATAATAAATAACTAACTAAATGAAAAATAGAAGACATTTTATGAAGCTCCTGTAAATAGACTTTGGGGGCTGGAGAGATGGTTCGGCAGTTAAGAGCACTGGCTGTTCTTCCAGAGGACCCAGGTTCAATTCCCACCACCCACATGACAGCTAACAACTGTCTGTAACTCCAGTTTCTGGGGATCTGGTACCTTCACACCAATCCACATAAAATAAAGTTAACTAAATTATATTTTAAAAAAAAACAAACAACCAGACCTACACATAAAGAAACTGGGGACAATAATGTTCTAAGACAATACAAAAAGGATTTTCCTGATAAATAGGGATAGATCAATTGGGTACCATTGAGGTAAATATTTTTCTTTTACCTCATACCTATCCCACATAGATTATGGAAACACAAAATAAAACAGCTTTTAGAATATAATAGATGAGAATGTTCTCATGACCTTGGGTATAATTGATGACTTCTTTGAGCAGAAAAAAAAACTCCACACAATATAAAGAAAAGCATTAATAAGATGAACTAGAATTAAGAAACTGTGCTTTAAGAGTCTGCTATCAACAAGAAAAGAGAAGTCCTAGGATGAACCAATGAAAAGACACATGAGGCAGAAACAGCACGGTAGTGGAAGCAGGGGAGGACATGGGTACAGGGCAAGATAAAACCCCTAGAATATGCCTCACCCCTAGAAAATATGCAACAGTTTCTGAAGGTAGTACCCACGACCTAAAATTACCAGAACATCCCCAAAGAAGCCCATCACCTGGGGACCAACCCTATGGGAGAAAATTTCACATTCAAATCTATGAAAAATAACCTATTGGGGAGACACAATGGTCATAAATATGGGTGCATTGAAAGTTGGATCACTCCATCTTATTAAACAAATATTACATAACATTCAAGGAGAGATGAGACCAATACAATAGTGGGTGACTCCAGTAGACATTTTCTCACCAACATGACAAAACATCAACAAGGAAACGTTAGAGTTAGATACACTAAGGTCAATGGATTTAACAAATATCTACACAATATTCCATACAATAGTAGCAAAATATGTGTGCTTTTAATCAACACATAAAAGACTACTTTTCAAAACATGTTTGAGCCATTAATATAAGCTTTACAAATATAAAAAGGAGAAAGGAAGAAAATGAGGTGAAAGAAAGACTATAGGCCAAAATATAATCTTTATTATCTTTGAAATTAATTAGAAGCAAAAATTCTTAGTATGATACTTGCAAACTGAACTCAGAAATATATCTTAAAGCATCATCCAACATGATTTAAGTCAGTTTCACCCCGGGGATGTTAGGACGGTTCTGCATTTGCAAATCAATACATTTAATACAGTATATAAAATGGCAGTAAGTAAGACAAAAATGGCATGATCATTCATATCAATGCAGAATAAACCCTTGAGATGATATTAAAGTTAAAGGGATGAACTTGAGGTCATCCTATTAAGCAGAAAGACAATAAAAAAAAAGACACAGAAAAGAAAGTATGTTTTGTCTCACTGTGTATGAACTATAATGATTCTTTTAAAAGACCTAAACTAGCGGAAGGGTTACCAGAGGGGTAAGGTGCTGGTGGGGGGAGAAGAGGGTAGATGAGATTAAGAAGCAATATATACATGCGTGGAAATATCACAAAGAAGTAGTGTGTGGCTGCAATAAAGGTTCTATTAGAAAATGAAAGTGCTTTGAAATCTAAAGGAGAGGAAGCAGACACTCCAGATTTTACTATCCATCACTCCATCTTCAGGC
Source organism: Dicrostonyx torquatus (assembly GCA_028555095.1). Lineage (NCBI taxonomy): Eukaryota > Metazoa > Chordata > Mammalia > Rodentia > Cricetidae > Dicrostonyx > Dicrostonyx torquatus. Next base: position 3,368,439 of record JAQHUG010000173.1, on the reverse strand, counting down.
ATTTCTTCTGTAAGATAAACTAGTTCTTTTTTTTTTAAAAAAAAAACATTTATTTATTTATTATGTATACAATATTCTGTCTGTGTGTACATCTGCAGGCCAGAAGAGGGCACCAGACCTCATTACAGATGGTTGTGAGCCACCGTGTGGTTGCCGGGAATTGAACTCAGGACCTTTGGTAGAGTAGGCAGTGCTCTTAACCACTGAGCCATCTCTCCTGATAAACTCACCTCCTGATAAACTAGTTCTTTAGCTTCGTGGACGATGCTGTTGTCCCTCCCTACTTGGCTCCCTGTCATCATTAGTAACGCAGAATAAGCTGAATGAATAAACCTGCTGTATTTTTCACTTCTGAGGTGATTTTTATGCATATTTTACTTAAACACTTTTCTATACTTGGGATAAGGAATCAATCGATGGCTTGCCCTGTGTCTGGGTTTCCTCAAAGGGCATTTTAAATTAAAACATGTAGGTTATGGACTATATTAGACATGTTACTGACGTTTTTGTGGGTAGTTGCTAGTATCTTAAAAAGAAACATTACGGCCGGGCGGTGGTGGTGCACGCCTTTAATCCTAGCACTCGGGAGGCAGAGGCAGGCGGATCTCTGTGAGTTCGAGACCAGCCTGGGCTACAAGAGCTAGTTCCAGGACAGCCCCAAAGTCACAGAGAAACCCTGTCTCGAAAAACCAAAAAGAAAAAAAGAAACATTACTTTTCAACATTTTTTTTTTTAATTGATGCAGGCAGTCTGTGTTAACGCTGTGCTGGCAAAGATAACGAACATTTTCCAAGAAGAAGAATCTCTAAAGCAAAACAGAGAGAGTGAGAACTTTAGGAAAGCCTTTTCTGAGCCTGCGCTCCCGCAGCCCGTGTTCTCCGAAGGTGAAATCACGGCGAAACCTTACAGATCACTGCCAGAGAAGCCAGACCACCTCGCGAGCCTCTCCAAGCCTCCTGCTAACAAGCAGACTAACAGGATCCAGGTTTTACATTCTGTGTTTGACCAATCAGCCGAACTGAATGAATGAGCGATCCAGAGACACACACCGCTCTAGAGAGCTTAGCGGTCATCTACCCGTGGGTGTATCTCATCAGACAAAACCAAAGACCAGTTTTCATATGCCGAATGCTCTTTTTAAAGGGGCAGAGCAGGGGGGGAAAATGATGACATCATTCTCTTGTAGTGATACGGCACAGAGAATAAAAGGAAACGATGTACAATATATGTCTGACTACCCAGTATTTTTAATTTTTTTACATGTTTTACATATGTATATGATGTGGGAGTGTTCTCCTGTATTTTGTATTACTCTTATTGGTTGAATAAAGAACTGCCTGGCTTATAAGATAGGTCAGCCCTCAGGTGGGCGGAGTAGACAGAACGGAAGTTCTGAGAAGAAGGAGAGTGAGCCAGACGCCATGAGGCTCCCGTGGGAGATGGAGGTACCTTAGGACCGTCTGGTAAGTCACCCACCTCGTGGTGACATACAGACTTATATGATGGGTTAGTTAATGAGGTGAGGGCTAGCCGGGAAGAGGCTAGTGATAATAAGCCAGGCAGAGTTTAAATGAATACCGTCCTCACGTGGTTATTTTGGATGCAGGCAACCAGGAGCTGAGCAGGCCAGCGGCTGGGGGCTTGGGAGCCAGGTGGCTGGGGAACACAACACGCACCTCCCCATAATTTACAACATGTATATGTGCAGGTACCTATACAGGCCAGAAGAGAGTGTCAAATCTCCAGGAGCCACCTGACAAGGATGCTGGAAACCAAACACAGGTCCTCTAGAAGAACGGAACATGCCCGTAACCACTGAGCCATCTTCCCTGCCCTGACTATACAATATTTTTAATGAATAAGAGAATTCATATTTTGTTGTGCTAGAGTTTACACTGTTTATAATGTTGTTGTGTTCATAATTCATTTATATTTTTAATTAAGCAAATTAAATGCTTATCTGGAAAGGAAAATTTCATAACTAAAAGTTATACATTTTAAGGCTGAAGAGATGGCTCAGAAGTTAAGAGCATTTGCTGCTCTCACAGAGAGGCCAGATTTGGTTCTTAGCACCCACAACTGTTTGTAACTGCAGCCCCTGGAGATCTAGTGCCCTCTTCTGGCTTCTGCATACCAGATGAAGTGTGGTGTGCATACATACAGGCAGACAAAAGCTTTATTTAAAAAATGCTACACTTTCAGAGATAGTAAAAACTGCATTTCTTCATATTTGCAGGCAGAGTAGCCGAGTATCCCTACCGATTTTATAAGTCACTTGTAAAGTTATGAAGGGCTTGAAATTCGGATGCCATAAATTTATAAAAAATTTGCAAATCTGATGAGGCAGGATGATAAGGGGAGGTTATCTATTAATGGGGCTTGGTCATATCCCCATTCCGGCTCTGAATTCCTGGGTCAAATGACTGTCCTGCCTCAACCTCCTGAGATGCCAGGACTACAGGGTCACAGCACTGAACTTGGCAAAGTGATCACTTTTATTTCCAAATTTAAAGATAGAAATTTAGAACAAGAATCCATGTTGCTCGTCACTGCCATTGGCTCCTGACAGAAATGCTGCTATTCTTAGTCCTCTAAACCAAGTCCGAGATTTGCTGAATGGAGCAACTTCCGTTGCTTTCAAGCACTTTATATTCTGAGATATGATAAGATTTGTGGCTATTCAAGAAGTAACAGGCTGGTGTGAACTCTGCTCAGAGATGGCGCCTTTTCCGAACCCAGGGAGTAACTGTTGATGGAAACATTGTTGAAAAGTCCATGTCTGGCTTGTTAGTGTTCTCAGAAATGAGTAACAAATCTCTTTTGTCTTGAGACCCATATCCCCAAAGAAAAGGAAATGTGCGACTATACAGCAGAAGGTCCAGGCACCCGTGAGTCACTAAGGTGGGTGCTGCCGCCCACCCTGCAGTCCCCTGTGCGAGAGCAGCGAGGGCTGCTAACCAGTCATCTGTCTCTCTGGCTCCTCGCTCATTTCCACAACCACCGAGTGATGGAGTCTAGGTAAAGGAGAACGTTCACTAGGTTTAGACACTGAATTCACCCTGCATCATGAAGATTACTATGTTTGAGACTTAGTTTCATTTTTAATAGCCTCACCGTGAATTCATAGCCTACACACCCTTTCTGGCGCCATCGAGACCTACATTTTACTGAGTGAGTGCTATGACAGACACCAGGGTGTTGCCCTAAATGCTGAGTAACAAGCATGACATGGGTCCTAGGCGGCCAGGGCAGCAGAGCAGTGGCCACAAAATACTGGGGTAGTAAAGCAAGGGTGAACCAAGAGAATATCAATCTGCTTGTAAACTCTGAGAAACAAATACTACACGTTTATGGGAAACTGTACACACACACACACACACACACACACACACACACACACACTGTTCTCTAGAATTCTTTTAAACTTCTATTTGAAAGTTTCATGCAAACAAAGTACTTTGGTTCCCAGGAGACTTTGCTGGCATTGGGTGGTTTTGTTTCTTGTTTTTTTTTTTTTGGTTTTTTTGAGACAGGGTTTCTCTGTAGCTTTGGAGCCTGTCCTGGAACTAGCTCTTGTAGACCAGGCTGGTCTCGAACTCACAGAGATCCGCCTGCCTCTGCCTCCCGAGTGCTGGGATTAAAGGCGTGCGCCACCACCGCCCGGCGGGTGGTTTTTTTAAATTCAGAAATTAGCCCTGATAAGAGACAAGTCAAACCAAATTTTATTTGGTTTTGACATCTAGCGCCCTCCTTCTCTCTCTCCCCATAGGGTCTTACTAAGGAGCTCTCTGGCTGCCTGAAGCTCACCTTGTAGACCAGACTGGCCTCAAAATCACAGAGATCCACCTGCCTCTGCCTCAGAATGCTGGAATTAGAGGTGTGTACCAGTATGCCTAGTTTTAAGTTTCTCATTTTTAAGTCCAACACATACGTTGGCCTCATTAGAGGCAATTTTGACATCTAATTGTCTGCTAAACATTTGTAAGCAAAAGTATACAATTAAAATTTGAGTGTCTCAGTGTACTTAATTTTACTTTTAAACCACTGTGAAAACCATAATTAAAAACAGGAGGCAGACAATTTGTGGACAAAGAAACCTAAGAACAGAGGAAACCTAAGAACTGGGAACTATAGGAGAAAGAGATGGAGGCCACTCTGTGACTGTTAACTTTACACATAGGAAACGTTCCCAAATAAACCTGCTGGATTTAAAAGAAATCTTTTCCCACTTCAACTTTTCCTGTTACGCTTTCTGTTTTATCTGTTACTGACCGTGTAGGTCCTTCCTAAGCTGATCATGTTGCGCTTCTAATGGACAGATTACAATCGGTGGAATCAGAGAGGGATGGAACATACTCTGTCGACCCTGAGTGGCCCAGAAGTCACACTAAAGTAAACATGCTTTTAAAACCTCCAATTCCAGGACTTTAAAAGATACTTGCTTTTATTTTTATTTGTGTGTATGATATGTGTGCTGGTGCCCACCCAGGCCAGAAGAGGGCGTCAGATTCCCCGGAGCTGGAGTCAGAGGCGACTGTGAGGTATGAGGGTGAGGAACCAGCTGAATTCGGGCCCTGGCAAAACTGGTGGTTTTTAAAGTCACATGTACTTATGTTAGAAAAAAAATTATCTTTGGTACTGGAAGGAAATTACTGTAAAATATTTTCAAACATACACATAATTTTGCTGCCATATGTATTTTTTTTTAATCAGGAAGAACTCTGAATTACTTTGAATTCTCCAGTGGCATAATAATCAGAGTCGCATTTAAAAGGTTCCTTGGAAAGTGTCACGTAAATATTGCCGTTATCGACCGTCACAGTGTGTATCCTCTGCTTTATTCCCTTGGAGCACCACTCAGGTCTTGCTGACGGGTCTTTAGGGTTTATAGACTGGTATAATCCTTCTCCTGTTGCCAGGGTGATTTTGTATTTATGCCAGGGGCAAACTATACATGATTGCCCATTGAAATCCTGGAGGGGAAGAACAAAAGATTTAACAGGCTGACATTTCAAGTGTTTAAGATAGGTTTCAGATGATTAGGCTTTTTGGGAACCCAGTCTATTTGGATGCACACCTTCTTGGGCCAGGATGGAGGGGGGAGGGCCTTGGGCTTTCCACAGGGCAGGCTACCCTGCCCTCTCTTAAGGAAGCAGGGGGAGGGAGGAGGGGTAGTGGGAGAGTGGAAAGGGGGGAGGAACAGGGATAAGGGAAGAAAGTGTAAATTTTTGAATGAAAAAAAAAGAAAAGAAAAAAGAAACCTAAAAAAAAAAAAAGATAGGTTTCAGATTTAGTTCAGAATCTAAATGCAGGAGAACCAGGTACAGAACCACACCAGGTGGAGCTGCATGCACTCAGGACCTACACAGTGAGGCTCTGTCTCATAAACAGTGAGGAGCTTGCCAGTGAGATGGCTCAGCAGGTGAAAGCACTTGCCACTAAGCCTAATGATGTGAGTTTCTGGGAACGCACGTGATAGAAGAGGCGACCCACCCCACACAGTTACTCTCTTTTTCCATACACAAATAAGCAAATAAACATTACAGATGTTTATTACAATATATATTTAAATCAGTACTAAAAATATGTTTATTACAAAAGCAGTGCTTCCCCCTCCTGTTTACAATTTCCAAGTTATCCAGCCCTAAGCAAAATGAGGACAGTGGAGTTTCTGTCGCAGGCTGGAACTCAGGGGGAGCACCAGCAGATGAGGGCTGGCTGGCAGAAGACCACACTGCCTCTGAGCCACAGGTTACCTACATTAATGTCACCTCCTAGACCAAAAAGGGGTGGGGCTTCCAGTGCTGCCACAGGAATTTTCACTAGAATTGTAAAGCCAAATGGACAAGGACTCTGTGATCCCAACTTTTAAGCTGTCCTAAGGAAGTGTTGCCAAGCCTTAAGGAGCTTAAATTCAGTACGCGTTTGTGGGAGTGGGCTTCTGCATGTCTACGAGGTACCACTGTGTCAAGAGTGCTGGGCTGTGGCCGACACACTGAGTAGCAAGTTCTTCATGGGCTAAAACCCGAGACAGTTCTACAGTGCTCCCATCGGCATGTGCTCTCAGTCCTGCATACCAGAAACAGACATGCTAATGTGCTTCCCACAGAGCTATCAGCAAGGAGTCCCATTTTTCATAACTTGAACACATGCCCTTCAATATAAGGAACAGGAGCAGATATTGCCAGCGGGCAGATAACAAGCGTGCAAAGGTGAACCTCAGGCTTGTATCTGCCACAGTTAGACAGGACAGGACAACCCAAAACAAACAGGAGACAGAAACTAGAGAACTAGTTTGGGAGTACAAGAAAGCAAAGGCAATTCCCCCAAATTCTTCAGGTAAGAGTTTAAATGTGTTTTCTTTAAAACACTTAGAAACAATTTTTGTTTGTTTGTTTTTGTTTTGTTTTGTTTTTCTCTGTAGCTTTAGAGCCTGTCCCGGAACTAGCTCTTGTAGACCAGGCTGGTCTCGAACTCACAGAGATCTGCCTGCCACTGCCTCCCAAGTGCTGGGATTAAAGGCGTGCGCCACCACCGCCCGGCTTAGAAACAATTTTATTATTTTGAAAATAAATACTCATATAATTCAAAGTAAACAATAGAGCAATAAAATGTGAATCTATTAGAAATCTGATTTCATTGGAACTATTCTATTTGAGTACTCAAAAGTACACTGTTAATACCCCTCCATGCCAGCACAGATAGGCCTGGTACATAATGGTCCACAGCGTGGCTATTTAATGAGATGGTCTTAAATTTACCATAGATAATAAAACATTTGTACAAATATATTCACAGGGTAGACATCACAATATATTTGTTAGGTCAAAAGACATTCATACTTGTAATTACTTATCTGAAAAACAGTTTTCTTTACGTTATAAGGTATAAATAGGTAAGGATAGTGGCAATAATCTTCAAAGCACTGAAGTAGAATTAGATATAAATTATTAATCTTTGAATAAGTAATAAAATAATAAAAATATTGGAAACATTTAAATTTGCATAGAGTAAATTTAACTTTACATACCTCAATTTCTCCCAAGTGTAAGGGTCCTCCAGAATCTGAAAAGGAATTGATATCGTATCTAATCACTAAACTGAATTTTGATAGTTTTGTGATGAACAAGTACAAATTCTAAAACCGAAATCTTACGGTAGCAGCGAATGTCCATAGCATGGTATTCCCCTTTGTGGTAGAAGATGACCACTTCTCTGTCATGGACAACAGCTGTCATTCTTTCTGACTTTTTGATGTCATCCTCTCGGCCAACACAGACAGAAGTGTTCTTGTTCTGGTCGTCGCCACCTTGTTCAGAGACTTCAGGGTCCATGCTAATTAGAGAAAGGGGAGAAGGAAGAAAAGAGAGGAAGGGATGTGAGAAAAGGAGAGGAGAGGGGGGGAGGAGGAAGGAAGGAGGAGAACACTAGAAGTGGTCCTTTCTAGTGTAGACACAATCTAGAGATAAATATTGAGTTGTCTGAATTTTTTGAAACTAATAAATGCATTTGTATATAGCTGTATAGAATGTTGTTGGGTTTTTTTTTTTTAAAGAATTTAAAAAATTCTTTGCTCGTTGATCTCTTTTGTCTTTGGGGGGCCACCACCCAGCTCCCAAATAATCACATGGAGTCTTATTATTACTTATAAATGCCTGGTCTTAGCTGGACTTATTTCCAGCCAGCTTTTCTTAAATTGTCACATCTACATTTTGCCTCTGGGCTTTTATCTTTCTCTGTTCTACATACCTTTCTTTACTTCTTACTCCATGGCTTGCTGTGTAGCTGGGTGACTGGCGCCTGAAGTCCTCCACCCCATCTCCTTCTCTAGCTCCTAGATCTCCTCTTCCCGGCTTTCCCCTCCTATTTATTCTCTCTGCCTGCCAGTCCCACCTATCCTTTCTCCTGCCTAGCTATTGGCTGTTCAGCCCTTTATTAGACCAACTAGGTGTTTCAGACAGGCACAGTAACACAGCTTCACAGAATTAAACATAAAAGAATGCAAAACATCTTTGCTTCATCAAACAAATATTCCACGCCATAAACAGCTGTAACATATCTCCAACTAACATTCCACAATAGAACACTAGTGAATACTAGATTATAGCTAGTCTCTACTTTGATTTATGGACCCAACACTGCCAAACCAAGGAAAATTCCCCACTGTCAGGAAAGACAGGCTACTTTCAATAATTAGGATGGAAATTTCAGAGCATATAGAAGCCTAAGGCTTCATGCCCTTTCATTCCACATCAAATTCAATACTAAAGGACATCCAGCTGTTCTCTGCACTGTTTCTGTCTGGGGAAGGAGTCCCTGGGTTCTTGGGTACCCTGGTGGGTGGCTGACTTGAACAGAGTCTTTTGTTTATCCCCCAACAGATAATTACTCTCTGCAAGAGAGAGGTGTGAATAGGTTTTCACACCATTTTCATACTTTGACACTAAGATGATTTTCCACGTTGATTAGCTTATACAAGAGGATTGTAGAGCAGATGTTCAGTCTTTTTGTTGTAAAGTGACTCAGTGGCTTGTGTATATGTTAAGACTGTAGTTGCCGGGTGGTGGTGGCGCACGCCTTTAATCCCAGCACTCGGGAGGCAGAGGCAGGCAGATCTTTGTGAGTTCGAGACCAGCCTGGTCTACAAGAGCTAGTTCCAGTGCAGGCTCCAAAGCCACAGAGAAACCCTGTCTCGAAAAAAAAAAAAAAAAGACTGTAGTCACATTCCAATGATTACATGTGAGGACATCACAGTCGGGGTTTCAGGAGCCTTCTGTGAGTTCACAAGGCAATCTCTTCCTAATAGACGATGTTACATATGGGGTCCTGTGGGTACCTGAACTGTTTATTAGAGCAGAGCTACTTCAATTCCTTTATTGTGTGACAAAATTAAAGGCTTGTGACAGATGACAGAGGTTAAAGTGTCCCGGTCACATCTAATCACACTGTTTACAATACCGACAAAGAAGCTTCTTCTTTTTCTTCTTGTTTGTTTTGTTTTTCAAGACAGGGTTTCTCTGTAACTTTGGAGCCTGTCCACAGAGAAGCTTCTTAAAGAACAACTTTGGTAGTCATCTTTAAAAGCCACCAGAATTACAACTGATGCTATCTTCAGATTCTCCTTCCTTATGAGAGCTGATCATTTCTTTTAAATCTATTTTTTGTGTGTGTGTGTGTGTGCATTGGTGTTTTGCTTGCATATACGCCTATGTGAGGGTATCAGATCTTTGAGTTACAGACAGTTGTGAGCTGCCATGTGGGCGCTGGGAATTGAACCCGGGTCCTCTGGAAGAACAGTCAGTGCTCTTAACCACTGAGCCATCTCTCCAGCCTCCTAGAGCTGATCATTTTATGAAGGCTTTCTGATCAATGACTGTGTGACTGTCACTTCAGGAGTTGGTACATGCACACTTTCTGCCCTCTCTAGGATTGTGTTCTACATGGCAAGACTGAAATCAAACAAACATATAAATAAGAATGACACACGATGAAATTATACTGGGTGACGTGAGAGGAAGTGACAGCGTGAGGCAA
>JAQHUG010000173.1:3275264-3287639 GCA_028555095.1 Dicrostonyx torquatus | reverse complement strand
TTCTTAAGGCAAAGCAGAATACAGGGGAGATTTTACCCAGAAGGCCCACCTTGGACAACAGTCCCTGGTGAAAACACATTAAGGACACACATTAGCGTATGGCATGAATCCAGAATGTTAGCAGGTGGGGTCACATAAACCATGCTGGAGATGTGGGATTCTAATGACATCAAGGAAGAATAACTCATGGATTCAAAGAAGGTAAGTCATGTGATTGATCAGGTGTATATTTATAGATCACTGTTGAGTCCAGCTGGAGGCCACTGGTAACTCAGGGAGGAATGACAGACAGGAGCCTGATGGGGGCAGACTCTCCAGAAGAACTGACTACACAGTGATGGGAGACAGAAGGGAGGAGGGAGGTTAGGATGACTTCTCAACTCGCAGTGTGGCTATATTTTAGAGTTGCACCACCTCCTTAGGGCTTGCTTGGTAAGTTACCACAGAATGAATCACTTAGAGCAGAATGTGTGCTTTCCACCTCTAGAGATGGGAAGTCTGAAGTCAGCCTTGAGAGCCACACTCCTCCTGAAGGTTCTCTGCCAGACTGTGCTGTGTCTTCCTGGTTTATGGTGACTCCAGCGATTCTGTCACATCTGACTCGTTCCGATCACTCCAGCCTCTGCTTCTGCCCTTAACTGTCCTCTCTGTGCACCTGTGCCTTTCCCTTCTTCCGATGAGAGTTTATCCTGAGTACAGAGTATGTCCTCTTGAGACCTTTAACTAGTTATACCTGCAGTTAGGATCTATTTCCAGATACGCTAACAGTCTAAAGTCCTAGTGAAGTTTGGGTGGAACAGTATTCAGTTCACCACCCCGACTCACGACCCTATAACATTTAGTTTTCAATTCTCTCACTTACCATCACTCATCACTATTAATTATTGTCATGCTCAGTGATCATTTTCTAGGCACAAGGTACCTAGTCTTGTGTTTTTGTTTTGAGTCCCCGGTGTTAGGGAACTGAAGACAACACCCAGGTTTATAGGACTTGGGATATGTTTTTACATCAAAGAGCACAAAGAGAAGCACAGGCACACGCTTCTGTGCAGAGAGCTCAGGGCACGCCTGAATCTCCCAGTATGGAACTGTGACGGTGGGGGAAGCGCCGCCTCTAGTCCATGCGTGTGCAGAACCCTGGGGACTCAGACAGCTAGTCCTCCGGTTCTTACCGAAGACTAAGCAAGTGGACACCTTGGACCTACACCATACCAAATACCTGTCTCTGAAGAAAGCTGATTGTTTAATATACATCGCACCACACAAACGCCCCAAGACATGCCTACAGTTACAGAAAGGTGGAAAATACCCTTGAAATCTGAGGTTCCGGACACCAGCCAGGGCCAACCAGATGGTTGGGCAAATATTGTTAAGGTAAATTTCAGGCCTGCACATTAGCACTTCCCTGCCCTTCTTGTCTAGTTTCGTCATCACATTAGCAGAGTTCAGAGAGCGTAGGTGTGTTCAAAATTACTAGAATTCAAACTACAGTAGAGAAACTAGAATCCAAAACTAGGCCATTACTCTTTACCACAGTGCGCAGCTGCCTGCTTGTTTTTGTGGTGCTGTGGGTAGAACCCAGGGCCCTGTGCATGCCCAGCCCGTTCTCTGCCCTGGAGCCAAAGCCCTAGCTAAGCTAGCTGCCTGCCATTTGAAGGTTTGCTAAAATGAGAGGAAAGTTACAATAGTTTCAAGTTCTAGAGAACTGTCAAAGGTAAATAGGCTACTGTTACAAAGACTGCAAAATGAAAAAGATATTATATAACAGAAACTCACAAAGTAATTTAGAGGCTAAGCTGGTTCACAAATATTTAAATCTGTTAACCATAGAGATTAATGCTTTAGACAAAAGCCCATCAGGATATTAACAGTTTAATATTTTAAGAAGATTAAATAAGGCTAAGCTTTAGCCAAATTGGCATACTTGAGGGAGTAAGTGGTAGAGTAGGTATGCAGAGTGCATGAATGTGCAGCAGAGGTAGCATTTGCTTTCATTTTACCTAATGGAATGATGTCCCGAGGTATAGTCTAGCTTTCCGAATTTTTGAGTCTGATAGCCATGCTTCTCCATGACATCCATCCATGTTGTATAATTTGGATCAAGACCCTTAAAATTATTCCAAGATTCTGTTAAGTGAGTGAAGAGGCCACTCCACATCGCTGAGGGGAAAAGAGAAATGAAAGGAACCCATGAAGGTAAGACTTAATCATTCCTGGCTGTTTAACAGTCTGGGATCTAAAATAAGAAATGCCATCAGCTTCAGCAGGTCCCGGGCATTTCTCACTGATACCTGCTTTATCAGAGGGCAAGCCCTACAAGGATTTCTATTCACCAAGGCCTGGGGGTTAAGTTGATTAAGGTATTTGTTGTATTTATGGCTGGAATTAAATAGAAAGCTTGCACATCATTAGTGTTTTTCAGTCAGAAAAGCTTTCTGTAAGTATTTTTTTTCTATTTTTTTTTGAACCGTAAGTTAGAGTACTGACAATTATAGACATCGTTTCCCTTGTCTCTTCAAGGACTTTCCTATTCATTATCTTTTCACTAGGTTTTTCTAAGAAAAAGAAAGAAAAAGAGATGCTACGTGTCCTCATTTTCTCAAACTTTAGTAAATACCTCCTTTTCTTTTCTCATTTCTGGGTGCACACACAGCAGGTTTCCTGTTCTCATTTCTGAGTGCACACATCGTAGGTTTCCTGTTCTCATTTCTGGGTGCGCACACAGTAGGTTTCCTGTTCTCATTTCTGGGTGCACACACAGTAGGTTTCCTGTTCTCATTTCTGGGTGCACACACAGTAGGTTTGAAGTGCTTTCTTTCCTCTGCGTGTGCATGTCAAGGGTATCTCCTTAAACAGCTTTTGAGGTAGGGTTGCTCTCACTGAATCAGGAGCTTGCCGTTTGGCTTGCTTGGCTAGTCAGCAAGCTTTAGGGATCTCTCTGACTCTATCTCCCCAGTGCAGCATTACAGGCATGCACTGCCACACCCAGTTTAATATTATTTTTTAGATATGCAGGTGTTGGGTATTCAAACTCAGGTCTCTCACCTGTGGGTAAGCACTTTATCAAGTGAGCCACCTTCCAAGGCCCTCCTTTCTTTTCTGATATAACAAAACACTTATTGAGAGGTGGGGTTTGAGTCACAATAACTATAGTCTGGTATGTACTCTCAGGTTATTCAACCTCTTTGTTTTAGTTTTCTTCTGCAAATTGGGCTAATGACAGTAACCATGCTCATGGAACTATGAGGATTATATGCAAAATATTAGACGATATTTGGAATATCACCAAATATAGCAAGAATACACTAATCACTTTTGTCACCATCATCCCTTGTCAAATACGCTTCTTTTCGGAAAGACCCCTTTGTGAGACCTTCGGAGTTGACTAGCCACTTTCTCATTTACTGTTTTCAGTTGACAACCACATTTGCATTGTGTGGATGAGAAACCTGGGCTACTTCCTTCACAGGGTCCAAGAGTTTAGAATCAGCTTTACCCATCTTGGGCCCCTTCTAGTCAACACAGGATGGAAGTTAGCAAACACGTTTTTACATACGATGTATCTTATCTTTCATCATTGAAATATCAATTAGGATAGTATAGGTTTCCTTTAACTGTTGGTGACCATACAGTTCACAGTGCCAGAAACAAAGTGAAATCATAGAGACTATCATCTCAGAGGCTCCCAGAGAAACCAAACTGTTCATGCTATTAACAGGCTCCATGGCAGATGACCACAGACCACACGGACAGATACAAATGAGAACAACGTTCAGACAAGAGTCTTAAGAACAAATTTTCACTTTCTTAACTTATGGCTTATGATCACCTGCTTGCCATTCCAAACGATGGCTGTCTGCTAAATCATTATAGTCAGGTGAGCACTTAGACTCGTGACGGACGTGATTGGTGACACCAGAGAAAGCCATGAAGTATAAAGTCTGCAGTCGCTGGGAAACTTAAGGGACACATGAACATGAGTTCTGCCTGGGAAGAGTCTCCAGAGAGCTGCTGACTCTTCCCAAAGCCTCGTGGAAAGACATCCTAGACAGAGAACTCTCTGGGGCACGAATACCTGCCCATCTGCTTGACAGCCAAATGAAGAAATGAAACAGCAGCACAGGAACTAGACGGCATCCCACGCAAGAAAAAGTTTTTCATCCGGAAAACAAGAAATTCAAATTCAGTTCTAAAACAAATAAATTCTTCAGAAAAATTAGAAATTCAAAGACCCCAACATTCTCACCATAGAACACACAGCAAGTTACCCTGAGGTATTTTTACGAGGTACCAGATGTGACTTTACAATACGTCTTTGCGTATGATATTTCAAATCTAGATGTCGTTTTAGGGCTCCGCCCTCTCCTTTGGCATTGTCATACCTGCACGAGATGGACAGCAGATGGGGGAGTTGGTGTAGGCATTCAGGAAGGTGGTGCCATGCGCTTTCATCAAGTCGATGGAGGGAAGTTTTACTACCCGGCTTCCAGGTTGAAATGTTAGTCTTCCATCCTGAGATAAAGAAATCCAACCACTGCTGGTCATCATGTACACAGAGAAGGCAGAGGACAATTTTAGATGTCCATTCTCACCCTTCCACTTTAACTTCTATTGTGCAGACAGCAAACTCAGACCATCGGTATAGTGTAGCGCTCTATTCTGCCCTCTGAGCCCCCCCCCCATTCCCAACCTAGTCTCTCATCTTCCGAAGGTCTCTCTCTTGAACAGGAGAGGTGTGGTAGCAATGTTCTTTTCATTTCTACCTGAGCTTATGCACGAAAGTGTGCTACTTTATGACGCTGCTTCACTGAGTGGTTACTCCTACTTAAACCAGTATTGGGATTCAAAAACCAAAGACAGGAAGCTAGAAAATTTGGGTTGTTAAATTAAGAAAAGACCATGAAATGCTAAAATCCAAGGATGTAGAAGAAGGAGGAAGAGGAAAAGGAGGAGAAGGAGGAGGAGAGGAGGAGGAGAAGAGGAAAAGGAGGAGAAAAAGGAGAAGGAGGAGAAAAAGGAGAAGGAGAAGGAGGAGAAAGAGGAGAAGGAGAAGAAGGAGAAAGAGTAGAAGGAGGGGAAAGAAGAGAAGGAGAAGAGGAGAAGGAGGGGAAAGAGGAGAAGGAGGAGGAGAAGAGGAGAAGGAGAAGAAATCCAACTCACTGGATAAAAACTATTACTTCTCATCATTGCCTCAGATAAGAGTAAATTTGTTTGGGGGCTGGAGAGGTGGATTAGCCACCGTGAGTACTGCCTGCCTTTCTAGAGGACCCGGGCTCTGTTCCTAGTGACTTCATGGTGACTCACACCTGTCTAAACTGTCTGAATTCCAGCTCATGACACCCTTGATTATATTACCGAAAACTATTTCCCTTTAATTTTCAACGCAAAATTTACAACCTCAAAGACTCCAATAGGTTTGTATGAAATCTCAAGAAGAATAAAAAGCAAGCACTTAGCTATGTTATAAGACTCTAGTACCTGGGCTGGAAAGATGGCTTAGTGGTTAAGAGCATTGCCTGCTCTTCCAAAGGTCCTGAGTTCAATTCCCAGCAACCACATGGTGGCTCACAACCATCTGTAATGAGGTCTGGTGCCCTCTTCGGGCCTGCAGGCATATACACACAGACAGAATATTGTATACATAATAAATAAATAAATATTTAAAAAAAAGACTCTAGTACCTAAATAAGATTGGAGAGAGTTTTATGCTCAAATTCATCTGTATATATAAAGTTAAAGTGCTTCTTGGAAAGTTCTTTTGGAGAATGAAAAAATAATTTTAAAATTTTTATTTTAATAAACTTTAAATACCTGTGTGTTTATGTGCCAGGCACCTTGTAACACCTGAGGATACAATGGTGAGACAGAATAGAAGCCCATTCCCAGGAAACTCGCAGCCCACTGGGAGAGGTAAAAGGAATACTAGTAAATTCACTTGGATGATGCCCAGTCTCCGCCTTCTGGGTGCTGGGGTCAGAGGCAGACATTACCATGCCCTCCTTTTGTGGGGCTGCTTGCTGGTTGACCTCGGGCTAGATGAGGACTCTACCACATGAGCTCCATTGCAACTGTGGCTCAGAGTTCTAACACTTTCCAGTTGCTGCTTCTGAGCCATGGCATCATTCTGGACCAAGGGGGAACCAAAGGAGACGTTTAGATGTCACGCAATTGTTCTGGTTTATCCTATCGCGGGGACAAACACAACCCTGACTCAAGGCTTCTGGCATAATACTGCTATGAATAGTCACATAGAAGGTTTTGTGTGAACTACGTTTTCATTCTCTTGGACACAAACTCACAGGAACAGAATGGCTGGATTGCATAGTAACTCTATAGTTGATTTCTGGAAAAACTGTCAAATGCTTTCCAAGGGGGCTTTACCACTTTACAAAGCGTTCTCCACAGCAGTGTACGAGGTTTCCAATTCCTCCATTGTCTCACAAACTCTGGTCATTGTCTACTGTGTGTATGTGTGCGTGCGTGCGTGTGTGTGCGTGCGTGTGTGGGTGTAATTAGGATACGGAAGAACTTCTTATATGTTAACTGTACAAAATAATGCAATGGTTTCATACTTTGATCATATTTACCTCCTCCCCCTCCTGGAACTCCCTGTATCTTCTCAAATAATCTCCTCATACTTCCCATGCCTTTTTGATTCTGGCTATCCTTATGGGAATGAAATGGTTTGCTCTACACAGAGTCTCACTGTGGTTTGACCTACAATTCCCTAATGATTATTAATGCTAATAAACATCTTACGTGCTTATTGGCCACCTGTGTATATTCTATGGGGTAATACTTTTTCAAATCTTTGGCTCCTTTTAAGTTGCCTAATCCAACATTATGAAAATTTATACTTCCATTTTCATGACGAAGTCTTTAACTCATAAACTCATTTTAATTTTTACACATAGTGTAAGACAGGGCTCAATTTTATTCTTTTAATTTAATTTGAAATTAAATATTCAAATATTTAATTTCAACATTACTTGTTTATCAGAATTTATTTCTAGACTCTTAAATCTATTCTATTGCTTTGAATATTTATTTTTCTGCCTATAACATATTATTATTTGTCATAAGCTTTGAAATAGAAAAGAATTATGTTTTATCAGTCTTCTTTTTCAAGAAAGTACTTTTTTTTTTTTTTTTTTGTCTTTTTGAGACAACAGTCCTGGCTGTCCTGAAACTCACTCTGTAGACCAGGCTCGCCTTGAATTCACAGAGATCCTCCTGCCTCTGCCTCTCAAGTACTGGGATTAAAAGTGTGCAGCTCCACTTCCCGGCAAAAATAAACTAAATTATAACAACATTTAAATCACTGGTAACACAATTATGAAACGTCAAGATCAGTAGTTCTCAATCTTCCTAATGCTGAGACTGACAAACCAGGATACAGGCTAAACATTAATCAATAATGGCAAAAATGCTTTGGTGGACCTAGTCTGGTATTAAAAAGCGGAAATCTCCGCCCGTGACGCGCGGGTGTAGTCTCTTTGGAGAGGTTTAGACAGAAGGAGCGCCGGAGCCTTTTTTCTATTACTTTGCAGGTGTGCACACGCGGGACCTCACAGCCCCAGTGTCCGCTCTCCGCAGGCCGTGGGCGGCGTCCTTTCGCGGTCCTCCGTCTACTTACGAAGGAGTCACTGGCGACCAGCACCACGTTGGGCCTCTGGGCCATTTGCAGCTTCAGCTCTTGGGTTCCCGGGGCGGGCGCCGCGAGCGCAGACGCCGCCGCGACCACCCACACCCACAGCGGCAGCATCGCCTGCAGGGCTGTGCAGACGCAGCCCACGGAGCCGGTCTCCTCTGGACTGCCGCCCAGCGAGGAGCAGGGATAGGACCCTCAACTAGCAGTTTGGATTCCATACACTGAAGTAACTAACGTAGAGGGCACCGCGAAACTACAACTCCCATCAGGCTCAGAACACACACATGCGCGCGGATGGAGTCCCGCTCCCAGTCTTAATCCATGTAAAGACCCTTTTAATCAAATCTCGAGCTAGTGATCGCTGGGCTACTTTCCCTCTCGGAAGCGATGCCTGGGGAAAGGCGCATGCGCTCATACTTTGCGGCAGTCCAGCATGGGCCAGGTGGGTTCTGGTTGCTTTCGCTTTGAGCAGAAGTTACAATTTAAAGGCAGTTGGAATGGCATTGGGGGAGAAGGGATTGTGCCTGGAGGTGCTGCTAGGGGTCGTCCTCCTTTGCACGGGACAGCGTGACTGAAGGTTCGCTGGCATAGTGAACTTGGCGGTGATGAGGTGGCAGTGCTTCTGTCACTTAAGTTGGATGGGGCTGTGCCCCGGTGGCCCAAGGCCGGGCCGCCTCAGGTGTGGGGCCGGGTAGTGGTTTGGATCTCCTGCGGCTCCAGAACCCTGGTCACGCAGCCTGCCTCGTCGGATTGCCTCTTTTGACTGGGGCACTAAGGACGTTGTGCTGGTGGTGCGCGGTGAGGAGCCGGGCATTGTAAGTTTCAGTTTCCAGGTACGGAAAAGCTTAGCTGCTCTTTGCCGAGTTGCAAGGGGGCGTGGGGGAGTGAGAAAGGAAGGATCAGGTTCGAAAAGAAAATGTGGGCTGTGGGACGTGTGCTGCTGATTGACGTAGGCTCGGAGTACAATAGTTGGGTGCAGGATGATGCTCTTTCTCTTTTGATTGTTAGATTCCTTTGGAGAATTCCGGAAGAAGCAAGTTTCTATCTCAAGCTCAGATTCTTCACTTCTTATAGCTCCAGGTACATACACTTGTACATTAAACCAATTGTTTTGATTTTTTTTTGGCAAGAAGGAGGAGTTGTTCTATTTATTTAAAAACTTAACTATAGTATCTGGCAGCGTTTTGTACAGAATGATTGTAATGAGGAAATACATATCTAATGCATAGCGGTATTGCTGAGTGGTCTTAAACCTTACTACGTATTTACTGTGTAGCTTATTTTTTTTTTTTTTTTGTGGAATCTGTTTTGTAGCCTTCACTCTGACTACTTTGTAGACGGTCAGACCGGGAGGTTAAATGGCTTTTCCAGGGTTTGTGGAAGGAAACTGTTTGAAGAGGAAATTGATTAGTCAGTGCCCTAACTCAGAGATACTTTGTCTCCAGTTGCAAATGTTTGTGAGTCTACTGAATTTCATCCCTATTAGTGAAGCAGAATTGTGAGTATAGTGTCACCCTACAGATAGATGTGTGTGGGTGTGCAAAAACCACACTCTTTGTCTCTGAGGAGTTTACACTCTTGGGGAGAAGAACCTAAGAAACAAAAAAGAACACTTATCCAGGTAGATTGCCTCCTAAGCAGGGTACACTCCCAACATTATGTTGAGTTAATTTGGAATGCAGAACGTATTTTACAGAATCAATATCAACTGGCATTTAGATTTCGAAAAATTATACTTAGTTTTTTTTTTTTGGCATAGTAATGGTTCTTTGAATACTAGTATTTGTTAGTATTTGTTTCTTCAGGCCCTTCTTTTGATGACAGGAGCACATCTTTTGCTCCTTGTTTCTGCCCTCGCTGTGTGAGTGAGAGCAGGTGCTGCAGTAGGTTGATGCAACATAGACATTTAGGGACCCAGAGACAAAGTGTTGCTAGAATTTAAGGTCCTACTTTTTATCTGACAGTCAGTGGGCCTTAAATGATCCTGCCTGATGGACTGTCCAGTCTTTACTTCTTCATCTTTCCAGATGGTAAACATCTCTTTGAGCACCTCGTCCCACGTTTGTGTAGGCTTAAGTATTACAGGTTCTGATTTTGAGCAGGACAGCTGCATTTAACCACTCATTTATTGCTCTTCGATTTTTCCCCCCCTTTGGGACTTTGGACTTGGAAATGGTTCAATGCTGTAGTTGGGGCTTAACAGTCAGTAGTGCTGAGATCAATCTTTATTTTTTTTTTAAAGATTTATTTATTATGTATACAACATTCTGCCTCCTTGTGTTCACATGCCACGGGAGGGCTCTAGATCTCATTACAGATGGTTGTGAGCCACCATGTGGTTGCTGGGAATTGAACTCAGGACCTCTGGAAGAGCAGTCAGTGCTCTTAACCACTGAACCATCTCTCCAGCCCTTGCTTTTTGATTTTTAAATGGCCAGAAACCTGTCTTCCCACTTCCTCTCCATTAGTGGCCTTTTTAGACTTTCCCCAGTTCTTCAGCTAGTTATCATTTTACTTCAGCTTTCTTCTTTAATGATAGTCTTCTGAACATAGAATGTTCAACAAAAGTGAGTCACTGAGTTGCTCTGTGACCAAAGGAACTTTGCATGTGCGTGGGTTTATGTAGCTAGACAGCATTCAGGATTGGAGCTCCGGTTCATGACTGATGTAACAAAATACCATAACAGAGATTTATTTTCTCATAATTCTGGAGTTTAGAAGTCCAGCATCAAAGAGTTCTCACGTTTGATTTCTTTGAAGGCCATTGTTATTGTTTTGTCACCTCAGTGTGTCTTTACCTGAACTGTCTTCTAGGCATGTGCATCATGGTATGTCTAAATTTCTTTTGAGAGTGACAGATTGGATCAGGGTCTTCCCCCATAACCTCATTTAGCTTTCATTATCTTTGTACTATGCAAATACTGTCGTATTCTGAAATGTGTGGATTTTGGGGGTGTCGCATGTCGTTCTGTAGAAACATGAAAAAACATCAATTCACTCCAGACAGGGCACCAGCAATAGATCAAAATAACTCTACCATTGTTCATTGTTCAGTTTGCTGAACTAATGGATTTTTGGGCTTACTTACGAGCATGCGTGAGGACTTTAACTTAGGGGAAACGGATAGTCAAAGGTTGCTGCATCATGGAAAGGCCCATTCCAACATAGGTGATAATTCCAGAAGGCTGTGTTCTTGAAGCTATTAACAACCTGTTAATAGCTCAGCTACTTGGAGAGTATCCGGCTCCACATTTGTAACTGCTTATTTTACCTTGTGGGAAGAGCCTTGTTAATCGTGTATGTTTTGGGTGATTTCTGAGACTTGTGGATTTTTTATTTCTTGAGCATCATAAGCTTCATTTACTTTCTGAGTCTTAAGCCTCCCTCCAGGATGGAATGTTTTATTTGGGAAAAATTACTATATAACATAGGGGGATGCAATTATCCTCACAGCAGGGTCAGATCTGTATTGTCTATGATCATTAGCTAACGATTTCTATGTTAGGTTCAGGTTGCTTTAGTAAAGACACTTTACTCTTTAGATGTTAGGTCTTAGATGTTGAACAGTCTGGGTGTAGCTTGTCCTCTGAAGGTCTTTTAATATCCAAAGTAACAACAGAGTTTCCTAAAGAACTTCGAGTCAGTTTTGGGAAACGTATAGATATACATCCTTGTAAGTCTAATAAGACTAGAAAGGTATTAAAAAGTATGAGTGATGGTTGAATTAAAAAAAAAAACCCAAACACAAAAGCAGTAATTCCAAGTTATGTTCTGGAGCATGCTAGTGTTTTTAAAATGTCAGCTGGTTGCTGCAGTCAGCTTGTTGGGATGTTAGGGTTTCCCAGAGGCTTTAAGGGGGCACTATATATTGAGACTGAAGAGTGAGATCTTTGTGGTAGACACAAATTTCCTGCACCGTGGAGTAATACCTCCAAGCATGTTCTTTGAAATACACTTTTGGAAATGCTGGCTTAGGTCACAAATGCTACAGGATCAGACGAGTGTCAGTTTGGTGTGGGTCAGGTTGCATGTTTGACACTTCACCTCGGCCTTTAATGTTGAGTAACATGAGAACAGGCAGAAGTAAGAGTAAGTCGAATGAATGGTTGGGAGAAGCACTGATGCACAGAAAACTGGGCTATCCAAGAGTGATGTCTGGATACTGAGAACATTCCTTTTGCTGATCTAGATTTTGTTGCTAGATCGTGGTGTGTCTTATATATACTACTTAACAAGATTGTGTCCTAGTTAGAGTTAACTACTGTTACGGTGAAACACCATGGCCCAGGCAACTTGGGGAGGAAAGTTAGGACAGGCGCTCCAACAGGGCAGGCAGGAGCCGGGTGCAGAGTCTGTGAAAGAGTGCAGCTTACCGGTTTGCACCCCGTGGCTTGCTCAGCCTGCTTGTTTATAGAAACCAGAACAACCAGCCGAGGTGTGGTCCCACCCATAATAGACTGGACCCGGGCCCAGCAGTCACTAATTAAGAAAATGCTCCCAACATGCTTGCCTGCAACCCAGCCTAATGGAGGCATTTGAGGTTCTCTCCTCCAGTGACTTTAACTTGTGTCAGACTGACATAAAACTAGCCAGCAGAGATTGATTGTTTAGGGGGCTCCAAACAATATCAACCTTGCTTTTGGACACTTACTGATTTGGAAAAGAACGCACATCTCAGTGGATCAGTTAAGAAGTTCTACTGCCTTCCAGTTGAGTAGATCAGG
>JAQHUG010000173.1:3243515-3260233 GCA_028555095.1 Dicrostonyx torquatus | reverse complement strand
TTCCTTTTTCATTTCATCTTCTCCCCCCTCTACTATCCTTCCTTATTATCTTTCTGTGTTGACAATTGAATCTAGTGCTCGCATGTTATAGGACCATACTGAACACTGAGCTATTCCCAGTTCACACACACACAAACCATACTGAACACTCAGCTATTCCCAGTCCCCAGTTCATACACACACACACACACACACACACACACACACACACACACACACACACACAGACACACGCACTTGTGCAGGCATGCACTCACACACACATGTACCCCCCTACACACCTGCACACTTTTTGTTTGTTTTGTTTTTGATTTTGAGACAGTATCTTATTACTCAGCCCAGGCTGGCTTGGAATTCTTTTTCTCTTATCTATTTATTTGTTTATCCTCTCTTTCCTCCTCTCTCTCCTCCCCGTTTCCCTGTCCCCCTATTTGCCCCTCCTCTGTATCCACTCAGAAAGGGGCAGGCCACCCTGGACATGAGTTCTTGATCCTCCTGCCTTGTTCTCCTGTATACTAAGGATTAACTGTACCTAACAATTTTTTGTATTAACCATACTTATTTATGGCATTCATACAAAGAACATTCATTGGTCATATTCAGCCATCTCTCTACCCTTTCTCCTTACCTCCTGTCCTTTCCTTAGTCCTTTTTTAAAAATTAAAATATCATTACATGTTCCTACTTTTCCTTTCTTTCTCCCAACTCCTCCATGCTACAACCTTCCACTTGCTCTGAAATTCCTGGCCTTCCTTTCTTTCTTATCATTACACATACATTACATATGCACAAATATGTTAGTTCGCATAGATATAGTCCATTCAGTGTTGCTTGCATATATATGACTTCGGGGTTGACCACTTGGTATTGAATAACCAGTTAGGGGACAGCTCCCTGGGGGCAGACCACTGCTGCTCTCTGTATTCCTTAGTTGCCTGTAGTTGTTTGTCTAGGTGGGGCCCATGAGATCCTTGTCCACGTTAGCATGGCCCTTGGTGTTGTGCCTGTTCAGGTCCTGTTTTCAGCAGCCCCGTTACTGAGATAGCAAGGATGTGCTGCCTTGTCGTTTCTGTTGTCCTCAATTCCACGGCAGATTTTCTAGTGCCCCGGCTCTGCAAATCTTTTCATTCCTTCTTCTAGAACGTTCTCCGAGCCTTGGGTGCGGGAGTTGTGTCGCATCCCATGATAATTGTGCCCTCCAATTTGAACTGTGGTTTTCTGTAATGGCCTCTGTTGTGGAGAGAAGCTTCTTCAGTGAGGGTCAGGTGCTACACGTGAAAGATTTCCTCCGCTGGGTGAATTTTTAAAGGATGTGCTTCTGATGGTATATTGCCGTACAAGACAACGTTCTAGCGGACTGCTCTGTAGCAACCAGCAGCGAAGGGAAAGATGCTTTATTAAGCTGATGTCTTGAATTCATAGTTGTCCCTTACTAGTTTGGTATACTCAGTTGGCCAGTTGGAGTTAGGATGGATTTTAAAGCTTACGTAGACATTTTCCCCCCTCATTTAAATCGTCAGGACTGAGCAGATTGTGGTGGCGCAAGCTGTAATTCCCGTAGTTGGGAGGCTGAGGAGGAGGATTTACACAAGATCAAGGCTAGCTTGGACTACTAGTGAGACACCTTACCTTATAAATCTGACCAGATGGGTTGTAGCAATGGCTGAGAGGTCCTGAGTTCAATTCCCAGCATTCACATGGTGGCTCACAACCATCTGAAATGAGATCCAGTGCCGTCTTCTGTCATCCTGCCACACACACAGGCAGAACACTGTACACATAATAAACAAACAGATGTGACCAAACAAACAGAAGAATCATGAGGGCCAGACATCCTTGCAGGAAGAACACTGTATGCATAATCATAAATAAATAAGCAAATGTGACCAAACAAACAGAAGAATCATGAGGGCCAGGCATAAGTTGAAGGTTTAGTTTTCATAAAGGGGTCTTTAGCCCTGGCGGTCCTGGAACTCACAGAGATCCACCTGCCTCTGTTTCCCGATTGCTGGGATTAAAGGCGTGCGCCACCATTGCCCGGCTTTTAAAGGGCTCTTCGTACAGTATAGTATTCGCCGCATTTTTCACTGAGCATGCTGCATCACGGCTGTGTGGTGTGTTTCAGCTGTGGACTGCTTTTGAGAAGGCACTGGACTTAACGGACAGTATTCCCAGTGAAGAGCACCGAGCGCTCTATCAGCGCTTCCTCCAGTGCTTATCTAAAGTAAGTGACGCTCCTGTGTTTCTGATTATGAAAATGTTGATCCATATGTTTGATTGCTGTTGGAATTCACCTTATTATGCTTTTGTATTTTCAAGTTCCCTCATGAGACAACTAGGTTGAAGAAGGCCTGTGAAGGAATGATAAATATCTATCCTACCATGCAATATCCACTAGAAGTGATTTGTTTATACTTGATTGAGTCAGGTAATTTTCTTTTATATTGCTTCCCAGAGGTGTGTATATCAGCGTTTCTGGACATAAAAGAAATGGTTATGTAGTGTTGCTATTTACAGAAAGTCTGAGAAATACAGGAGAGGAGAGTGATTGATGCAGGATTCATGGATTATACAGCTATTGATTCATCAATGAAATTCTTTTATTATTTAGTTTTATATTTTACAATTTTGTGAAGTCTTTTTTGGTGGTGAGACTTGAAGGATGTCTTGAACTTTCTCTGATGTTAGATGGAGCAAGTCTAGGAGCGCAGGTGGCAGGTGTGCAGTTGTGGTGCATGAAACCCTCCCTGGTTTGTTTGATGCAGTAGAAGGAAGAACTGGTTGGTTGCATTATATTACACAAATCGTGACTGCTATGAAAAGGAAACATTGAGCATCTCAGTGTTGAAATTGATGCCATAGCGATGGTCTGTTGTTTTTTAAAAATTTTTGCAGTATTGTGAGCTGTTCGTCTCTAAGTGAACTAGAGTAAATTCAGGTCGCGAGGATTTCTTGTTGTGTGTGACATACTCTTGCTTCTTTGTGGACTTAGGTAGCAGAGAGGAGTTTGGACGACCGAAGTGTGTATGTCTGTGACCTAGGCAGGTACTTGTGTGCATTGACCAGCATGGTTTTTTCATGACATCCTCTGTCCTTGTCAGCGTTTGTGCTGAATACAGTGCTTTGTGATGACTGGGATACACTCACACACACTTCTATTCACCTGAGATAATAAGCAGGGTCACAGAAGGCAGTGATGGAACCAAAGGGGAGGC
The DNA here is from genome assembly GCA_028555095.1 of Dicrostonyx torquatus. Classification (NCBI taxonomy): domain Eukaryota; kingdom Metazoa; phylum Chordata; class Mammalia; order Rodentia; family Cricetidae; genus Dicrostonyx; species Dicrostonyx torquatus. The sequence goes on along the minus strand of JAQHUG010000173.1, from coordinate 3,257,018 downwards.
AGCGCCTGCAGTAGCCTGTCCTGACTGCATTATCATGGGTAGGGCCATGGCCTTTGCATTCCGCCCATCCCCCTCTCCTCTATCGCTAACTCCTTGGTATCATTTCCTGGTCTGTGGGAAGGTCAGTGCTCTTACTTTTAGTCGGGAGTTCGACTATTTCCTTATTCTGAAAGAGAATATTTTCCACACCGTGAAAGTACAAAGTGAATTAATTACTTTATGGGAAGTACAAGCGCTCAAGCTAATAGCGTTTAGGAGGGGCTGACGTCGGCCAGAGTGGGCGGCCTAAGAATGCGTAAATGACCTGGGAACATGATGGCGCTGGTAGAAAGGAGCAGGCGAGTGGAAATGTAGCAGCTTCTTAGGGAAGGGCAAAATTATTTTCAGGTTCTAGTTCTTTGGAAAAGTTAGCCCAGTATAGAAAAACCATGACGGTTTATGTGAGAAGTACATTTGAAAGGAGCGGTAAGAGTAGCCAGAGCCCATGAGTTGTTTGTAATGGGAATCTGCAAACCAGCGCTAAGCATGTAGCTTGGAAATCATTTGTGTGCGAGTGAGGTAGAGTGATTGCCATCAAGAAGACCCAGGGTTACAAGGCTGAGGATGGCTGCTGGTACGGTACTGACTTCAGAAGAGAAAGAGAACGATGAGGACCAAGAAAAGGTTAGGTAAGAGAGCAATGGGGGGGACCCTGATGCGAAGACGTGATAGACTGAGTAACTATTTTTATGATTCAGAAAGCGAATATTAAAGCTGTTTTAAAATAAAGTAATTGGACCGAAACAATGGTGGAGAAAATTGAGGAAGTAGGGAGGAGTTTAAAAAGAAAAGTGATCCACACTGAATTCATGGGAGAAGCAGAGGAAGGGGAGCATGTGCTGGGGGCAGCAAGAGAAGCAGGAGGAGAGTGACCGTGTCCTCGTAGTCTCTCTGAACCACTTCAGGAAGGGTCGGCTGCACTTGACAGATCCTGTGTGAAGCCCTTGGAAGATAAGGCACACAAGGGGACTGTCACACAAGGAGATACGTGTTTTTGTTTATCAAAATCATCTAGTTTCTTCTACTTTTATCCCAAGACCCAGTGTATGGTGTAAAGATTGAAATAGCCTTTGTGATTGTTAGCGTTGCAGTTGAGAGTGAGTGACGGGTGGTTGCTCTCTCCTCAGTTCTGTTCCGCTGTTTAGTGGTTTGTCCCTTTCCCTCCTTGGCCTGCTCAGATAGTAAATGGTGTAGGTGAGTATGTGGATATTTGAATGCTTTCTCAGTAAGTGAATTTACTTTTAATATGTTCTTTGTTTGCTTGTTTGGGGGTAAACATGGCCCTACTATTCCTTCCTCAACCAATGTGAATTATTAGGATAAGAAAACATGAGACGCTTTCCAACATAACACTTATCAAAATGTGCACCTATCTATCATTCCTTGAGGTCTGCAATAAAATGGATTTGAGAGTTTACCTAGATCCTGCTCTGGAGTAAGTTGGAGAGGACAGAAACATAAATGAAATGTTGGAAAACATTGACTGTTAAACAAAACTCAGTACCATCCTGTGGACATTTAGAGACAGTAAATAGAAGTTGGATTGGGATGTAGCCGATTGGTAAGTGGTCGAGTACCTGTCTAGTGTATAGGAGGCCCTGGTTTATCTTAAGGGGCGTGGTGTGTGTGTGCACACGTGTATGTATGTGACAGATAATAAAGGCATCCTGACAGAATCATACTGACTGGTAAGAAAACCTACTGGTTTAAAAGCTGAGCGTGGTGGTTCATGCCTGTAATCTCAGCTCTTAGAAGGGAGAGGTGGTAGGATCCAGGGCAATAGCGTGGCGCTCATTAAACGTGGGCATTTTTGATTCGGTCTAATCTGGTTTGATTGGAGTTTTTTTGTGTCAGCGGAGAGGCTCGGTTAGGAAATATTCCTAACAATGAAGTTTTATGTCTTAGAAGTATTTGAAAATGCAGGTGAAAATAAAGAAAAAAATGCCATCAAATTCTACTTTTTCTTCCTCCAAAACTTAGGTTTATTTAAAAGTGAAAATTTTAGTGTTCGTTGGTTGGTTTTTTTGGTACTTCAGAAATGATTTTCAAAACAAAATAAAACCTTTTGCTGTTGTATAATTTAGGAAATTGAGTTCCACAGAGCTATTTTGTATCTATCAATTTATACGTGAAGTTTTAGTTTTTAGCAGCCTTAGGACTTGACTGCCTTTTTGAGAAGTAAAAATTGTGTTGTTAAGCTTTTTTATAATTGTTTACATAAGCGAGTGTGAGTGTTACAGCTCTGGAGCTGTGAAGACACAGGAGCATACATGGAATAAAGCTCATCAGGAAACCAGGCTATTCCTAGAGACACAGCAGGACAGCTCAGCCCTGGAGGGATCCAGAAGCCAGGCCACCTAGAGCCGCAATAGGACATCTGGAGGCTGATACCACAAGAGGGCAGCTTACCCTTGGAGAGGTGTCCTGACTTGTCAGTGGGAAGCCTGGCTACCTGAAGCTGGGATGTAGTGGGGGATGGGCTCCTGACAGGATATTGCAATCCTGCTCCTCTCCTAGAGAGACTCTACGGCTGAGCTCTCTGCTCTGTTCCCCTAAAAGACTGTCCTAAGAGAGCTGTCTGCTTCTTCTGCTGCCCGAGATGTTAACTTCTGCTACACTCTGCTAAAAGAGAAGTCCCTGCAGAAGTGTGGCCATCCCTGTAGGCTCTGGCAGAAAGTTATTTTTTTTGCTCAGCCTTGCTCAGCCCCCCTAAGGGAAGGAACATCGCAGCAAGGTTCTTCTGTCCTGCTCAATTCCCTGAAGGATGTCTCAGCAAGGTTCTTCTGTCTGCACAGGTGAATTAAGGTCTTCATCCAAGACTCTTAAGAAAGATTTCTATGGGAAGGAGGAGTCCAGGAGAATGGTTGCCTCTGCCAGGGTGGGAAAGGACAGCCTGGAACTCAACAGGCAGAGGGGCTTAGATAGGGCTTCTTAGGGATGGAGTTTTCCCAGGGAAAGTTTTTCTGTTTAGGGATTGGTTAGTTTAGTTGGTCAGGGGCAGAGAAGTATGTAGCATTACTTACAGATTATTCATTGGTTTGCATCTAATATAATGCATACATCGAAATATAATAGCATTACATAAATAATTTACTTTTAATATCTGTGATTGAATCAGCGATCCCATATGTGGTTTGGTCATATATATTTCACAATAGATGTTAAAAAGCAAGCCTTTTAAAATATTAATTATATTTATTCCCCTCGCTTATTGTTTTAAGTTGTCTGTCTTAGTAACTTTTTCAGAATTTTTCTGTGTGATTAAACAATTTATTAAAGTGTTGAATGCTCCTCATTAATCATAAACAAATAATGATTTTCACTTGGGGTGCATATGAGCGTCTAGGTTGGAGAAAGTGGAATTATAGCAAAACGTATGCTTTCTAACCGAAATTATTTTCCTAAAATAAATTAAGGTTATTGCAGCATTGTAATTAATACATAAGGCTAATAATTATATAGACAAGAATAGTTTGGTAAAAATGTGTGCAGTGTATTGCTAACCCTGTAAACCTAAGAAGACTGTGACAAACTCTTCCTTTGTTGTCCTGATTCTAGCCCAGCATCCTTTGAGAACAGGATGCTGGGAAAGCCCATCAGAGTTGGCTCTGTTGCCTCTGTGTATTATTGCCCTCAGGGAACCAATAAGATACTCTGTTTCTTTCATGCCTATGCTAAAGTTGATGTGGCTGAATAGGTGCTACTGCTGAGACGTGAGTTGGAAAGGCTGAGGCAAGCCGCAGGCTGTGTGGCCACCCATGGACTGGTAGCCGTAGGTTTCTCCTTCAGAACCTCTGAGCATGAACTCAGTTTCAGATTACGTGTGCATATAAAGTAATTTAACTTCCAGTGTTTAAGCTTGTTGATGAAGTAATGATATCTTCTATTTTTGCTACTTTATTTAAGCCTTTACTTCCTTAAATCAGGACTTAGTAAAGTATGTATGAAGAGGCTTTTGAACTCTATGTATATAGATATGGTAGCTAAGAATTCGGTGTACTTGGTGTATATATACATATGCACATATATATGTATATATGAATGCGAATAATGTTCTCTTTTAATTTCAGGGACTCTGACAGATGAGGGACAGCAGTATTGTTGTAAACTAGTGGAAATGAATTCAAAAAGTGGTCCAGGCCTCATTGGCTTAGGCATTAAAGCTTTACAAGACAAGAAGTATGAGGACGCTGTCAGTCACCTAACGGAAGGTAATGTACAGAGTATGGTATTTGGTATGACTACAATTTCAGCCTTCCTGTAAGGAGATAAACCAAAGTGAGATGGAAGATGAACACACATACTCTGGAGTCTGCTCATTAAATTTGAGTTTCACTCTTCAGCTCAAGAGCATGGAAAAGTTCAACCGTATGTGTCCTGGTGGTTTCCTTTGTACGGTAGGGATACTTTGTGGAAGCTTAGATACAGAGAGGTTTGGCTTAGTCAACTCAGGTGTGGCGGTTTTTTGGGAGACTTACATTATAGTTTGTTGCATGAGGAGGAGCCGGCTGTGTCCCTCCATGCAGCTCCCGTGCCTGGCTAGCTTATACTCAAAATAGCCACATTAAAACTATATTAATTTAATTACTGCCTGGCCCAGTAGTTCTAGCCTCTTATTGGCTAACTCTTACATCTTGATTCAGCCCATATCTAATAATCTGTAAGTTACTATGAGGTAGTGGTCTTACTGGGAAAGATTCAGCGTGTCTGACCTGGGAGCTTCATGGCGGGTGGCTCTCTCTGGCTCTGTCTTCTCCCTAGCATGCTGTTCTCTTTTCCCCACCTATCTAAGTCCTGCCCTATCAAAAGGCCAAGACAGTCTCTTTATTAATCAATGAAAGCAACTCAAATGCAAAAGGACCCTCCTACACCATTTCCCCTTTTTTGTTTAAACAAAAAAGAAAGGTTTTCATTTTAACATAGTAAAATTGCATATAATAAAAGTTATCAAGCAAGAATTACAGTTACAATATTTATATCTATTTTTATCATAACTAAGGAAAACTATTACTCTAACTATCCATTCTTCAACTCCATCAAAGACTCCAGAAGGATAAAATATTACCTAAGTAAACAAGAAATCAAACTCTAGAAATGACAGAGACATCTTGATGCCTGTATAGTCACCCAGAGTTTTTTTTTGGTACCATTAGCCTACAGGCCCATAGCATCCAGCAGATACCTCCATGAAGCAGAAAAGTTCAAAGACAGTTCAGTCACTTTCTTTTCTATCCTGTAGAATGTCTTGCAGACTCTTTCATGAAGTAGGAGCCCTGAAGGACCATCTCACCTTTAGGCAAGTTCAGCAGTCCTCTCTCTGCGGGTTCTTTATGTCCAGTTTATGCAACAGTACAGGCAAGAGCAGTTTCTTGCCCAAATGGCTAGCAAACTCCACAAAGGAGCCTCTTCATTGCCCCTGTCTTTCTTGAAGTAGATTGGTGCTGCCAGGAGCAGATGTGTCTCAATGTCATGAAAAGCCCTAAGTTATTAAAACATTAAATGCCATATTTTATAGTCTATGAAGAAGGCCTATCTAATTGTAATATATATCTACAAAATCTAACTAACATGACTACAAACTTGATTATTATAGATAATTATCTATTAACAACCTATATTTCCTAATTATACATTACATGTTTTAATGAAGTACTCAATCACAATACCTTAATCAAGATCAGAAATACATAACAAAATTGACCTTAAATTTATATCAATAAAACAAAATTGCTACCAATGTAAATTAATTATATCTATATCATCTCCCCCTTTAAATTTAAAAAACATTTATAAACAATATTTGGGAATATGGGCACAGTTTTTTCCTCTACAAACTGCTTCCTGTTGTATGGGGATGCTGTTACCAGTTGGGTGAAGTAATTTTCTGAGGGTGTTTAAGGTAACCTTTCAGGAGGGTGTGGTCTATCATACCATATTGGTATAGAAGGAATCCACAGGTTCTCATCCTCTGTGAAAACAAAAGGAGACCCTCCTTTCCAAAGCATCATATCCTTAGACCCAAATTCTGAAGTCAAGATAGCTTTATAATACACATGTTGGATTAGCTTAGCAGACCACACAATGAAATGTCTCTGTATTTAGCTCCTTCACAGTCAAAAAATTTAAAGAAAACACAATGAAATACATAATCTAGACATTCTGTGAATTTTCCATTTTTACGTGGCTTATTTTAATTTCTTTTAATCTATAACTATCTGTAGTCTGTCTTTTTAAAGATTTTACCCCCCTTTCTTTTTTTAATAAAAGCATCTCTCTATAATCTTTTTGTTTTCTCTCCCAAGCCTACATACAGCCATCCAACACTGTGACCCATTTAGAGGTCTTTTATGTCTGAATCTGTCCTGTTGTGAATCTGTAATTCTTTACTATCCAGGAGCATTTCTTAAAATGCTAAGCACTTCTCAAAAACTCAAGTTGAGCTATGTAGTGGTAATACGGTACTGCTTGTTTGCTGTGCCCAGTCTAAACCTTAACTGCGCTATTATGATGATAATTATGGGAGCCAGACAGAGGTTGCAATGGTGGCACAGCCCAGAAACTGGTATTTCAAAACCGCCACTTTCTCGTAGACTTGATCCTGTTGCCTACCCAGGCAGGAAGAGTAGAGCCACGGGCATGGTCTCAGCTACTTACTCCCAACCCTGAGTGGGCACACAAACATCTGAGCCCAATAATGCTCCATAGCTGGAGTGTGTACAGGTGGCAGGGCCCAGGATGCCTTGTTTTAAAATGGCGCAACTTTTTGCCGGCTCCTATTGCTGAGCCAGGAAATATCTCTGCAGCACGCCCCAGCAAACAGCAAAAAGCTGTGTAAAACTCTCTGTCCTTTTTAAGCCCTCTCAGGTTTTTAAGTGGATTTAGCTTACAATGTTGGGCAGCCAAGCTGTCTTTGAATTTTCCAGCTTCATGGAAATGTCTGCTGGATACTATGGGCCTGTAGGCTGAAGATGGATGCCCCAACAGCACAGAAGAACTTTGAGTGGCTGTCCAGGCAGCAAGATGTCTCTGTCATTTCTAGAGTTTTAGAAGTTGTTTACTTCTTATTTATATCCTTCTGGAGTCTTTGATGGAGTTAAAGAATAGATAGATAGTTATAGTTTTCCATTGTTATGATAAAAGATAAAATAGATATAAATATTGTAACTATAATTCTTGCTTGATAACTGTATTGTTATATGTAACTTTACTATGTTAAAATGAAAGCCTTTTTCGTTTAAACAGAAAAAGGGGAAATGATGTAGGAGATGCTTCTGCATTTCTGTTGCTTTCATTGGTTAAATAAAGAGACTGCCTTGGTCTTTTGATAGGGCAGCCCTTAGGTGGGCGGAGTAGACAGGACGTAATGCTGGGCAGAAGGGAAGTGTGGCGGATGCCATGCTGCTCCTACCCAAGATGGACACTGCCGGCAAGCCACAGTAAAGTGGCGATACATATTATCAGAAATGGGTTAGATCAATATGTAAGAGTTAACCAATAAGAGGTTAGAACTAATGGGCCAGGCAGTAATTTAATTAATACGATTTCCATGTGGTTATTTCGGGGTTTAAGTTAGCCAGGCTCTGGGAATGTGGCCCGCCCCCTCCGGGAGTTGGGCTGTCAGACGCAGCCCGCTCGCACCACTTACTACTCTAGCTGAGACGTGACTGACAAAGTGAAGAAGGCAGCTGGGGTGAATGGGAGGACACTGGATCAAGGAAGGCATTTGTGGAGCAGCAGAGCTGGGAGGAAACCTTGAAACCTGTTGTTTCAGGTAGTTGAGGAAGACTTGAGGATGGAGTGTGGGCACGGGAAAGATAGGAAGTGAGGCTGAATGTGGCCTTGCAAACCTTGTTAACAAGCTTACAATGTGTCCCGAGGACAACAGGAGCCCACGAAAGGCTCTAAGCATAGAAACTGTCATGTGATTTGCGTCTTTAGAATTTCTGGGGCAGCATGGGGCTGGGAAGGTAGACGAGCCAGTCAAGTGCTTGTCTTGTGAGCATGAGGACCTAGAACCCATGGTATTTATGATGATTTCATCCTAGGCTTGACAGAAAGCCCTCTCTGCATAGCTGGCTGGTATCATCTAGCAGAAGCCCAAGCCAAAGTGCACAGACCTAAGGAAGCTATTCTTTCTTGCAACCAAGGTATTCTTATGTACTTTGTGTTCGTATGTAGGAGGACGAATGCTGTTTGCTCTCTTCTATCTTGAGAAAGAGACTATTTTAAACAGATAGCCTTTTGTTTTTATTTTAAATTTGTGGTTGGTTTAAATGGCACCGAGGAAAATAAACAAATGCCTGATCTGCGTGCATGCCCGCTACTATATGCACCTTTAAGGTGAGGGCATAGGTGCGGTGGTCTGCTTTTCCAACAAGGAACTTTCTGGTATGTTTAGGGCCTTCATGAGTTCTTAATGCCATGGATACAGATGAGAGATGATTCTTTGTTCCTGACCTAGTTGATTGTCAAACTTCTGTATTTGACAGTTCATTCTAATTCAGCTTCTTCCAGTGTCCATAGAGAGTCTGTCCTAGTCAGGGTTTCTATGGCTGTGAAGAGACACTTTGACCATGGCAACTCTTATAAAGGAAATCACTTAATTGGGCCTGGCTTACAGTTCAGAGGTTCAGTCCATTATCATCATGGTGGGACATGGTGGTGTGCAACAGACATGGCGCTGGAGAAGCCAAGAGAGAATTCTACATCTTGTAGGCATTAGGAAGTGGTCTGTCTCACTGGGCATGCTGTAACATATATGAGACCTTAAAGCCTACTTCAACAGTAATGCACCTTCTCCAGTAAGACCACACCCACCCCAACAAGGCCACACCTACTCCAACAAGACCACACCCACTCCAACAAGACCACCCCTACTCCAACAAGACCACACCCACCCCAACAAGGCCACACCTACTCTAACAAGGCCACACCCAATCGAACAAGGCCACACTCCAACAAGACCACACCTACTCCAACAAGGCCACACCCACTCCAACAAAATCACACCTCCAACAAGACTACACCTACTCCAACAAGGCCACACCCAATCCAACAAGACCACACCTACTCCAGTAAGACCACACCCACTCCAACAAGACCACACCTACTCCAACAAGACCACACCTACTCCAACAAGACCACACCTACTCCAACAAGGCCACACCTACTCCAACAAGACCACACCTACTCCAATAAGGCTACACCTCCTCCAACAAGACCACACCTACTCCAACAAGACCACACCCACTCCAACAAGACCACACCTAACTCCAACAAGACCACACCCAATCCAACAAGACCACACCTCCTCCAACAAGACCACACCTCCTCCAACAAGACCACACCCAATTCAACCTGACCACACCTCCAACAAGACCACACCTCCTCCAACAAGGCCACACCCAATCCAATAAGACCACACCAGGTAGTGCCACTCCCTTTGGGGGCCATTTTCTTTTGAAGCAACACACAGTTCTAATCTGACTTCTTTTCCCTTCCAGTGTCCTTAATTTACTAGAGGCAGAGGACTAGTAGCCAGCGATATTCTTAAGCACCATCAATTTTATTCCTATCATGTGAAAATAGAGGTCTTAAATTCACGTGTTTGGTTTTAAAGTCAGATCTTTCTAGAAGAATTTGAGAGAAAGTTTATTTGTGATTGGATTATTCATCTCTCTCTATCTCTCTGTATAATATGTATTATATATATTAGAAATTTTGCTTACTGTATCTGCATTGTATTATGTTATTCTTTTTAAAAGAAAAACTTAACGTTTTAAGATTGACTTCATGTTATGTGTATGGGAATGCCCACATGTGTGTCTGTGCATCATGTTCATGGGTTGCTGTGGAGGCCAGAAGGGGATGTCCTGAAGCTGGAATTGTGGGTGGTTGTGAACTGCCCTGTGGGTGCTGGAAGTCAAACCTAGGCTTTTTGGAAGAGCAGCCATCTCTCTATTCCCATACGTCATTCTTTAAAAGTTTTTTTTTTTTTAAAAAAAACATTTATTTCTTTGTATATATGTGCATGCACACATGTGCACATGCCATTACATGAGTGTAGAAGTCAGAAGACAACTGGCAGAATTTGGTTCTCTTCTATCTTTTAGTTCTGAGCACTGAAGTCAGGTTGTCAGGCTGGGCAAACACCATTATTTTCTAAGCTGTCTCTTTGACTGTATGTCATTCATAAATAGCCAGCAAACTGAAATGCTGGAGATTGATTTCCATGTCCTCAATCTTATCAGCGCTTAAGAACATAGATAATCACGGTGCAGCAGGGGGCCGTCATCATCAGAAGAATCTTTGTCTTCTCCTGAAAGCAGAGGCCTTGCTTAAACTCTCCGATTGTGAATCCTCAGAGGAAGCAATTCGCATTCTTGATCAGGTAGGTGGTCTGAGTTTTCCTCTTCAGCCATCTCTCCCTGCCAGATCATTACATCATAAATTCTGAGTTGTAGATGCGCGTTCAGCATCTATATTCTGGTAAATCTTCCACACTCTTGAACCTGCTCACCTCAGTCAGGGTTTTCTGACTGAGGAGAGACACCATGGCCGTGGCAACTCTTATAAAGGAAAACAATTAATTGGGGCTGTGTTACAGCTCAGTTTAGTCCATTGTCATCATAGCAGGAAGCATGACAGCGCGCAGGCAGACATGGTGCTGGAGAAGGAGCTGAGAGTTCTCCATCTGGATCTGCAGGCGAAGAATTTCTGTTCTCCCATCTTGTTTTTGTCTCATTGCAGTAGCACACTTGATTACTAACAATTTAGGGCTTTAACTTTTTCCTTCAGGAAATGTGTTACAGATTATTGATCGAGTGCTGACTTCATAGCTTCTTCTTCAAGAATGTTAAGACTCGGTTCCTTCACAGATGTTGATTTTGTTTTTAATTAGGAAACTGTTTTCTTAAGGCTTTTGGTTTAATTTGAAATTCCTTAGTGAGAAAACAGAACCCGCAGATCATGAATTTTAGCCACATTGTTTCTTAAAGAGTTTTGTCAAATATCTTAGTTACTGCAGTTTTTTCATCATTGCTTTGTGCATTTCAAAGGATTTTGCATTTTTGTTTTCTTTAACAGCAGCTGTTGGCCTCCCTTAAGAACTCCTGTGTAGCAGGATGTGGTGGTTCACAGAATGTGCTGGTTCATACCTGTAATCCCAGCACAGAGGCTCAGGCAGAAAGGTGACCATGAGTCCTGGGCCAACCTGTGACACATTATGAATTCTGGGCCAGGCCGAGCTATACTGCGAGACCCTGTCTCCAAAACAACCCCCCCCCCCAAACCCTTTCTTTCTACTTGTCTGTCTTTAGCATGTATCTTCTTTAGTTGTTTTATAGATACCTTTCCATTACCTTTTTTGCATATACAAAAAGCAGAATGAAAAGTTTTTTTAAAATGTAAGAGTCCATACCTGAGGCAGAAAATTTGTAAGTTGATCCTAGACATCATGTCATGCTAGAAAACAGACCCTGTAAAAGGGCCACACTACACACAGGAGCTGACCCCTGAGGGCGGCAGCACATGTGCCGAAGAGAAACACTGATTAAATATGTCTGAATTTATGTGTGCACGATGCTACCACGAAGAAAAAGATCCCAGCAAGCTTGCGAAAGCACCTCGCGGGCTGATTTTAGGGAACAAACTGGAAAGAGGGAAAACATTTATTGTGCCCCTCTTACCAACTGCCCTTTGGGACAGCCGGACAGGTGACGCGGGGTGGACAAGCTTCTCCAGGTTTAAGTATTTTCAGGTGATAGTGGAAAGAGCAGTGATGGGCTAGAAGTCATTTTGTAATCTTTAATAAATGAATAGACATAGGCACTGAGGATCAGTGACTTCCACAGAGAAAAAGATAGCCTGGCACAACCATGACGAATACATGTAGCATGTTGTCCCTGTTGATGCAGGGACCTGGGGGAGTATCAAACACCATGAGAACACATTCAGTCATGTCTTGACTTTGTGAAACGGTGACAAATGGTCTGTGTTTTTACAGTTGAGTCATAAAAAAGAAAGCAGGGAGGTAGAAGAGGACCCTGGAGATAAAAGATAGTTAAGAGAACCGTCTTCTTGTTGAGCTATGTGTACCTACTTAGTGGAATTTTGGCTAAAATAAGCTGCCCAAATTCTTCATGCGGCAGCTAGGGAATCTGATCATATGAAAACTACGTGGTTGACTTCGGGTCTGTGAGTGGCAGTGTTTTTGCCATTTACAAACGACTATCTTAAATGTGCATGCTGAAATGTCACAGGTGAGAATTACAGTGCCTGACACTTGTTATCAGTTCATCTGAAAGATATGGCAAAAGGGTGGGTATACACATGGACAGACATAGCCTTTGAGTTTATAATTCTGTACCTGGATAATGAGTATGTTATAAGGTTGTTACACTGGTCTTTAATTTTCTAGCATATTTGAAGTTTCTCCAATTAAATGATTAAAGAGTAAAAATCTGGATAGGAATGGAACACTGATTACACTGTGTCATGACCAGCTCAGGGTGTCTGTTCTGCTTAAAGAACAGACTTGTAGCAGCTGTCAATCATTTTCTAGGTTTCAGGTGCAGATAATACCCCACGGCTGCTGCTTCTTCAAGGCCAGGCCCATCTGAACACAGGCGCTGTGGACAAGGCGGTGAAGGTTGGTGCTTGTCCTTCAAATGGAACATTATTTGAAGGCTAAAAGAAGGTCCTAGGAGTTTAGTTCAGTGTTACAACGCCTGCCTACAAAGTGTAAGAACCTGGCTTTGGTCCCAAGAACCCAAAATCAAATCAAATCAAATATAAAATGAAAACTAAACAAAAACTGAGAAATAAAAGTCAAAAGCCATTGAAAAAAATAACTATTTTTTTTAATTCTGTGTGAATGGGTGGTTTTCCTGCATGTGTCTATGGGCCATGTGGATGCCTGGGGTCCTCAGAGGTCAGGGAAGGGTGTTGGATCCCATGGAGCTGGAGTCATAGATGGTTGTCAGCAGCCACGTGGGTGCTGGGAACCAAATCTGGGTCCTCTGGAACAGCAGCCAGTGCTCTTAACCACTGAGCTGTCTCTCCAGCCCCCCGTTTGTTTTTAATGGGATATGGAATTTGACAAGTATCTTCTTGACAGATCATGGAAGACCTTCGAGCTTCTTACCCTGTCCTGGCCGAAGTCCACGCACTTGAGGGCTTGATTCATTTTTCTAAGAAGGACTATCTGCAAGCAGAAGCATGGTGAGGGTGTATAGATGGCCTGGGGCTCCATTCATATCTCCTGTTTATTAAAAATTTGATGTGGCCTTAATGAAGTTCCATTTTTAGATTTATGGTGTGTGTGTGTGTGTGTGTGTATGTGTGTGTATGTGTGTGTGTATGTGTGTGTGTATGTGTGTGTGTATGTGTGTGTGTATGTGTGTATGTGTGTGTGTATGTGTGTGTGTATGTGTGTGTGTGTTTCATTTCACTTGTAGCATAGGA
>JAQHUG010000173.1:3179412-3195475 GCA_028555095.1 Dicrostonyx torquatus | reverse complement strand
GAGCTCTCTGCTGACACAAAATCCCAATCAAGCCAAATCACAACAAGCCAAATTAAAGAATATCCTGGTTTAATGGGATTCCTGTGTTCTCAGGTGGCCCCGAGGGGAACCGGGAAGAGAAGAGACCGCAAAGGGGCTTTCCGGGGAGCAGTTTAAATAGACTAGGGGAGTGGTCAAGGTTTTGGCGGGATGCCTCGCCCCTCCTTGGGTGAGGGGTCAAAGTTTGGTGGGCACAGGGACGGCACCTCCAAAGATGGGGACTTACACTAGAGAAGTAGTTGAACGCTGTAAGTACAGCATAAAAGGCCATTCTAGTAAGAGCGGTGCTGAGATGGTGCAGACTTTGGAGCCCCGCTCCAGAGGTTTCCGATGGGAATGGTCTTAGCCCCTCGACTCGAGAACATTTGTGTTATAATTTTGCAGAGTATCCAGCTGCTTTGCCCATGTCCTGAGAACTTTCCCGAAGCAAATGGAAATGTACTGGAGTAATTTCTTTAATGGAGAGCCGTTACACTATACCATGTTGAGTCAGTGGAGTGCTTATTAGTATTTACTCCTTTGCAGGTCTACAAAGAAAAAAGTGAGTGGGCAGAAGGAAATATAAAATGAATAGCTTGGAGAGAAAATGAGCTCCAGGAAACTTAGTGCTCCAGCCAAGGCGTAGGCTAGAAGAGAGGCTCTGATTGTGAGGGAGACAGTGCCATTAAGGAGACTCCTGCTCTACACCAGAACAAAGGAAAGCATGCCAGGCCTAGACCCCACCCAGCTAGGCTTTCATCTTGAAGAAAGGAAGCCTAAGGTGTTTCCAATCCTAGAAAACAGCTTAAGGGATTGGAAGGAGCCAGTGTCTATTCCAAACTGGCAGCAAAGCTTGGCAATGCCATCCAAGTGGTACTGGGGTTAGAGGCATGAAGGATGTAGGAGTGGAGGGGTTCTCTGTTTTCCTTGTGTGGTTTCAGAGAGCTACTGAGCACAGGTAGCATGTGGTAGGGGTGTCCCTGCCTGAAAGTCCTGAGAGGGCAAGAAACTGGAGGCCATTGCTGTGGAGTGTAAACAGGAAGTTGCAGTGGAGATCCTGAGACGGTAAAAGATGCCAGAACTGTAAGGCATCTGTCCAGGAGAGCTGCACACAGGGAGTGAATCCAGCCCAAGAGAGAGACGGGTGTTGCAGGCAGCAAAGCTAGAGGGGTTGAACCATGTAAGCCCCTTAAAGTCCCAGATACCAGACACGTTTCCCCTGCTAGGTTTGAGCCTTGCTTTGGTCCACTTTTTTCCCACTATACCCATCTTTCTTTTCGGAATAGGAATGTACATGCCGTGGATTATATACTGGAAGACTGTAATCTGCTTGGTGATTTTACAGTGCCTTACAGTTAAGAGATTGTCTTGAGTCTGAGTTGAGACTGAAAGGCTGTGGAGTAAATGCATTTCTCATTATAATGGTCAGGAGCCTTTCAGGGGCCAGGAAGTACGATGTGTTTGTTTGGCTGAGAGGCTCCTGCATTTGAAAACTAGGCTCTAGTTGATGATGGGAGACTGGGGACATACCAGAACAGCTTTGCTGGTCTGTCCCTCTGGGTGGGCTTTGAGAGAATATAGCCTCTTCTAAGTTTGCTGTCTCTGCTTCCTGACGTGATCTCAGTCCTTGGCTTCTGCTTCCAGGCTTGTTGCCGTGCCTCCTGGCCATAATGGACTTTTATATCTTTCTGGAACATTTTTCCTTCTTTCTGTACATTGGCTTGATTGTGGTCTTTTATCTCAGTAACAGAAAGTAGCCACCAGTCTATCACAGTGGCAGGAGCTGGAGACAGCTGGTCACTTTGTATGTAGGAAGCAGAGAACAATGAATGTCACTTTTCTCTCTCTTTTAAAAATTCAATTTAGGACCTCAGTAACACGTGCTCCGGATATTTAGCATGCTGGCTAGTTTTATGTCGGTTCTGAAACAAACTGGAGTCGCCTGAGAAGAAGGAACCTCAATTAGGACAAAGCCTTCATAAGGTTGGGTTGTAGGCAAGCCCGTAAGACATTATCTTAATTAGTGATTGCTGGTGGAGTAGGGCCCAGCCCGTTGTGAACGTTATCGTCCCTCAGCTGGTGGTCCTGGGTTCTATAAGAAAGCAGGTTGATATTAATCCACATGCCTTTGAAACCTGACTTTTGACAAAGAAGCAAAATATATCAAAAGAAAAAAAAAGCACAACTGGATATCCGCATGTAGAAGAATGAAAATAGATCCGTATCTATCACCATCCACGAAACTCAAGTCCAGATGGATCAAAGACCTCAACATAAAGCCAGCCACACTGAACCTCATAGAAGAGAAAATGAGAAGTACACTTGAGTGCATTGGCACAGGAGAACACTTCCTAAATATAGCCCTAGTAGCACAGACACTGAGAGAAGTAATTAATAAATGGGGCCACCTAAAAGTGAAAAACTTCTGTAAAGCAAAGGACATGGTCAACAAGACAAAACAACAGCCTACAGAATGGGAAAAGATCTTCACCAACCCCATCTCAGACAGAAGTCTTATCTCCAAAATATACAAAGAACTCAAGAAATTTGTCATCAAACAAATAATCTAATTTAAAAAAATGGAGTACAGACCTAAACAGAGAGAACTCTCAACAGAGGAATCTAAAATGGCTGAAAGACACTTAAGGAAATGCTCAACATCCTTAGTCATCAGAGAAATGCAAATTAAAACAACTCTGAGATTCCATCTTACACCTGTAAGAATGGCCAACATCAAAAACACTGATAACAATTTATGCTGGAGAGGTTGTGGGGAAAAGAGAACACTTCTGCATTGTTGGTGGGAATGCAAGCTGGTACAGCCCCTTTGGATATCAGTATGGCAATTTCTCAGAAATTTAGGAAACAACCTTCCTCAAGACCCAATAATACCACTATTGGGTATATATCCAAAGATGATTAATTGTGCCACAAGGGCATGTGCTCAACTATGTTCATAGCAGCATTGTTTGTCATAGTCAGAACCTGGAAACAACCTAAATGCCCCTCAACCAAAGAATAAGGATAAGGAGAATGTGGTACATTTACATAGTGGAGTACTACACAGCAGAAAAAAATAACAACATCTTGAATTTTGCAGGCAAGTGGATGGAGCTAGAAAACATCATTTTGAGTGAGGTAACCCAGATACAGAAAGACAATTATCACATGTACTCATTCATAAGTGATTTTTAAACGTAAAGCAAAGAAAATTAGCCTACAAATCACAATCCCAGAGAATCTAGGCAACAACGAGGACCTTAAGAAAGACTTACATAGATCTAATCTACATGGGAAGTAGAAAAAGACAAGATCTCCTGATAAATTGGGAGCATGGGGACTGTGGGAAAGAGTTGAAGGGGAGGGGAGAGGCTGGGAGGGGAGCAGAGAAAAGTGTAGTGCTCAATAAAAATTAATAAAATTTTACAAAAAGAAAGCAGGTCGAGCAAGCCAGTAAGCGATACTCCTCCATAGCCTCTGCGTCAACTCCTACCTCCACATTCCCGCCCTATTTGAATTCCTGTCCTGACTTCCTTGGATGATGAACAGTGGCGTTGAAGTGTAATCCAAATAAACCCTTTCCTCCCCAACTTGCTTTTTGGTCATGGTGTTTCATCACAGCAGTAGAAACCCTGACTAAGACATCTAGGTTGGGTATACCCATTTCAATTAACCCAGTCTAGATCCTGGCTCGCAGAAGTGCCCGAGGTTTATTTATACAGTAATTTGAAATTTCTAATTGGCAGTTAAGATTAACCATTATATGCTTTAGTTAGGGTTTCTGTTGCTGTGCAGAGAAAACCACGACCACAGCAACTCTTATAAAGAGAGCATTTAATCGGGTGGCTTACAGCTTCAGAGGTCTCCTCCATTATTGTCATGGAGGAGAGCATGTCGGTGTGCAGGGAGCTGTGGTTTGGAGCTGACAGTCCTGCATCAACAGGAGGTGAACTGGGCGTGACTTGAGCGTATATGAGACCTTAAAGCCCACCCCACAGTGGCACACTTTCTCTAACAAGACCTCATCAATAGCAGCAAAGCCACATCTCCTAATAGAGTTTATGGGGGCAATTATATTCAAACTACCACATCATGTTTCACAATTTTGAGTGTTGTGTGTGTGCATGTGTGTTAATTCGGCCTTTAAAAGAAATGTGTATGGTTTTCCCCAGCTTCTTTATGAGTATGAATATCTAAGATTTTAATAGCTATTCTGTGATAATATAAAATTAAAACGGTTTTAGAGATAGAAATTTTCATTAGCAGCTTATCTGCTCTTTTCATTCATATTGATGACCTTTATAAAAAGTACATAGTAGTCCCTGTACCTTTAATTTTTCTTAATAAAATACAGAGAAGCACATGTTGACTGAATTCAGGATGTTAGTTCTTCCATTGTCCAGGAATGTGTTAAAAGGTAAAATTTGAGTACAGATTGCCTAAACATTCATTTCACCAGGGCACATCCTTCATCCTTACCTTTCTTCACATCAAGTGTTTTATAAATAAGAAAATTAATAATGTCATAAAATATTTTATTTTATAAGTTATAAATAGGAAAATTAAATAACATCATAAAATATTTGGAGTATGCAGGCTATGTCTCTAATTCTTGAATAAAGATGTTGCTTCCCCCCTCTTATAGGAGTTTTCATTTGAGATCTAGACACTAAAATCCTAAGGTAAGTTACGTAACTTTGTCAAATTAAAATGGGAAAATCGAAGGTGAAATGGTGTAACAAAAAGTCTTAAGAAAGTGTGCACATACGTGCACATACATTTTCTTATATGTTCACATGGAATAGTAAATACCAGTCATGTGTGTGTGTGTGCCTGTGTAACTACCACCTATATAAGTTCTCACCTCCCTGGTGCCTCTTAAGTTAATCTCCCCCAAATTCCCCAAAAAGAAAAGCTATAACTCTGACTCCCACATTTCTGTCAAACTTTGGCTAGTTTTGAACTTCATATAAATGGAATCCTCATTTGTATCTGTAAATATTCACTAAATATTATATATGGGAGATTCATTTTGTTTCCTGTGGCTAGAATGTTTATTCATCTCATCTGTTGCTCTTTTGTATTATTGTGTACGATGGAACTATTAGTGTCCAAGGTGATTTACATATGTGTGTACCAGTTTGCACTCAAGTGAGCATTTCCTATGAAATGGAGTTGCTAGACTGTACTTCTCTATCTTAGACATGTAATAGTATCTTTTACTGTTTTAACTTTCATTTACCTGATGACTGATGATGCCGGACAACTCCTCAGATGCTATTGACCGATCAGATATTTGAAGCACCATTTCATACATTTTAAATTGGTTTTTAAATGAGATTAATGAGATACGTAAAGCATTTATAATGACTTACTGGAATTCATCAAATTTTATGAATGTCGCTGCATTGTATCCCCAACACACACATAAGGGAAGGAAGGTGAGGTCCAGGCAATCATTGCACTCCAGGTTCAGTAAAAGGCTCAGCCGAGAAGGTAGACGGTGATGAAAGGGGACACTTGACATCAATCTCATGTTCCTATGTGTACCCATTCCATGAACACATGCATGCATACAGCATCAATTTTGGGTTTCTATGTGTACACACCCCATGAACACATACATGTACTACACATACACACAGGAAAGGAAAAATAAGAAATCTTTTAAGTCTTCCTTGGTCATGATATATTCATGTAATGTAATGATGATGCCATGTTGCAAATATCATGTTTAGAATTTTGAAGAAATGTTTCTATATATGGGTGTTTTACTTGGTTTATGTGTACCTGACGCTGCTAAGGCCATAAGAGGGCACTGGAGCCCCAGTCAGAGGCATTGTAGCTGCTTTGTGGGTGTTAGGAATTGAAGCCAGGTCCTCTGCAAGAGCAGCAAGTGCTCTTAACTGCTGAGCCATCTCCAGTTCTCAGGAGTAGAACTTTTGACTTTGGAGTCACCATAGAAATTAGCCTATAGTAATTATTCCTGTGAGGTCTTTGCTAAATATTTTATCTATATTCTTATTTTTTTGTCCTTTATTTTCTAAGAACTAATTTCTTCTTTTTCCTATTTCTTTGCTGTTTGTTTCATTGTAGCTTCTATTTTCTGTCATAGCTTCTTGAGATAGATTTTATTATTTTTATATGTATTTTTCCTTCACTTTTTCAGGTGTGTGAGTATGTGCAGTAGTTTCATGTGTGTGTATAGATGCACATGTATGTGTGCATGAATGTAGAGGTCTGAGATTAGTATTGGGTGTCTTTCTCAGAGACTCGGTGTCTCTCATTGAATCCAGAGCTCACCACATTGGCTCCTCTGGCACGCCGGAGTATTTTTTTTTTTAATTTTTATTGTTAAAAGAAAAATTTACATTTACTCCCCTTGTTCCCGGCCCTCCCGCTCCCCCCCTGCCCCACTGCCCTCCCCCTGCTTCCTTATGATGGTGCAGGATACCCTGTCCTATGGGAAGCCCAAGGCCTTCCCCCCTCCATCTCAGTCAACTAGCCTAATTCCCATGCAATCAATAAATTGGCCAAGTCATGAGAAGAAAGTAACTAACTACATTTATTTAATCTTCAACCCAATCGAAGATCTGAGAAGGGAAATAACATTACCTGAGTAATTAGGAAGTGCAATCAAACAACTTCCAAAATATGTAACAAGTCACAGAGACAGCTGGCTACCTGGGCAATCACCCAAAGTCACGTTTGCAGTGTTGAAGCAACCAACTTTGGCTAAGGCCTAGAATAACTGACAGATTATTTTTAAAGGCAAGAAAATTTTCAAAACCATCTTACCCTGTCTTGGCAGGATTTGACAGTTCTGCTTATCCATTTCCAGCTTTTATGTATTTTGTCAGTAGTTGAGGTATGGGCAGTTCCTTGCCCAGAGGCCGGAGTATTTTTGTCTCATTTCTTGGACCCTGGGTTCACAAGTGGATATTGTACCCATGTGGATATGGTACCCATGTACCCATGTTATATGGACTCTCAGGATCTGAACTCTGGCCTTTACCTGCATCAGGGGTGCTTTTCCTGCCGCTCCAGCATCCCTGCTGTCTAATTTGCATTCTAATGTAGCATTTCTATTGTCATTTGTTTCGAAATGTTCTTTAATTGTCATTGGGATTTCTTTATCTTGTTTTCTATATGAAGTATCTTGGAAATTTTCTAATATGAGATGATTCTAGATACCTTTCTGTTAATGATTTCAAGCATAATTCCATTTATGTAGAACATAATTTTATAGTTTCAAGCCAGTGACTATTTTTTTTTGAAATGTAGTCTCTGTGATAGTTTTTGGGACAAAGATTCATAGTAGTCTGGGGGTCCTGGAACTTGTGATCCTCCTGCCTCGACTTTCAGAGTGCTTGGATTATATCACAAGCCAACATGTATGGTTTAAGATTTTTTTTTTTTAATCCAGAATAAAGTCAAATTTGGTAAACTTTGCATGTAGAGTTGTAAAGTGTGTTCTCCAGTTGACTGTGTTTTTTAAGGAGGTAGAGTAAACCAAGCTTATCATTGTTTCTATCTTTTTTATGTCTTCTGCTTCTTAATATGCTTGTTGAAATAGGCATGTTAAAATGACCTGTCACTCTGAGCTTGTCTCCTGTTGGTCTCTGTCAGCCTTTCCCCACGAACTCTGTGTTGTTTTGGATTTGCACATGTAGACATGTTTATGTGGAAGGAACACTGTTACAGTATCGACTTCTTACCTTGCCTTTTCTGGCTTAAAGGCTACATTGTTGGGTAGCTGCACAAGCTTGCTTTTGATTATATAGTTTATTCAGATTTTTTGCTGTAACTTAATGTTCTTGATTTGCCATCCTTGGACTCTTTAGACTTCAGCATGATATGGCCAGGAAATTGTTGCTGGCAGAATAAACAATGTGATTACCCTCATTCTTTTGGGGGTCACAGAACATACCAATAATTGAATTAAGAACTAAGTCCATTAGAGTTGAGTGACTTTGTTGGGCGCGAGGCACCAGACTCTGTACAAAACTCAAATGTTCGCATCTTCCTTGCTTCCTGTCCCTTAGTGGTTGGCACAGGTGTATCAGTCCCAAGGAATGATGGGTGCCGCTGAGATGTGCTACAGAAAGAGTCTACAAGTGGCATCCCAGCAGGGCAGCTGGGGTGGGAAGCTCTCGAGTCTGTTGAAGCTAGCACTGCTCGCACTGGATGTGTGCATGGTAAGTGTGTTACAGCTGTGACCATGAAAACCTGATTTCCTCAAAACCCCTTTTTTCTTCGTGAATACGGAACCTTTCACGTAGCGACGCTCTGTGCCATTTTCCCAGTGATGCATTATCTTTTGTTGTGGTCTCCTGTGGACTTTGTACCTTGACCTCCAGAGGAATGTAGAGCAATCCACAGACGGCCAGAGAATTTCTTAATTGTTTAGAGACAATCTAAGAATGTGATTTTACAAATTGAGTTATAACAAGTGTATTCTTGGTAACTTAAGAATTCAAAGTCTGTTACTTATTGTGGCAAAGATGCCAGCATTTAACTTTTTCTTTTCTTAATTCAATTTGACATTCCTCAAGGTATTCCTAGAGACTTCTATCACTTGGTATCCTATTTTCTTTTTTTCATTATTTAATTGAAAGTTTACATGTTAATCCTAGTTTCTACTCTTCCCCTCCTGTTCCCTCCACCTTCACCCCCTCCCCAACCCCCATCCACTCCTCAGAGAGAATAAGGCTTCCTTCCCGTGGGGAGGCAAGAAAATCTAGCACATCCCTTTGAGGCAGGACCAAGGCCCTCCCTATGATATCTAGACTGAGCAAAGTATGCCTCCAAAGAGAATGGGCTCCAAAAGGACAGTTCAAGCAGCAGGGGGTAAATCATGGCTCCTGTGCCAGTGCCCCCCACCCCCAGCCATACAGCTGTCACCCACATTCAGAGAGCCTAGTTTGGTCCTATTCTGGCTCCCCCACTGTCAGTCTGGAGTCACTGAGCTCCCATTAGCTCAGGTCATCTGTTTCAGTGGGTGTCCCCCATCATGTTCTTGACCCCTTTGCTCATATGAGCGTTTCTCCCTCTCTTCAACTGGACTTTGAGAGCTCAGCCCACTGCTCCGCTGTGGGTCTCTGCATCAGCTTCCATCGGTTGCTAGATGGAGGTTCTATGATGACAATTAAGGTAATCCTCAAACTGATTGCAAGGGAAGGCCACTTCAGGCATCCTCTCCACTATTGCTTAGCATCTTAGCTGGGGTCATCCTGTGGATTCCTGGGAATTTCCTTAGTGCCAGGTTTCTTGGTAGCCCTATAATGGCTCCCTCAACTAAGACATCTCTTTCCTTGTTCTCCCTGTTTGTCCTTCCCCCATCTAGATCATCCTGTTCCCTCATGTTCTTCTCCTTCTTCCCCTTTTCTCCTCCTCCCCTCCGCCCTCCCTTCTCATCCCATCCCCACATTACCAGTTTTCTCGGGAGATCTTGTCTGTTTCCCCTTCCCAGGGAGATCCACGTATGTTTATGTTAAGGTTCTCCTTGTTCCCTAGCTTCTCTGGGTTTGTGAACTATAGGCTGGTTATCCTTTGCTTTACATCTTGATCTGCAGGTAGCAGGAAGAGCCAGAGACACTGAAGCTCCTTGGGCATTTAAAACCTCAAAGCCTACCCTCAGTGACACACTTCCTCCAACAAGGTTATACCTCCTAATAGTACCACTTCCCGGTGACCAAACATTCAAAGCTATGAGCCTATAGCGGGCATTTCTGTTCAAACCACCACACTGTTATTAAAAGTTCGGACATGTTAAATTTGATAGACTAAAGAAAAGATTACTTGCTCATAGGGTTGTCATCTGTAATGCATATTTTTCTTTTAACAATGCTTTCTTGTTATTAAATAATGTTTTCTTTTTGAGCTCTTCCCTTAGTGTACACTGTTTTTGTCAATTCTTAAGGGCAGGGACAGATCCCAGATCATGTTTAGTAATTACAGTTTTGTTCCTTGTAGTATTTGTATGATGATAGACAAGACCGGAATCCATAGTGAGAGCTGAACATGACCAAGCTTGGAGTTAATGTTTATTTTGCACTTTCTAGGCTAATGTTTCTGGTGATCACTGGTCGTCCTTGCTTCAAGAAGCCACAAGTGAGGCCTTGAAAGTTTGCTTTTGTCCGCTGGCCGTCTTCTTGCAAGCTTTGTTACAGTTCAACCGTAAGATGGGAGCAAGGTATAAGAAATCTGTTTTTTCTTAGCCTGGAACCCCTGCTTCACTGTGAAGCCTCCTAGGAAATGATCAAGGGAGGATTTACAATGAGATAAACTAGTAAAGTAAGCTTTGGAATATTCTTGTCTCGTTACTCCAGGGACATTTCATTCTGTATTGCCATGGGGAAGAAAACATTTCATGTTTGTTTAACAAAAAATGATGCGTAGATATAAATATGAGAAGTCTGGCCTGGCAGCATGTCATGTGAAGATGCCCTTGAGGCTTTTTGTTCTCTTCTGTTTTAGGGCGAGCCAGCAGTATAGTATCGGTTCCAGAAGCAGACAAAATCAGAGCGACCCTGGCTGAAGGTTTTATTAATAGAAGTTTTGCTAATTTAATGAACTGGAAAAATTAGCAAATGTTGGAAACCAAGGTTATTTGTAAACAATGTTTTCGTGTCTGGAAAGGTCAAAGGCTATTCAAATTAACAACAAAAATTTTGATAATATTATTAGAGGTTGGGGTGGGAGGGTCACAAACATGAAGGACATTACTTACAAGTCATATGTATGGGTGGAAAGTATTTAAAAATTTTAAAAATAACATTGTTCTACTGAGTCAATTCTAAATAAAATAATGATTTAGGGATAAATAATACCAACACTGAATATAGAATAGGATATATGTATATATATAATAAGTATTATATATATAATAGGTATTATATATATAGAATAGGTATGATATATATATAGAATAGGTAATATATAGGTTTTATATATATATGCCTCCCTCAAAAAGCTAACCCTCACAAAATAAGACGGAAGGATGGATTAAGATCCTGCAGCTATCCAGCAATTCTGGCATTATTTGTAAGTTTCACCTGGCAGGGAGCTGGGGCTTCTTTGCGTATTTGCACGCATACAGTCTTACTGAGAAATGGTCTGCCTGTAAACACCTAATGAGCCCTTCCTGCTGATATACTGTTCTTCTCATGTTGTCCAGACTTCTTATCATTGTTATCATTTTCAATATTAGCCCCTAAATATACCGTCTCAGAGGAAGCTGTGATTGTGATGTAACCAAGTGTGGGGCTTCTTCAAGGCGAATTCTTCAGTCCCTACTCAGACGGGTTGCTATTTATATGATCCTTCTACTTAGCACTTCTAAAATGAGTTGTTTTATGTTATTGCTACCACTAAGGAGTTTTGAGGGTCATAAACGTTAGTAAGTTAGGAAAGAAAGAAATCAGAACATAACTGTAAATCATTTTAATTATATGAGTTGAATTCACATATTGTAGATCTCCTTGAAGATGTTAAAAACTTGATTTTACACATGTGGCTTGTTATCAGATAATATTTCTTCTTCCTATGTAGCATGGCTTTGTTACTGGTTGTTTAGTTGGTTAGTTAGCTGGTTACTTGTGTAAGAATTTTTTTCTCCCATGAATTTTCTGGAATTTTGAGATAGCATCTTACTGCGTAACCAGAGCTACTTTGGATCTTGTGAGCATTCTGCCTTCACCTTTTCAGAACTGAGATTACAGGCATTCACCGTCATGCCTGGCTGATTTTTCTGTAACTGTCAAAAACGATTACACGGTAAACACCCAGAAATGCTTATGTAATTTAGAATCTTCTCCCCCTTGTATGTTAAATGAGCTTTAATTTGCATGTCTGCAGTAAGAATAACAGCAATAGGGTTATGGATATTAAGTATGACTAAGTGTATCAGTGCTTTGTGCGTAGTAAACATTTGATAAATAATAACTCTTACTTTTTTTGTCAGAATAAAATAATAAAGTAATCAGATAAGATTTTCAAATGAATGAGAAAGGTAATGTATGTACGAGACTAGTATATAAAATCCATCATAATAACTTAAAGGCTTTGAAATGATTGTAAATGTCTTTCTTGTAGAGAGACACGGCGACTCTTGGAGAGAGTAGTGTACCAGCCTGGCTATCCCAACTCAATTGTGTCAACGGCACGTTGGTACCTCCTAAGACACCTCTATGCGAAGAATGACCAGGAGCTCATTGATGTAAGCTGTTAACTTCACTTAAAATACTAGAGTTTTCTTTTCAAACTTGCCCTGCTATTAGCGAAATTTTAACAGATGACTGTAAAATTCTTTGGCCAAAATACGATTAATGTTGCATTGCTGAGAGTAGAGAAATTGTTGTGGACTTGATGTTTTACTTACATTTGTTATAGAATTCTTACCTCGTTATCATAATACTGGAAACTGAGATTCTTTGGCAGGAAAAGCCATGGTATTAATGCTTTGCTTTAAAATAGTTAAGTGTAGATTCAACAGGAAGCCATACTGGGTTTTCTTTGAGTAACCATTTAGAATCCAAAGTCCGAATTACTGTCTACCAGCTCCCGTGGTGCAATGGTTAACACCCTGGACTCTGAATCCAGCAATTCGAGTTCGTATCTCAGTGGAACCTGTTCCTTGGGGAAGAGACCATCCTCATCAACTCAGACCATGAAACCCATGCCTGCTTCAGCGGTGCCAGAGACATGTTTCACCGAGGGTGGAGAGCACTGGTTTAAAACTCCTCTATCAAGGCCAGTTGTGGGCTATTTTCTAAAGAATTGCGCATCAAGTAATCACCCCTGTTGCGAAGGCCTGGCTTAGATCGTGCAGCCTACAGCAGGAGGACATCCACATACGTATCCACATTCACCCGCCCCGTATGTACAACAGTAAATAAAATTTATACATCCACATACGTATGCACATTCACCCCACCCCATATTATAATAATAAATAGAATTTATACATCCACATACGTATGCACATTCACCCCGCCCCATATTATAATAGTAAATAGAATTTATACATCCACATACGTATGCACAATCACCCCGCCCTGTATTATAATAGTAAATAAAATTTATACATCCACATACGTATGCACATTCACCCGCCCCGTATGTACAACAGTAAATAAAATTTATACATCCACATATGTATGCACATTCACCCCGCCCCGTATTATAATAGTAAATAGAATTTATACATCCACATATGTATGCACATTCACCCACCCCGTATGTACAACAGTAAATAGAATTTATCCATCCACATATGTATGCACATTCACCCGCGCCGTATGTACAACAGTAAATAGAATTTATACTTCCATCAATGGATTTTAAAAATGTCTCTACTTATGACTTTCTTTGTTCTGTTACTGTTAAAAATAGCGTGAAATTATTAGCTATGTTGGGGCGTGGAATTTAAGGTAACCTAAATCTGAGTAACTGGGCATCGTCATTCATATTTGGCTCTAGAATAAGCCTTCTCATTGCCATTTAAATGAAAATGATTGCATATTAACCATGGATGACAAGTTTAGATTAGAAGTTATTCTCACATACGTATCTATTCATCAGTGTAGTTTTATGAGCTTTCTTAAGTGGAAGAGAAGGGTAAAATGTTAAGGAACTTGTCTAAAAGGTAGTATTTTATTCTGTGACCTGTGAAGACCATGATAAATATAAAAGTCATTTACTATATATACAGAGATTTATCATTGAGAGAGAGGGGCTAATTCAAAATCTTTACTTAGCAAAATTTGCAGGTAGTTTAATCAAGTGCCCTTTGCATTTCTGAACATTTCGTGAACAGGGTCCCAACTGCTCTTTCTTCCAGGTAATCTTTCTTTATGGCGTTTTTCCAGTGAGGTAGTGTCTCCCTCTAGAACACGGTGCTCTCATAGTGCGTCTCACTGTGCAGGTGGAAGCTGTCTGTACCCATCCGTGTCACTGCCCTGGGAGGCAGAGAGGACACAGGGCCTGGAGTCAGTGTGTCAGTCTTCGTGCCACGGCTGAACCAGTAGCAATGCAGTCAGCGAGTCTTCCTGCCAGAGAGTCCTGTGGCATCAGGCAGAACCTTGACTTGCCGCACACTCTCTCGTTAGTTTGCGAGAAGAGCAGTCCCACTGCTCCCCAGTACTTGACACCAGGCAAGCAGAAAACAGCTGAATCATTTGGTGGAACTGCCCCTTCCAGCCAGTGGAATTTGTGACACAACCCAAGGCCTCCAGCTTAGATAGTGTGCATGGCTCTAAAGAGGGTGATGCCATCGGGACAGTCCTGTACAGAGCAGTCTCAGGTGGGGTCGGGGTTTACAGGCGACAGGAACGTAAGCACAGCTTAACTTTGGGCACAGTCGGTAATTTTAACAGTCGGGGCCGACATTTTCTCTAATAAACAATGCCTACTCGCCAGCTTTAGTTGAACTGAACAGCTGTACCGCTGTGGTTAGTGTCACTCAGTCTGTCTGTGACCTCACAGGTGTTGGTGAAGAATGCTGAAACTCACAGTGATGAAAGAACGCTGGAACTGAACGAGAAGCTGTCATCACAGCAATAATCATGGCGTGGACTACCGTCAGAACCGGAGGCAGTTGGATGAGGCCATGAGAACAGCATATTCTCAAACTGTACTTGGATCTGCTGGGCGTGGTGCGCACACCTTTACTCCCAGCACTCGGGAGGCAGAGGTGGGTGGGTAGTGAGTTACTGGCCGCCCAGCAGGAAGACTCCATCTTGAAAAAATAAAAACAAGTCAATTAAAATCACCCTTTGCTTTTCCTTTCTTCCCATTTATTTGGAGCAGTTGAAGTTCTTAAGTTAGGGTGTAACTTCCAGGAATTCTTGATCTGCTTTTAACCTGAAAGACGTGACATCTCTGACTCGGCCCTCATCCCTTAGTTGTTCTCTGTGTGTTTGCTTGCTGGCTTTTTCTTTCCTAGACAGAGTTTCTCTGTGTAGCCTTGGCTGCCCTGGAACTTGCTCTGTAGACCAGGCTACCGCTGCCACCCAGCACAAACCATCAATTTTACGTTTGCATGGGTAGAACAGGGTGTCCTTTGGAGGTTGCTTCTTGCAATAAAGCCTTTGTAGCCATTTTACAAATAATATGAAGACGTGAATTTGTAATATTTTCTAAATTCCAGAGTTCTTGAGAGTGCGTGCTCTAGTAGTCAGTCAGCCGGCTCCACCTCAGATCTAGAGAGGAGCATCACGTGAACGCTTGTACGAGGTGCACTGCTACTGGATATGTCTGTAAAGTGTAGAATACGCAGTTAGCTGGTTGCATTTAAAAACAGATAATGAAAATTCTATTGAAAATGATGCTGATACTATTTAATTATTCATGCAGTTTCTTTGTTCATGATGAAAAGACGTGAACTACCTGAAATAAAATAAAAGTCAGTATCTGATTTTTTTTCTTGTTATCAATATGAGACACAATTTTTACGCTTTGTGTTTTAAAATGCTGCTGCTGTTGTCCCTTTCTCATTAGCATTAAGAAAATTCAAGGTTAATAAAGCAATATGTAATCTATTTCTGGGGGGTATTTTCCCTTCCTTTCTATTTGCTTAACATATCCTTTATAGTTCTAATTGATCTTTGTACAACTGCCTGACCTGTAGGATTGTGTGGTATACCTATAATGTG
This sequence comes from Dicrostonyx torquatus, assembly GCA_028555095.1. Taxonomy (NCBI): domain Eukaryota; kingdom Metazoa; phylum Chordata; class Mammalia; order Rodentia; family Cricetidae; genus Dicrostonyx; species Dicrostonyx torquatus. Next base: position 3,179,801 of record JAQHUG010000173.1, on the reverse strand, counting down.
CTTTATTGTAGTATGAGGAGGAGCAGGCTGTGTCCCGCCATGCCCACTGAAATACTGAACACCACAATGCAAAGTAAGTGACATATAGGTTATTTAAATATATAAATTACTTTTTGAAAAAAATGGGTAACTCTGCTTTTAAATTTTTAAAACACAAAGCGTAAAAATTAAATAGTATCAGCATCATTTTCAACAGAATTTTCATTAATATCTGTTTTTAAATGCAACCAGCTAACTGTGCTGGCTGGAGGCAGTTGGCTGCATGGGCATCCGGATAAGGAAGTCGTGGCTTTTTTATGACACAAAACCTGCTTCAGAAGGTTCCGAGGAATGCTGAGTTACGTTATTTTTTTCTGTTTTTCTTTCTTTCTTTCTTTCTTTCTTTCTTT
>JAQHUG010000173.1:3112906-3124071 GCA_028555095.1 Dicrostonyx torquatus | reverse complement strand
ACGTAGGGGAGCTGAGTTCACCCCTGGCCCGAGGTGGTTGGCTCCAGCAGCCTGGCTACAACTCATGCCAGGCCTTGGGTTCACCCGCTCTAGCACCTGGTCCATCTAGGACCTACTGGAGCCCATAAAGGGACCGGTCTGGTGGAGTGATAACCGCTAGATCTCCAAGACTCACAGCAGTCTCGGGATATCCCAGGAGTCCCAGTGAGCATCCAGAGACCTTGAACTAGACCAGTGACTCATGGCAGTGAACATCTGCCAGGAAAACTGATGGGACAAAGAGGTGGACTATGTGCCTTGTGTTGTTTATCATACAATCCTCCTTGGCCACTAGGACGAATGACGAGGTGCTGGAGAAGCTGGAGAGAAGGAGATGCAAAGAGATTTTTCTGTTGTGGTTGTGGTTTTTGTTTTGTTTTCAGGTTTTCTGCTGTTGTTTTTGCTTTTGTTTGCTTGCTTGCTGAAGAGTCCAGGAATATAATATAGAAATAAAGGGTCCAGTCTAGGAATATAGAAAATGTAAAGTTGCAAACCCAAACACATTTTGGGAGAAAAATAAATAAATGAAGCCGGCAGCCACTGTTAACCTTTAACAAAGGCTTTCTCCCTTAAATCCTGGCAACCACTGTACAGAGGTAATCTCCCCTCCCCCCACCGAGACAGGGTTTCTCTGTATCTTTGGAGCCTGACTTGGAACTAGCTCTTGTAGACCAGGCTGGCCTTGAACTCACAGAGATTTGTCTACCTCTGCGTTCCCAATGCTGGGGGATTAAAGGCGTGCGCCATCACCGCCAGGCCCAGATGTAAACTTTTCACATTTGTCTCCTGGCTCCCGGCTTCTCAGCCAGGCAGGTACTGCAGACATTGCCTCTGTGGGACCCTCTGCTTATATTCCCCTAATTCTTAACTGTCCCCTACGTGATCCTACTACACTCTTGTCTTGCATTCTTTCAGGGACAGTAAAAAGTGACTGGACCAGCCACAGGCTTTCACAAACATCATTAGTTAACACCCTATAACCCAAAGTTGTAAAACTCACCATGTAATGTGACTTTAACCCTGACCTCAAGGTTATAAAAGCTCTTTGACCAGCACCTGGTGATTGATTTTACTATAAGAGGAGGCTGAAAATCAGCCCCATGGTCACAGCTTCAGAAGCCCCGTCTCTGGCTGTGGTCACAGCTATAGCTGAGAAGCTTTGTGTGCCCCAGGGTGATTGTGTTTCTCTTTTTCTGGAATAAAGCTTGCTTCTGACAGACTTTGGTGGTCTGTCCCCCATCATTTGTGATACTTGATATGTTTCTTTTTGTGGGAAGTGTATGGCAGGGATGAGGGGAGGATATGGGGGGACCGGAAGGTGAGCAGAATTGGGGTGCATGATGTGAAACTCCCAATGAGTCAATAAAAAAGCGAAATAAAAATAAAACAATGTAACAACGACGACAAATCCCCCAAAACAGATGTTCTCACCAAGGGTTTGCCTGATGTCAGACAGCCAGCAAGGGTCTCAGTGTGAGTCTTTACTGTACAATCTCTTACTATCTCTGTGTGCTGCAGCACTATGAGGGTTGATTAAAACCATAGTGGGAATATATACCATCAGAGGAGTCAGACACCACAGAGCAGGGATTGTCTTTCAGAAAAATAGCGGTTGCTTATTGTTAGGTGTTTAACAATGTACCACTGGCTAGCATCCTGACTACACAAACAAGCTTATCATATTAAACATAATTAAAACACACTAAAATCCAAGAGACGTATTAGCAAAATACATGAGCAGATTATTGGTTGAGGAAATACAAATTATCATCGTCACATTAACAAGTGAATTCAACATCTTCGAGGGAAAAATAAAAAATCCCAAACCTAATTTCTCTACATGAGCAAGGATTGAAACAATGAATCTAGATGTTGGCATGAGCCCAGTGTGAAGCATTCCACAGAACGTTAGCGAGGTGCGAATTAGCGCAAAGCATGTGGAGCCAGTTTAGCAACGTGTATGATTTTGTCGTGTCTACACCCTAGTAATTGCACTTCCGAGAATATATGTTGTGGGGTCATCCTGAAGAATCCCAGAACAAAAGTGAGCGTGCACAGTTGTAGCCTAGGAAGACAGGAGCAGCCTGTCACGCTGAGAGTTTTCTTAGCCTCCCAGGGGTGAGCTGTTAACAACAGTCTTCCTTGCTTTCACCAGCCGCTCTGGCTGCAACCAAAGGTTAGTTTCTGGTACTATAGCTCTCTATAGCTAGCGACAGTTTTTACAATAACCTGCCTTTCACTTGTAATTGACAATTGGCATGAACCAAAGTTTACTTTTAATGGAAAGTTGTGTGTGTGTGTGTGTGTGTGTGTGTGTGGTGTCCTCAGATGTGAGCCTGTTCCACCTTGATTAAAGGTCAGAGAGTTTGAACTTATTTTTGCTCTTTCAAAATTGTTGACAGCAGGTGTGACTACAAAGAGATCCTGACCCAGGGTGCGGTTAATTAGTATTTTGAGTATAGAGGTGTCTCCGCAGCACCTGGACCACGGGTAACAGAATTCAAGGCTGTTCTATCATGTTAATGAAGTCTATGCATCTCTTTTTGGAGGGAATAAACAGGCACAGGGTTAGTATTCACTGAATTTCCCTCCTGGGGCTGTTCTGTGATTCTGTCTCTTATTTCTCTTATGGCTCTATTCCTTTTGCTTAGTCATTCTAATCTTCATGCTCCTACCCTGGAACGTACAAAGGCTGGTCCCCAATAGAGTTGTATGTAGCCATCCCTTCCTATAAACTTTAACCGAAAGCCTTCTTGCTTTTTCTGCTTAGTATGCCTCCGTCTTTGTGAAAGCGGTTGTGCTCAAAAGAGCTGTAGAATCCTAGTAGACACTGTTAACTATGAAGACGATCTGCAAGTCTGGGTAAAACTTTAGCTAAAACCTTATTAGCAGAAATCTTAAAATGCTTCTCTTCAAAACTGTAAAATTTCTTTGTACATGCCCTAATGCTTACTCCTTCTATAAAAAGGATGCCAGAGTCCGCCCCCATTGCTATAATTTCAGAAGCCTGAACTCTCTGGGTCCCAGCTGGAAGCTGTAGTGATTTTTGATTCTTTTGATGCTTCTTTTTCTTAATAAAGTTTGTTTCTTAATAAAGTTGGTTGCATTGACTACAGCGGTGTCCCCATTTTTGTGCACTCTTGGTCCCAACAATAGAATACACAATCATATTTCAATATTAAGAAAGTAATTAAGCAAATCGTGGTCTATACACTACACAGAGACATTTTAATCTTATGGTAAAGCTTGTGCTTGCATTGATAGTAGACTAGAGGATATCTCTGGGTGTTTGTAGAGATTGCCATTTGGTGGTTGAATTGCGAGAAAAAATTTTCCAGGTTTCAAGATTTCTTCTTGAGCTTTCAAATGAATCATAATGAAAAAACATTACTTTTAATAATTAGGGCCATTTCCTCGTAATAAAGCAGTATTGAGCATAAATATTTCCTTTAATGAGTGTAAAATAATTTTGAAACTTACAGTAAATTCCTAGTTAAATTTATTTATTTTTCTAACTGTAAGTGCATGCCTAGACCCTAGCATTTGGAATGAAAAGGCACGTTCAAGGCCAGCATGTCTCAAAAATCTATTTGACTTTTAAAAGGGGAAAGCCACTTATCTGCTGCAACTGTGGTAAAATAACCCTCCTCATTTCTTTCAAGGACTCGAGTTAAGTTTTATGTTATATTTGAATATATTCTATGACCAATATGCAAATGAACTAACTGGGTTGATGTGTATAGTTTTCTTTAAAATATCGGAACAGCTTTCATTTCCCTATAAAATGCTCATTAGCTGAGTTTACTAATGCTAGTCTAGTAGTTTCTGTTTTGCCATATTTAATTAAATTATCTTAACATCTTGGAGGCTTTTTTGTGGTCCTGGGGATCAGTCTCAGGACTTATACGAGCCAGGTAAGTGCTCGCCAATGAGTTTACTTTCAACTCTTGATTTTGCACGACAAGGTCTCATCGTGTAGTTCAAATTGGCCTAGAATTTGCGATTCCCTTGTTTTGCCTGGAACTCCTGAGATTACAGTCACATGGCAGCACGCCTGGGCGCGTAAACACTGGAACCACATTCAGTCTGGCAACTTTACATCTACTTTTTAACTTTCTCTATTCTCTCAGATGCACTATGAGTTCTACTAGACCTAAGACCTACACACAAACATCCAGTTTATAAACACCGTCAGTCATCACACAAGTCCAGGAACCAGTTATGCTGAGTTAACTCTCTGGATGGTGTCTGATTTTTCTTTCTACTAGAAAAGAGTCAGCCCTGAAGTTTCGCTGTTACTAGATGGGGGCAAGTCTAGTGCGGGACGTTGTCCATTTTGACGGTTCTACAGGTGTCTGAGCTGTCTCTGGAAGCTGCCTGCCCAGACTCACTGTGCGCAAACACTGGCCGAAGTCTGACCGAAGGCCTGTGCTGAGCATTTGCTTTTCCCATTGCTTACTGGAGGAGGGATCTTGTGTGATCAAAACTTTGTTTCCTTTTTTTTTTGGGTTTTTCAAGACAGGGTTTCTCTGTAGCTTTGGAGCCTGTCCTGGAACTAGCTCTTGTAGACCAGGTTGGTCTCGAACTCACAAAGATCTGCCTGTCTCTGCCTCCCGAGTGCTGGGAGGTTGTATTTAGGAAGAGGAAAGCAGACAGACAGACAGACAGACAGACAGACAGTGAAAACTCTAGGGTGGTGAGAGCTGTGGATAAGGGGGAAGAAGAAGGGAGGAAGAGACTGTTGAGGCCGGAGCGGGACTAAGTGTTATCATCTAGGGTAGCATTTGAGTAGAAATGTGAAGAAAATAAGGAGCATTTATAGGGACAGCTACAGGAAGATGGTCTGTAGGGCCATGCATCATGCAGGCCCATGTCTCTACATTGTATGGCGGTCAGACTCTCAGGCCATAGTCTGCACCTGGCCTCACAGAAGGCGGTCACCGAGCCTTTCCAGACAAATTATCGCCATCCCTAACAAAGGCTCAGGATATGCTAATGTTACTTTTCTCCTTCTTTATAAGTATGAACATCGCCTGGGAAGAGGTGTTAATTCAGGCTATGTGACAGAGCTGCCCTAGTTGCGGGCATGAGTTAAGTCCTGCTACCCCGGAAACAGAATGCTAGTGAACTTCCCTCTCAGTTTATCCTTTGATATAAAAGCTGTTTGGATAATAAACTCAGGTGATCTTCAGGATTTGAATGAACTTTGGGACTACCCCCACCCCGATATGTGTGAACTGTGCCTCAATTTTTTCCACACCTCTACGCTGATCCGAGAGATGATTTATGTTGGGGCTGGACCCTAGCAATGGTCTAACTAGAGAACAGCAGTGCACAGCTGAGAGACTGGCATAAGAGAGAACTGGGAAGAGGGTCGTTGAGTTCAGTGTGTTGAAGCATATAAAGCTCTCCTTGAATTACCATAGTCTTATGGATTTAGACTAAGAAAGTCTTTTAGCACAATGTTTCAGCATTTTCTTTACTATCAGAAAAGAGATGTTTAGTATTTTCCAAGGGAAGGTTTTTTGTATTATTATTTTTTTTATCATAACTTATAGTCATAAAGTTTAACTCTTTCTCTGAAGCAATAGCAACACATTTCTATAATCGAAAATGCCTTTGTGCAGCAGTGATGTCAACGTGTAGAAACAGGCCTACCTCAATGTTCTGGTTGAGTTTCTTGACGATGCTAGTGATGGTCTGGATGTGACTTTCTAGTAACTTCCTGGCAAGAGATTCTTCTTTTCGAAAGCCCTGGGCCCCCTGGAGGCAAGCGGAGATGTCCTCTTTGATGCGGCAGGCTTGCTCAAGAAGGAAAGCTATGGTGCGTTCCTGGTTTTTCAGTCTGTCTTCCAGAGGATTTGTCTGCTTGTTTGGAATGGCAGGAAGAAAGGAGGCACCCCTGGTCAAAAGAAAGAAACACCACAGGGTTACAAGTGAGTAGGAGGGATCTCTTAGTCACTGTTCTATTGCTGTGAAGAGACACCACGACCAAGGCAACTCTTATAAAAGAAAGCATTTAATTAGAGACTCACTTACAGTTTCAGAGGCTTAGTCTGTTATCATCACGTTGAGACATGCGGTGACATACAAGTACAAAGTAGCTGAGAGCTTTATATCCTGCCTCACAACTAACAAGCGGTGGGCAGAAGGAGACAACGGGCCTGGCTTTTGTAACCTCAAAGCCACTCCTCCTAATCCAGAAGTTTACAAATGTCGTAATGCCACAACCCTTTGCTACAGTTCCTCATGTTGTAGTGACCCCTAACCATAAAATTATTTTCATTGCTACTCAATAACTGTAATTTCGTTACTGTTATGAATCACAATGTAAAATATCTGATATGCAACCCCAAAAGGGTCATAACACACAGGTTGAAAACCGTTAATTCTTTCTAAGCAGTTTTTCACCTGGGGAATAAGCATGTATGTATGAGCTCATGGGAGTCATTTTCATCCAATGCAAGGGGCTGGGAGCCTGAATTCGTTTTCTCACTGTTACTTTTTCATTTTATCTCCTGTGAGATATTTGAGCACTTTCAGAAGTTTGGTTTGCATCTCATCTAAGGAAAAGACTGTATTTAAGACTTAGACATCTTTTAATTTTCTCAAGCTTGAGTTATTTCATACTCAATGATGACAAATTTTAAAGCCCAAATGGTAATAGTTGTGAAGAGATTTATAGTAGACCTAAGGGAAGATAATAGAAGCTTCTTCAATGACTTATATATTTATATACCCTTGTTTACAAATTTTATTTTAATCTGAAAAAAATACAATTTCTTATATATAACTTTAAAAATGCCAAATGGGAAACCTGGAGAGATCAGGAGGTAAAATGGCTGATGTGTAAACATGAGGACCTGAGTTTGTATTCCCAGAACACCTCCCCACCCCCACACACAAAATCAGGCACAGTTGTGTATGTCTGTGACTTCTGCCATGCAGGACAGAGGCAGGGAGATTCCTGGAGCTTATTGTTCAGCCAGTTTAGACAAATCAGTGAGTCCCATGATCAGCGAGAGACCCTGATGTGGGATTCTTCTCAGTATGATGTGATTAACATCAATGAATAAAGAATGCTGGCTTGAGCCTATAGCAGGGCAGAACAGAGGTAGGCGGGGAAAACTAAACTGAATGCTGGGAGAAAGAAGGCGGAGTCAGTGAGACGCCATGTAGCTACTGCCAAAAGTAGACACACCGGAACTTTACCCGGTAAGCCACAGCCACGTGGCTATACACAGATGAATAGATATGGGTTAATTTAAGATATGAGTTAGCCAGAAGTATGCTTTAGCTATTGGTCAAACAGTATTGTAAATAATATGGTTTTTGTGTGGTTATTTAGGGGCTGAGCAGTCAGGAATGAATGAGTGGCCTCCTTCTACAAACTGGCGCCCAACGTATGCTAGCTAAATCCACATAAAACCTGAGAACGTTTAGAAAGGAATTCTAAATACAAAAGAACAGAGTTAAGCACAGCTTCATGCTGGGGCTCCTTTAAGAGAGGTTTTCCTAATTCAGTGGTAGCAAAAAAATGTGCGGTTTCAAAATGGTGACCCATCGTGCTGCCAGCACAAACTCTGACTCTTTCAGGTCTGGCTATGGAGCATTTAAATGGTGTTTGTGAACAGAGTGGTACAAGTTGCTCAATGGCCACATAGACCTGCTGCGACCCGACTCTACATCTCAGAGGCAGTGAACAGACTTCCGCCATGTTGGACTGGGTGGAGCAAGCAGGTAGGTCTGTGTTTGCCTTAGCAACGCCACTGCTTAGGTTTTTAAGAAGCGCTTAGCATTTTAAGAAGTCATCCTGGTCAGAAAAGGATTACAGATATGCAATGAGGACAGATTCAGGCATAAAAGACTTCTAAATCAGACACAGCGTGTTTAAAAATGTATGTAGGCTTGGGAGAAAGAAGAAAAAGAGTGTAGAGAGTTATAAAAGGAAGTAAATGGTTTATAAAAAAAATCAAACAGTGTCTTTAAAGAGACAGTACAGTCATAAATTCAAGGAGTAAAGATGATAAAATAAATATTAAGAAGTAATAGAGTAAAAAATAAGGCACATAAAGATGGAATATATACAGAGAGTCTGAATTATGTATATTATTGTGTTTTCTTTGAATTTTTTTTGACTGTGAAGTAGAGAGAGACATTTAATTCTGGAGACTGATAAACTAAACCAACATGCATGTTTTAAAGGTTTCTTGTCTTCAAATTTTGGGTCTAAGGATTTGTGGCCTTGGAAAAGAGCTTTTTCTTTTGTTTCCATAGAGGATGAGAACCTGTGAAATCCTTCCAAACTAATGTGATTTGAGGGACCAAGACCACTAAACTGAATGCTGGGAGAAAGAAGGTAGAGTCAGTGAGACATCTTTTAGGTTAGGGGCTTTACCCGGTAAGCCACAGCCACTTGTCAATACACAGATGAATAGAAATGGGTTAATTTTAGATATGAATTAGCCAGAGATATGCTTAAGCTATTGGCCAAACAGTATAGCAAATAATATAGTTTCTGTGTTGTTATTTAGGGATGAGCAGTCAGGAATGAATGAGTGGCCTCCTACTACAAGACCCTATCTCAAAATATAATGTGGAGGATGATTGAGAAAAATACTTTATGTTAACCTCTAGCCAACATATGCGCACGCACACACACACACACACACACACACACACACACAATGTGAATATGCAAAGTTACTGTTGGGAGAGTTTCTGTGAGGTTCTGTCTTGGATAGTAAGTAAAATTAGCCACTGCAAAAGCATTCTATAGCCATACAAAGCTGGAAAACATTGTAAACAGTATCTTTTGTCAAGTGGGGAGCATAGGCTCCAGCTCCTTGCATCTATCCCAGCCCTCGGGCCTGGTCTGGACTCCAAATCCCAGCAGGCCAGGTCCTAACCCCTCCCTGGGGGTGGGGTCAGGACCACTTCCGCAGGATATTTAAATGAGCTCCCCAAAGAGGAACACATGGGCCCTTTTCCTTCCTCCTGGTGGTCACATTCACGCATCTTCCTGGTTCCCCATCGGGGCCACCCGAGAGCGCAAAATTCCCATTAAACCTAGATATTTCCTAATATGGCTTGCTTTGATTTGGCTTGATTGGGAATTTTGTGGGAGCTCGCGTTAGGAAATATTCCTAACATCTTTGTCTTGGTGACTTACACTATGCATTAGTCTGTCAGTGTTTAACAGTATTGTATTGATTTCACAAGAAAGGAAAGTCGATCATGTAGAATAGGTAAAGAACTGAGGGCATTCCAGACATGACTAAAACACTTGATTATTTTATCCCAGCATAGCCCCTTCCAATGCTCGAGTGCAGATTTTGACCTCTTAAAAGGCTACAATTTCATTAGATGTGGGTAGAATTATACTAATTTTAAACTAGTCTGCAATGATATTGAATTTCCTGGGGGGACTTCCATTACACTGTGGTCCAGTAAAGGGGTCTTTCTCCTTGGAGCTCTTGTTTGACACACGGAACTTCTGCAAGAATGCTCATTCTAAATGGTGTTCTGAAGACTTCAAGTGCTGGCTAGTGTTCTACACGGATGTGTTTAATAGGTACTACGGAAGGATGACGTAAGAAAATGCAGATCTGTGGTCGTGTAATCAGAAGCCTCGAGGGAGCTGGGCCAGCCGTGGTGTGGGCAGGCTCCTTCTCTGAGTGGTAACCACATGGAGCGCCCCTTTCCTTGCCGCCTTGAAGGTGCTCGTACCACCTTGTCACAGCACGCTTGTATTTTAAACAGAAGAAACAGGGAGAAGAATAAGATGTTTACTGAGCTTGTCCAACCTTCATTCTTTAAAATGAGGAATTCCCGAGAGACTCATCTTGGCCCTTCTACCTCTTCCATTGAAACCATGGCATGCAGATGTAGTCTCAATTAGAAACAGTCTGTGCGACTATGGAAAGACTGGTGCATTAGACAGCCTGTCATGTGCTAGCGAGCTCAGGCATTGCAAGAGCAGCCCCAGCCTCTGGATGCTGACTCACCACAACCTTGTGAGGCAACCAAGCCCGAATAACCTAGTGAGCCGCTCTGGACTCCCAATCCACAGAAACTGTAGGAAAATGTTTGGTGTTTTATCAAAAGTAGTGATTTTTCTGAAATATGGAATGGATCGAGACTAAGATGGTGATTCTGGACATAAGGGGAGCACAGGCATAATCAGGATTAAGGACCCAGAAGTTAAGAGAAATGAGCTTGGAAAAGGCTGTAGCAATGAGGGGCGGCTGTGTCCCCGCCAAGGAGCGGGCGCGTTCCTGGTGCCAGGCTCCCAGCTGCGGGCCTGCTTTTGGCCCTGGCTAGCTTATACCAAGAATAATTACATTTAACATTTCACTTAACACATTGCCTGGCCCATTAGTTTTAACCTCTTATACATATTAGTCTAACCCATATCTAGAAATCTGTGTATCACCACGTGGTCGTGGCTTATCCAGAAGATTCTAACCAAAGTCCATCTTGGGCTGGAGAAACATGGTGTCTGTCCCAGTGCCTTCTTTCTCCTAGCCTTCCTTTCTGTCTACTCCACCAACCTAAGGACTACCCTATCAAAAGGCCAAGGCAGTTTCTTTATTCAACCAATGAAAGCAACAGAAATACAGAAGGACCCTCCTACACCAAAAGGCAGATATTCTGCAGGTTCTAATTTGGATTTAACTAAAATTTCAATTAAAAACACTAGATGTATGAGAAGGAAATAAATGAGATTTTTGCATTTAATACAAAGTTGCCTATTGGATAGCCTGAAACGTATCCAGAAATAGATTTGGCTGGTTGTTTCTGGAAATTAAGCGACAGTTGACAATTTGGATGACGACAATGAGACTGGATGATTTGATATGTATCTATGTGGGCACGCATATGTGTCACAAGGAGAAGGTAGTCTCAGCAGTTTAGTTTAAGCTAGGAGTTAACTACAGCATGTTTTGCCAGGCACTTATAGGCACTCTTCTGGGATTGTCTGTCAGCTAGAGATGTACAGTATGTCAGGAGGTGTCTGAAATGGGGTGAGGCAGCTACTGCAGAGGTTAGATGCTAACATTGCATCCTCACTAGCATCATTTAGAAAAGAATTGAATTGTTCACCTTGGCCTTATCCTACATTA
>JAQHUG010000173.1:3049192-3059462 GCA_028555095.1 Dicrostonyx torquatus | reverse complement strand
GACCCTCTTAGAGAAATGTAGCCACTGTGGGCAAAGGGATGGCTGGATTAAAGCAACAGGGGACCCAGGCGTTAGCTGGAGAGAACTCATCTCGGTATGAGAAGGGACCTACGACTAACTTCTGAATGAAGGGCCATTCACCTCTGAGGCTTAGTTTCATTAGCACTCATCTGTGAGGAAAGGAATGAATGAATTGATGAGTGGAAGGGTAGGTGCACTTTAAGTTAGCTGTGCAATTGAAAGCACTGCTCCTATTAAGTTTTATACTTCATACATTTGTCTTTTGTGATATTAGATGGTAAATTTTAATGCCCATAATTGGAGTATATCAAGAAATAACAGGTGCCATAGCACCCAAACATCAAATGGGTTAGTCCAATGAATTCATACGTTCCTTCTGTAGAAGCTGAATATTGACAGTGCCCCTGTGTTCTGTGGGGACCCAGGCTGGATCTGATACCGTGGCTCTGTCCTGGCTTCAATACTGAATTCATTTCCATTTAGGTGGGTAATCACAGGAAAGGAAGCGTGCAGGAGGGAGGTTTTTATTGGACGGGGATGGAAGTAGGTATTAATTTTTTCCTATTTCTGTTCTACTGCAAAACTCACCATGTGGCCAACTCACGGCACGTGAAACTGAAAATATAGCTTTGCTGTGTGCCCAGGAGGGAAGAGGACTGGCAACAGATTAGCTGGGCCCACCCACAGCTGGCAAAATTAACTTTCAAGCCTTCTGTTATAATTCCTTTCGTTCTTTGAAAATATAATAGTCTGCAAAATAAAAATTTTAACTGCTTATCTGAGTTTACATATCTACCCATTTATGAATATCAGACCTTAGTTACAGCAGAGAACATGACACGCTCAAGGCATCAAAACTATCAAGTGGCGCATTTATACTTAAATGAATTAGGGAGCTTCTCAAAGCCCATGTAATTCAGATACTGGTCGTTCACGTAGTTCTTTTATTATTGCTGGACTTGTTTCCTCGTGTTTTTAAATCCTTCAGTATTTCAGAATGTGATTTTTATTTAGAAATAGGATCTACAAGGGTAACCAAGTTATAATAGGAACATTAGAATGAGATCTAATTCCAATGACTATGGTCTTTATCAAAAGAGGTAATCTAGACACAGACAGTGGCATATTGAAAGAAGATGGTGGGGGACAGAGAGAATGCTAAGATGGCAGCGGTAGTGGCAAGAGAATGCCTGAGTCTACCAGGACGTAAGAGAGTAGCATAGAGTACACTGCCCCTCATAACTTTCAGAAGGAGTTGACCTTGTCACATTCTGATTTCAGATCTCAATGCTCAAGAAAGGTGAGACAGTGTGTTTTGTTGCTTCAGCCACTCAACTGTGCCACTTTGATACGGCAGCCATCGGCAAGTGATGGAACCAGCATGACTTTTTATCATACCTGTGACCTCTTGCTAGTATTATTTATATGGTTTTTGGTAATACCTAATCTTTAACATTTAATTAATCTACGACTTGAGTCTCTTGGTGTTCAGCGTGGCCTGTCAGCACTGTATGATCACACATCTTCAATCTGGATGACGCCCCTCTGCAGGCCCATATTTTCCTCCTCCAGGGTGTGTGACATGAAGCTGTGTGGTACTTCCACTGACAGGTAGGTAAGTGTAATGCTTCCCTAATTCTAGACTTGATTTTAGTTCCGGCCAGCCATCAGAATTGTTGGGACCATTTGGAGTCATGGCCTCCAGCTGCTCTTCCTTGCTGGAGATCTTTATGTCTGATTTAAGTTACTGAAAGCTGTGATTCACGAGCACGTGTTGCCTTCTTAAGGATCAGAGAATAAGGTTTTCACCTGTTGGCCCACCTGACTGTTGGGTATATAAGCCTCCATGGTGCTACTGAATAAAGGGCTTCTTACCTGTGAATAGAGGTCCGTGTGTGTCTCTGTCTCCCTCTCTGCCTGTCTCTCTGTCTGTCTGTGTTGTCTTCCTGTCCGTGTGTCTTTGTATGTTTCAACCTCCAGCCCCTAGCCCGAAGAAGCTTGGGAACTGTATGGTAGCACATAGACCGCAGACAGATGGGCTGTTGTGCGTGGCAAAAATATCCTTGACTTTTGAATATACCTGAGTGCCAAGGGTGTTGGGGCTTCCTTGGGAACCACAGGTGACACATGCAGCCCGCATAGGCAGGGACTACTCTGTGGTTTTCCAAGTTGGAGTCAGCTGTGGCCTCTCTGCCCACGTGGAGCTTCTGACTACATGCTATAAAATGCTTTTCCTTGTGTTAACTGAAGAAATGCGTCTAATGTTACATCATCCACAGCTTTGGGAATACCACCTCACACAGACAGTTCTTCGACCAGGATGGGTTATATTTTCCATTCAGCATGCTTTGAGTCATCCTGCCTTTTCCACCCTGGGCATCCCCAGCTCCTCATTCCGTTGTCCAAATTCTTTGATATCCAACTATGTTTGTTCCTTTACGTAGCCTTTCCAGGTCACACATGGGCACAGCAAATCTCCATGGTAACCCACTGCTGTTCATATTCTTACACCGCATTGTTCCATCTGTGACATCCCCTCCTCAGCTATCATTTCTTTTCTCCACTCATATATAGATATAGAGATGTTCATGTTATGTGCATCTCTATATCCCTGTGTTGTTATGATTAAACTTAACGAGCAATGGTATTATGATGTGATAGGTAAAGTCAAAAAAAAAAGAAACCAGTGATACACACACACACACACACACACACACACACACACACTTGGCAGGGTCTTACTATGCAACTATGGTTGTCCTGGAACTCACTATGTAGACCTGGCTGGAGTCTAACTTGCCTCTGCCTCCTGAATGCTGGTAATAGATGCTTCTGCTATGACGCATGGCACCATTCCAATATATTGAGACTCCAAAGAAACTTTAAAATTGCTTAGAAGAGTCTAGGGAGGCTGCCCAGTGAGTACTTAGTTTCAGTCCCTAGCACCCACATAAAAACTGGGCTTAGCAACATTCACCAGGAATCTCAGTACTGGAGGGAGATGAAGACAGGTAGATCTCTGGACCTTGATGGCCAGCCAGGCTAGCCAAATTAAACTAGGAGGTCCTTGTTGAGTAAAGAGACCATGATGTCACAGGAAATCTGTGATGGACAGAGGAAGACGACCCATGTCAGTCTCTGACAAGCCACCACATACATCCCTGCAACCACACTTGTTCATGCATGTGCATAGTCATGCATGCAGTCAGATACCCACTCCCCAAATAAGAAAATGGTGCAGGTAAGGTAGTAGTAGGAGAGATGAAAGGAGAACAGTAGTCACAAAAGGAGATCACTTTATTCATATAGAAAAACAAGTAAAACTAGAATTGCAATAAAGTCAAATTATTCTATCCATCTTCCCAGACTGTGGAGTCTTCAGTCTGTCCCCTGATAGCATCCTGTCACCTTTCCTGGAATCTTTTTCTGCTGGCACCACCATAGGGATTTTTTTTTTCTCCAAGGTGATTGTTGCAATCAGGGAGAGTTCCGGGGCTGAAAACAAAGGTGCCTGGGCTTAGGTCCTGCAGGAAGCGATTTCACCTTGTTCCCTGTTTTAGAGGCGCAAGGGTGCTTCAGGCTTCTTCTCTCATTTCTAGTGTCCTTTAATTCACTTAGGGTTTGAAATAAACCATTGCTCTGAGAAGCAGAATCTACTGAAATAATTTATTCACCGGTGGCAATAAGAAATATAGTTTTTAAAAAAACTATCAGATTTTCCATTTATTTTATCTTAATTATAAATTTAAATATTTAAAATGACCGAGTAAAGAGGTATGTGCACAGGGAGGGTGCGAGGTACTAGGGTCTAAACGGCAGGGTGAGGGGTCCAGGGTGTGCATGGGGAGGGTGTCTCCCACTAGTCGCCCAGCCCCTCTTTAGACATCATGGAAGTGCTGCTGTATTGATGCACACTTACAGAATATCCGTGAATACGGAATGACATCATAACTTTTTGTTCTACAACTGCAATTTTTAAAAATGGCTTACCATTTTATTAAAGCCGTCTCTAGCATCTACAGTTATAACGTGGTCATGGAGAAGCGTCCGTGTGATGTAATCCTGTTGTGTGAGATTTTCCGTGTGATGTGTTTCTTGTAGTGCACTTGTTTGAAGTGTGTCCATTTTGTGGGAGAGATGTGTGCTGTGTTTGGTTAAGTTGCTCTGTTACCAGTAAAGACTCAGGAGTCAGACATTGGAGTAAGATCTGATACATCAAAGACGTGATGGAGGCGTGACCAGCTGACCTCCTCTCCACATTTCCTAAAGCCAAAAAACGTTCAAAAAGGTCACAAATCGCCAAGCCCTTCCCCATTCCTTCCTGTGCCTCTCTGTTGGGATCCTGAGTCCTTCGTATACACGATGGCTAACTCTTGTCAATAATCACTGGCTTTGTCTCTGATTGAGGGTTGACTTTATTAACACAGTCTCAGGCTGTCACAGTGTGGTCAAATATCCCACAATAGATGTGACCGTATATCCTTCTATACTTCCTACAGCCCTTTCCGTTCCTACAGCAGAGAGTCACTGGGACCCTTTTGTAGTACTTTAATCTTTCCAACAACCCAATGGGGCTATGAGTATTAGCCCTCTTTACAGATTAAATAAAATGAAGTCCAAAGAAATAAACATAAGAACAAGAAATAAAGATAAGAACAAGGGTAGATGTCTATTCAGGCTTATCTGCATATATGTCTACCCTTTTTATTTCAACCAGGCTATTTTTGTATTGTTTTTGTTGAATTACAAGTACACATTCCTTTATAAATGTTTACTGTAAAATTTATATGCTTGTGATAAGTAAGAATGCTTTTGGTGATATTCAACTTTAGGTCAGTACCTAACTTTTCAAACTGCTTTCATATGTGAAATTACTAGACACACAAGAATGGTCCAGCAAGATAGCGGATATATGAACATTATTTTGTCCATGTATTTTGATATATGGCACATATTTTTGAAAGAAAGAACATTCAGTTACATGCATAGGTTGTGAGTGAGTGGCGGAGCTGGGTCTATGATCTTACAGTTTCAACATTTAACACTGTGTTAAACACTAAGTCTTCAAGGAGCTGGCTGCCTTGCATTGAGGTATTAGAACCCTTCTCCCCACTTCTCCCAGAGGTGACACTGCTTTGTGTTTTATGAGGTTTAAAAATCAGTCCATGAATATACTTCTAAGCAATATATGACTTAGCTTTTGAGAAAACACTAAGTAGGAATTTTTATAAAGGAAAAAATAAAAAGAATGAATGGCAAACAAGGGTTCTTAATCCAGTCTCTTCTATCCACCCCTGAAGTTGACATGACAAGAGAGTATGACTGAAGGCTCTGTTTCCAACAATACTCATTGGCAGGATGCTCTGAACTTTGCTGTCTAGAGACTAGAAGAGATTCCTCCTAGTAATAACCATCAATAGCATGAGGGTGGGATTATTCAGACTTGTGCAAGACCGGTTCTTCCCACAGTTCACAGACATGAAGTTAGATGATTGTGATCTCGGAGAGGATGCCCAAGCCACTAAAAAAACAAAGAGACTGTGTATTTTATGCATTAATTTCTTTCTTCTGACATATTTTGAGAAATGTAAATTATTTACAATAATCAAATTTTGCAAGACTTTTATATTCTTTAAGTAAGAATAATCAGATGTGCTGTAAGCATACTCAATATATCAAACACAATGTACTTCAAAAGGAATTAGAAGCTTAGGAACTGCCAAGACGTGCAATGGATCCCAGGCCACTGAAAGTAAGGCTCCTTTCATCCCATTGCTACGGTGTGCACGTAAGCCTGCAAGACAAGCTGATTGGAGAGTTAATCCTCACTCTGTGGCATCAAGAACTGAGATGACTGTGTTTATTTCAAGGTCTTGGTTTCAAATGCAAAGTCATCAGTCGGGAGCACTATAATTAAGTCGTCAAGAAGGAAGAAAATCCTTTTTTTAAAATTTGTGTTAGCATGGCTTGTTCTGGCAAGTTAGAAACAACCAAGATAAGTTAGCTGTTCAAGGCTAAAAGCAAAGCCTCTTGAGAAGGTGACTGAACAATCAGGACGCCAACATGTGCGTTAGGCATTTTTTGTGAGTGTGTGTGTGTGTTCCTTAAACTGAAAAGGAAAGAGAATACACGGTTTTCATGTAAAAATATCCTCATAAAAATCAAAGATAAAAGGAAAAAGGAATAAATATCAACAATGATGCCAAGACACTAAATGAACACTTATTTCATATCTGGTGTTGTTTTAAGTTTAATGTGTTTTATCCCATCCAATCCTAATTTAGATCTCATTACTATTTTCATTTTGCGTACTAAGAAACAGGAACAGAAATGGTCACTTTCCCAAAGTCCTATAGGATAGTCAAAGTTTAAACCTTGTAATCTGTATTTATTCTTTTCTACCTCCATATTACTTTCGTTCTTTCTCTCCTCTTCGTCCCTCCCCACTTTCTCTCCCCATTTTTCTTGTTGTTCTGTTTTTTGTTTTTTGGTTTTTTTTTTGATGAAGGGTCTTGCTACATTGTCCACGCTGACCTTGAATTTGCATTTCTCGCGACTCCTCCTAGAGGATAAAATTAAAGGCGGCAGGGCTGGGTATAGCTGTATTAGTTTTCTCTCACTGCCATTCCATGCTATAAGCTTAATCCAAACAGTTTACATTCCTGTAGGGACATAAATTTGACTGGCACAGTTCTCGCTGAACAGAAATAAAGATCCAGCAAGCTGCATTCTTTTCTAGAGGCACTAAGAAAGAGCCAGTTTCCTTGCTTTATTTGGATTCCAGAGGCTACCCATCTTTCTTGTTCTGAAGCTTCTCCCAGACTCACAGTTCGTGAAGATGAACTGATACTTTCTTTCGTGGTATCACTCCGACCTCTCCTGTTTCCCTTTGTTTACTCCCAAGGGTTCATACATATGTGATTCAGGATAATGTCCCTGTTCGCACTTTTAAGTTCCTCTGCCATGTGACATCTTCACACTGTCAAGAGAAAAATGTGGGGACCTATTGTGCAGCAGAATATTTGTTTAACTATGTAACGATGTGCTGCATTTGTTTAACTATGTAAAGATGTGTTGCTGTTTTACCTTGCCTGCTTAAGGCACCTGATAGGTCTAATAAAAAGCTGAATGGCCAATAGTGAGGGAGGAGGTATAGGCTGGACTTATGTAAGTAGAAGGAGGAATGGGAATTTAGGCTCAGAGGAAGAAAGAAAAAGAGGTGCCTGGGAGATGCCAGACAGTCAGACATAGAGAAAGCAGGAAAGTAGGACAGACAGAATGAAAGAAAGGCAAAAAGACCCAAGGCAAAATGGAGATGAATAGAAACAGGTTAATTTAATTTAAAAGAACCAGTGGGACAAGCCTAAGCTAAGGCTGAGTATTCATAGTTAATATAAGTCTCTGTGTCTTTATTTATGAGCTGATTGGCAGTTCAAAGAAAATGCCAACTATGGGGGCCATATTTTCTTTGAAATAAAAGTTAAGATTGTGTTCAAATAAGTAAAGGAATGAGGAAGAAATCGAACAGTGGCAAGTGAAAAATATTTTTTGTTGCAGTTTTTCATCACTTGATGAGAAATCACCCAAAACATAGTTACTAAAGAAACCAGCATATTACTTATGACTCTAACACCTAGTCTGTGCTCAGTTGGACTGCTTTACAGAGCAGTAGTCTCCGAGAGCCGTGTTGTAGGCATGGCAGCAGGCTTTTAAGGAGGGAGGAAGCAGAAGCTGCCAAATGTCAGGTCCAGAGGTGGAGCAGTACCACTCTCTTGTATTGGTTACCCAAAGTAATGGGGCCAGTCCAGAATTAAGGTACAATAAATACGGCCCACTTGTGGAAGTAAAGTTTTATGTACATACAAAAAAGGACAAGGAACTAATAATTTCATGTGGAGTCTTCCTAGCTCACATAGAAGACTCATCTGAGGTCAGGTGGTGGTGTCTCATGCCTTTAATGTCAGCACTTAGGAGGCAGAGGCAGGTGAATCTCGGTGAGTTTGAGCCAGCCTAGTCTACAAGAGCTAGTTCCAGGATAGCTAGGACTGTTACACAGAGAAACTCTGAGGCGGGGTGGGAGAGACTCATCTGAAGTTGGACACTGAATTCATTACCTCTCCTATAATAAGTCACCCAAATCTTAGTGGTTTACAAAAACACTCACTTATTCTCATTTATTATTTTACAGTTCCAGAGAATAAAAAGCTTGGGGTGAACTTAACAGGATCGAAGTCATGGTGTTGGCAATGCTATGCCCTGTCTGGAGCATCAGTGCAATAAATCCATGTCCCTTCTGTCCCAGCTCCTAGAGATACTTACACGATTTATCTCATGGAGCCTCTCTTCATCTTGAAAGTATATCATTTCCACCTCTTTCCCATTATTACATCATCCCTTTTGTTTTGACCCTTTTGATTACTTTGGATCTACTTGGATAACCCAAAGAAATACTCTCATCTCCAGATCCTTAACTTAGATATATAATGATTTGTGTAGATCTACTACATAGATCTATAAAATTTCTGTTTTCACAGGATCTGGAGATTGAAGTAAGGACATGTTTTAGCAAATGTTACTTTGTCAATAAAACCTTTACATTTGTAATTTTATTACTATGTTCTGAGAATTATTTTTCCCTAGTAACACTCAACTTCCCAGAATCTAGGGTAGAAAAAGCAAATGTTGAATCATTGAACCTACAGGGACAATAGAATTTAAAAAAATATTAAATGCACAGGTAAATAGATGAATCTGGAAACAATCACTTGGAGTGAAACAACCCAGAAAGAAAAACATGGCATGTCCTGTCTCATTTGTGGATGCCACTTTTAAATGTGTATCTTGTTTGGAGTGTCCACACAGGTCAGAAAAAGAGTGAGAAGTATTTGGAACTGGGGGCGCAGTTTAAGGAAGGAGAAATAGAATGCAGTGATATAAAGGGTTAAAGAAGAACAATTGATCAGGAAGAGTTAAATTGGAATGAATGATGAGAAGGTGGGCAAAAGAGGGAATACGGGGCAGAATAAATAATGCCTAAGACCTTTAGAAAAAGTTATACAGAAACCTACTACTGTACAAGCTTACCTAATATATAAAGAAATTAGATTGTAATGGGGCAGCAAGGCCCCTTCTAGACACCACAGGCTAACAAATAAAAAGTCCAATATTGAGAATGCATTACCTTTTTTGTAGTTGTTGGTCAGTAAGGTCCCATAGATCCCCAGATACTACAGGTTATTGCTAATGATGTTGGTTAGCTTCTAGGACTTGATGGTGAGACCCTCTTATTGGAAACAGCACATACTTGAGTCACAGAGCACAGAGAAATGAAACTGGTACTCCCCTTGAAGTTTCATCCCTATTTGATAGCTTTGATAGTGCCAGAAGGTACTGTGAATACATTCAGAGAAGAAAAATAATCACCAGCCACACCTAGCTGCATACTCTGCAAACTACAATAATAAACATTTCCAATGTTCCACACATCATGGGAATAGTCAAATACTTTCTGTTTGATTTAAGTCCTGCTTCATATGATTAAATACACACTTGGCACCATTGCTAGGCTGAGAATCTATGACTAGAAAGGTCATAAACTGTAGAGAAGAACCCAATACTGCTATTTTTTCTAAGTAGACATAGTATTAAGCCAGCTTCTAAAGACTTATCATTGCACTCAAATATTAATGCATCTCTCAACCTTCTTTTTGCAGCAGATGGTGATTAATAAAGAGACCCAAAGTTGACCAAATGCTAAGAATAAGAGACTGCAGAACACTCGTTCCTGTGTAGAATGTCTGCATCACACGCCCTCCTCCCAAAGCTCAGGAATCATTGCAGAGGAGGAGTTGAAATAAGCAAGAAGTGATGGGTGATACAATGCCTTCTGGACATAGCAGGATGGCTGAGCATGTAAACTTATAACAGTTAAGACAGCACATACAGAACCCGTGCATATTCAAGCCAGACCAAATCCCATAGTTGTAGTAATAGGAGGGGTGGGCTGTGTCCCGCCCAGCTCCCAGTGCAGGTGGCACAGATAGCTTATACCTGAAATGATTACACACAAACTGTATTCATTTAAACTCTGCCTGATCCATTATCACTAGCCTCTTCTTGGCTAACTCTCACATCTTAAACTAACCCATTTCTAGAAATCTGTGTATCACCACGAGGTGGTGACTTACCAGAAGATTCTAACCTACATCCATCTCGGGTAGGAGCAACATGGCATCTGGCAGTACCTTCT
>JAQHUG010000173.1:3027444-3039326 GCA_028555095.1 Dicrostonyx torquatus | reverse complement strand
CAATCTTTTGTCTTTCTAGCTGCTAGTTTTCAGCTACCAAAAGAATCCAAGCATGGCTGTCGCCAGCCTGTCTGAGGTAAATCAGAGCCCACAGATGTAAGTCTACCTAAAAGTCCCTGGCTTGTTTTGCAGTCCTGTGTCACTTTTCTCAAGGAGACAGAGTCCGGTTGTCTGTGTTAATGTGTGTGAGGGTCACAGTTTGACTTCCTGTGGTCCCTGCATGAAGTTACAAAACTGACTGGCAGTCAGGAAGACCCAAGAAAGTTTGCTTTGCCTTAGAGTGAGGTTGGTTTTAATCCATCCCACCCCTTCTCCAGACAGAGGTTTAATCTTATTTCATGCTTTCTCTTCTGTTGCTGGCAATCCATCTAAATGAAATGAACTGCTGAGCAGTGCTATCTTCTAACACTAACTAGATCTCCAGCAGTCTCCAGAGCATGTTAAACCCCTGCTGTAGGGATGAAGGCAGGAGGTGAGCTGTGACTGAGTCTGTTGTCTACAGCAACCATGAAGGAAAACCATGTAACCATGTGCTTTTGAACCAAGTAAACAGTGGTTATTTATTTATTTATTTATTTATTTATTTATTTATTTATTTATCTTTTATTTTTTAGAAAGGGAACACTATTTGGCAAATCTTGAGAAGGGTGGATTTATGTAAATGCATGGCTTCTCAGATAATACCTTAATTGCTAGTGACAGAAATCTGACTCCAAATACCTTAACTAGAATAGAAAGTTTTCTCATCCCTGTAATCTCAACCCCTCAAGATAATTGTGTAGCTAGGGCCAAAAGGACACGTTCCATAGAAACTTACCAATTACCTCCTGTGTTTATATCACTGTTAGTGGCCTTGGGGATACAAAGACTTGTCAGTAAGCCCCGTAGTATTTTGGACCAACTGCTTAGTCTGGTGTCACGGTGGTGATAAGAACTTTGTCTCTCAACATATGCAGGGAGTTTCATTCCTATTCCTCCACTGAGGCTTTGGCACGGGAACCCTCTGGAAGAACCACACTCTTACATTACTGTGCACACAGTCTGGGCAGAAAGAGCAGCTTTTCAGCAGCCCTCAAATACTTTCTGAGTCACTGGTACTGGAAAGCTTAAGTCGTAGGTCAGTCCCTGGACAATGGTGCCTTGCTTGGCCAGGTCTAGGTCACGTGCTCCACCTCCAGCCCCTGTGATAGACCAATCCAAGGCCATCTAGCCTGAGTGTTGACAGAGGGTCTAGCTTCCAACTCCTAGGGTGCTACAGCCGCTCAAGTGGAAATGAATGGGTAGGAAGCAAAACACTAAAATCAAAACAAAATCTCCTACTGCAGTTAAGCGGTCAAGGCACGGGAGCAGGAATCAGGCTGTCTGGGTTTAAAGTCACTGTGTGCTAGTCCTGTCGTCTTTGTTACATGATTCAACCTGCTTATGTATCAGCTAACCCACTATAAAATGATAGTACCAATGTTACTGAGTTGGTCTGAAGGCTGAGTAGAAGATGCACAGTGGGATCCTAATCTGAAGGGAAGTAGGATGGGGCTCTTTTCTCAGCCCCTCTATTAATAAATGTCTGAGAGAAATCATGGGTCCTCCTCATTCACACAGTCAGCCCGTGGTCACAGTGAGGCGGCTGCGTGCATGACATGTTTTATGCTCTAGTGGGATGAAAGGCAGTCAGTGTCACCATAATAACAAGAAATGTGGAGTTGGGGCTCTGTCTCTGGTGGTCAATCTTCCAGGTGCCAGTGGATCCAAGGCTCAGATGGTTGTTCCTCATGGTGCAGTCAAGGCCATGTTTGCAGTCACCCTGGAGGCTACTTGGTGTTTCAGGAGTTCACTAAGCACTTCTGGGTATGGCTCTACAATCCTGGGTGTTGTTTGGGTGTACATGAAAGGTACTTGCTTGGGGCTGCTCCTGCTAAGGCCGCTGCCTTGATAGAGGTTGCTGGCTCAGGCCTGCTCCCTGGGAGATTGCTGATTTGTTCCTGGTCCAAGAGAGGTTTCTGGCTCTGGTCTGCTCCCTCAGAGGTGGCTCCTTTGTACCTGCTCCTGTGGAGGTTGTTGCCTCAGGTCTGCTCAGGCAGAGATCAGTGGCTCAACCCTACTCCTGTGGAGGTTGCTGTGTGGGGCCTACTCCCATAGAGGTCGCTGGATCAGGCCTGTTCGCACAGGCCCTGGCTTGGACCTGCTCCCATAGAGGTCTCTGGCCCTGGCCTGCTGCTCTCAGTGGTGGCTCCCTTGTACCCGCTCCGGTGGAAGCCGTTGCCTCAGGCCTGCTCTGGTGGAGGTTGCTGTCTCAGGCCATTTTTAGCTTTTTTATTGTTTTATACCTCAGTTTCCCACACCACTCAAAAGCCCAGAGTTACCTCTCAGTAACTTGAGGATGACTGGTTGGTGGTAGGAATTCCTTCACCCCTCGGCTCCTCAGGACAGCCTCTCCTTTGTTTCTTACATAGCCCAAGACAGGGCTTACCTCAGTCTGAAATGGTGATCCTGCCTCCAGAAATCTCAGAATGAGACTATGAGGCCTCTAGTTTCTTATAGTCTTCCAGACTTATTTCGGTTCCCATGCTGTCATTCACTAGCTGCTGTATGGTGCCACGAATGTTGTTGGACATTTCAAAACTCAGTATCATTGGCTGTCCTCTAGCATGTCTTGCTTTCTGAACAGCCGGTTGGCATCACTCACATTTTTCTATTTTCTCAAGAGTTTATAATACTTTTAGATTATTGTTCAGTGTTGGTGTTTCTATGACTAAGTAAGTGTTATTCACAGCTAAAGAATATGATATATTTTGTTTACATTTCCATTAAATTTCTCTAGAATTAATTGTATTTTTATAGTTTATTTGGTTGGCTTCCCATTAACTCAAACCTAAGCATTTCTAATTCTTTCCCCATTCCTGTATATGTGTGTGTGTGTGTGCGCGCGTGTGTATGTGCGTGTGTATGTGTGCGTGCGTGTGTGTGTATGTGTGTGCATGCGTGCGTGTGTATGTGTGCGTGCGTGTGTGTGTGCACGTGTGTGCGTGCATGTGTGTGTATGTGTGTGTGCGTGTGTGTGTATGTGTGTGTGTGCGTGCATGTGTATGTGTGTGCATGTGCGTGTGTGTGTGAAAGTCAGAAGTTAACTTTGCGCTTTGGGTATCCTTCCTCAGGAGCTGCCCACCTTAAGTGTCTTTAAATTATTTTTGGTGTGTGAATGATATGTGTGTGGTATGTATGTACATTCACATATTTGTGTACCTTCATGTGTACATGTTTGGGGAGGCCTAAAACTGACACTAAATATTTTCCTCAATGGCTAACCACTTTATTTGTTGAGGCAGGGTTTCTCACGGAACCTGGAGCTAGTCAGTTATGACTTGCACAACTGTCCAGAATTCCCCAAGCACCATCTGCCCCAGTCCTAATCATAAGCCAAAAAACTTTATTGACATCACAGGGTCTTTCAAAGTGTCAGGATAAATTGTACCAGACACCATCTGCATGAAAGAAGTCACCCAAACAACAGGAATGCCATGGGAAAGTCTATTGAGAAAATTTGGGTACTGATCCTGAATCCCCCTTCTGCTTAGGCAAGTGGCTATCTCTCCACATACTAGCAGAAGACCACGTGTTGAGTATCTGGAAAAGTAATCGTCAGTGATGCCTGGTCCTGTTTATTTCTGAAATTCTGAGAGACCTGATGATGTCAATCCAGTTATTTGGTGTAGAGTTAGAACTCAGTTTGTTTGAGACAAAAGTCTGTCACCAATCATCCAGAGGTTATCCAGTTTCTAAACATGTGTGTCCATTCTTATTTCTGTTTCCCTTCTGTTCTTAGGGAAGGACACTAAAAGATGTTCATTGTCATTTTAATAAACTTAGAAAAGCAGGGGATAGAGATAAATTTGTTACTGTGAGGAAAAAGTTTTCAATTTATTCCCACCAATATAATTGGTTGTGTATGTCCTATGACAGGAGTAAGAGATGCTTGTCATAGGTAGCATAGAAATGTGTGAAGAAAATGTAAGCTACTCATCAAATACCACAGATGTCAGAGACATCTGACCATTACTTGTTGAAATCAGATATAAAAAAATTTGTAAAAAGAAGCCATTTTGGGGTCCAAGAGACTGTACAATTAAATTTTCTTGATAAAGGCAACATTAATTTCCAATGATAGAAATTTTGTGTTAAGCCCTTACTAGGACAGGTGGGCACAACACAAGACAATGTGTAGGAACAGGTTTCTACTTTCCATGCATAGTAGCTTTGGTAAACTTTTAGATGAATGGTACGATTTAAAGTTCTCATTACCATCTCTATGTGCAAAATGCATCCTTACAACTCACACTCACAAGCACCATCCTTTGAGGTCTTTACTAAGGAAAGTTCAAATAGTTATTAGTAGCAGCAAGGAGGGCATGTCCTGGTAGAAGCAATTAGAATACAACGGGAACATGAATGAATGTTTTAGTAGGTGTGCTTTATTAGTATTTACTGTTCATATGGTAAACTTGAAACATCACTTAGTAAGCTGGCTTTTATTTGGAGAGCAAATCTTTGCAACCTAAGATGAGTATTAAGTTGAGGAGAATGTGGAGGTCCTATTTGATTACCTTTACCTATGAGAACAGAAACTATGGTGTTTTCTCAATTATAAACACTGTCATTATTATTCAGCAGTGACCCTGACAATTTCCTTTCACGGTCACCATCATCTTTCTGTCTCTAGCATGATGTGGGAGTGTTCTCCTTTATTTTGTATTACTCTCATTGGTTGAATAAAGAAGCTGCCTGGCTTGTAAGATAGGTCAACCCTTAGGTGGGCAGAGTAGACAGAACGGAAGTTCTGAGAAGAAAGGAAGTGGCCAGTCGCAATGAGGCTCCCGTCGCAGATGGAAGTACCATAGAACCGTCCGGTAAGTCACCCACCTCGTGGTGACATACAGACTTTTATAATGGGTTAATTTAGATGTGAGAGATAGCCAAGAAAAGGCTAGAGATAATGGGCCAGGCAGAGTTTAAATGAATACAGTTCTCATGTGGTTATTTCAGCCATAAGCAAGCAACCAGCGGCTGAGCGGGCCAGCAGCTGGGGGCTGAGAGCCGGGTGCTGGGAACATAACCCACACACCTCTCCCCCATTTATAACACTAGCATGCCCTTGTCAGATAGGACGAATAGATAATTACTTTTGTGAATGCAGATGATGAATGAATAAGTTTAAATGACTCACTCAACAGTTAGAAAGAAATGGGGTAAGAGTTTTAACATGAATCTTCCAGCTTCAAAAATCATTGATGATTACATCATGAATATATGCTTCAGTTTTCATACCTCTGTTGATAATATTTGAATAATGAAATTTGGAAGACCCTATAGTTTGAACCAGAACTCAGAAAGTAAAAAAGTGGAAGAAGTCAAATGTGAAATTCTACATCATTTTTTTTCTAGCATCTCTACTCTACTAGATGTCTGTACTGGCTCATAGTCCCTAATAAATGGATAAAGTTGCAATTACTACAAAATTTGTGTGGAGTGTTATCTCTAATGGCAGAAGAAATGCTTATTATTTTTCTTTAAATGGAAAGAAAATTCACTTTATAGAAACTAACTTCTATTGGATTTGGTATGTATGACCAATTTTTTCATTGATTACTGGTCCTGAACGGTGAAGGTTTGCTAGAGATGTTCTTCCTTGTGGATTCTCCAGGCTGCACAAAGTTCTTTAGCACTGAGTAAGAGATGAAAGCAAAACTCTCAGGAGTGGGTGGATGTCTACATACAGCTATTAGCGGTGAGGTAGGTCTCTAGGAGCAGGACTGTGAGCATAAAATTAAAATTGCCTTGGATGTTTTTTTTTCTTGGTAGTTATTTTTTATAATTAAATTAATATCACTGTACTACGGTCAATTTCATAAATTTCTCAAAATATTAATTTTACTAGGTTCCTAACTACATACTATGACATTCATTCTACTTAGTGTTTTTGACAAAAAAAAATATGACCACACTCCTTTTCTTTCCCTCCCTTCCTCCTTTCTTTCCTCCTTCCTTCCATTCATCCCTCCTCCCTGCCTTTCCTTCTTTCCTTTCTATTGTCCTCTCTTCACCTCTTTTTTTTTGTGGTGCTGGGGAATCATACCTTCATTCATGCCAGGCAAACTATCACAGGACTATATCCAACTCCTCACCCCATTTTTAGTATGTAATCTTTCCTGTCTGTTGGTATTTTAATGTGTGTGTATGTGTGTGTGCCTCTGTGTGTATGCTTGTGTGTTTGGGGAGGGGTAAAAGTTGACATCAGATGTCATCCTCAATTGCTTCCTCTTTAGTTTTTGAGACAGGATCATTCATTGACCCTGGATATCACCGTTTCAATAGGCTGGATGCCCTGCAAGCCCTGGAGATTTTCCTGCTTCTTCCTGCCCAGAACTGGCAAAGCATGTGCTGTCATGCCTGACTCTTACATGGACCTGAGGCTTCACCTCACGTCTCATGCTTGCATGACAAGTACTATATAAACAGAGCCATTTCACCAACATCTTACAAGTCATTCTAACGGGTACATTGTTGTGGTTTTGATTTACAAAAAATGTTAGCATATTTTCATGTGATTTTATAAGCACCTAATTGTGACTTTTCTTAATTTTATTATTAATAAAATATCAGATTAAATGGTCTAACTTTAAGTGTCTTAGTTAGGATTTCTATTGCTGTGATAAACACCATGACAAAAATCAACTTAGGAAAGACAGTTTTCTTTGAAATTTATTATTCCACATCATAGTCTATCATCCAGGGAAGTCAAGGCAGGAACTCAAGGTAGAAACCTGGAAGCAGGAACTGATGCAGAGGCCACAGAGGAATCCATGGCTTGCTCAACCTTCTCTCTTATACACCTCAGGGCTATCTGCCCTGGAGTGACACTGCTCACAATGGGCTGTGTCCTTCTACATTCATCACTAATTTAAGCAATGCCCTACAGACTTATTAAAGGCCAATTAAGGTTGGGACTGTTGTTGTTGAAAAAAATTCTCATTTTCTCTTCCCTAGTAATCTAGTTTTTACAAGTTGACAAAGAAACAATATCTAAACTTACAACCCATATATTAAGCTTTTACTTTTTCTATATTTAATTATTTCTATTTAGTCTTAAGACTTTTGTTTCCCTCAACAATGTGAAGGGGAGACTGTCCAAAGCAGTTACTGTACAACACAACCCTTATATATCACCTGTAGTTAGGTTTTTTTTAAAGTCATAGGTGTTGGGACTGTACAATTAAATAATCATTAATAAAGATACTTATATCATTTCTTGAGTCACTTTTATTTATCTCTTAAGTTAGACTATGATAGTATCATGTGGAAGAAAAAAGCCAGTCCTTAGAGAAGGCAAGTTTCATTAACTTCCTATAGGGACTCATCATATAATATAATATAATATAATATAATATAATATAATATAATATAATATAATATAATAAGATGAGCCTGTCTCTCACCTCAGAGTGTTTACAGTCTAGTGAGAGAGCTGACAAAAACTAAGGAAAGCAACTAATGAAATATTTGTGAACGTAAGACTGGTTCTAAGAAAAATATCCTAAAAGGTGAAAGGCTAACACAATCTGACTGGGAAAGGTGGTCCCAGTCCAGTGGTCCACCTTAGATGAAGGCATCTCCATCTAAGATGCCAGTTGTTGCTGGGAGCGGGGAGGGTGAGAAGGTGCAGTGTCAAAGCCACACACACCAGAAGTCAGCTAAAAGGCAAACAGAAGACTCATTTATTCAGCAATGGGGAGAGCCTTATATACCCTCTCCCCAGCACCCAGGCTGCCTTCTGATCTTTTGACATTGTGTGGTCACCCCTAATTGACTAGGTATGATCAGGACCTCTGACAGTGCCTGGTGCTTGGCCCTCAGGCAGACTCCAGGGAGATATGATATAGATATGAATAATTTGTATTGGTATAAATCTTGATTTATTGATACAAATTTAAGGTCAATTTTGTTATATGTATATACATTTCTGATCTTGATTAAGGTGTTGTGATTGTGTAGCTCATTTGAAAATGTAATGTATAATTAATAAATATAGGTTAAATGATAATCATCTATAATAGTCAAGTTTGTAGTCATGTTAGTCAGATTTTCTAGATGTGTACAGATATATTTCAGATAGGCATTCTTCATATCTTTCAAAGACTGCAGAATATGGCACTTAAAATGTTTTAATAACTTAGGGCTTTTCAAGACAATGAGACACGTCTGCTCCTGCTTTCCATTTATATACCTAGGATTTGAATTGCTGGATCTTGTATTAGTTCCATATTCGATTTCATAGGAAGTACTGAATTGTTATTTTCCAGTGGGTGTGCCATTTCATATACTGAGTAGCGAAACTGCCAGGGTCCCAATTTCTTTATATTTCCACTTTTCAAAATTATAAATCTTCTAGTTTGAGTGACATGGTATCACACAGAGGTCAATTTATATCCCTTTGATTGAAGAAGCATTTGTTTTCTTCTTTTTACTGTGAATTAAGACATCCTAAAGGCATGTAAGGAGCTCTTTAGTTTCACTTGGCCAAAGGGTAATTTACCTGTGAGAACCCAGGGAAAAAGGAGGCAGAAATGTTGTACTGAAACTATGTTGTACAAGGCCTCAAACACCACAGAGAGATGTTGACATAACAGAGGGTAGAAGGCAGAGTTTGCAGAGAAAGAAACTTTGTAATGATAGTTAGGAATATTTAATTATCCATGTTTTGCCATATATTCACCAGATATGTTGTTGAATTTGTCAAAATTGCAAACCATTATTAAGTTCAAAAGAGATGCTGCAGCGTGCTCAGTGTATTGAGAAAATACGCAATTTTAGATATTTAAAATTGCTTGCCATTTCACACTGATTCAAGATTACATAGCATGACCTTTTGAGCTGAAAG
This sequence comes from Dicrostonyx torquatus, assembly GCA_028555095.1. Taxonomy (NCBI): domain Eukaryota; kingdom Metazoa; phylum Chordata; class Mammalia; order Rodentia; family Cricetidae; genus Dicrostonyx; species Dicrostonyx torquatus. The sequence continues at coordinate 3,030,397 of JAQHUG010000173.1, read as the reverse complement.
TCATACATGGGAAGATGCTATTTTGTGATTAAAAGTATAAAGCAACTCCATAAAGAACAGACCTCGATTTGAATCTTGTCAATTTAATTTTTTTAAATTAGTGACCGTATGACTATCTTCAAGTGCTCTGAACATTAAACTTTATGTATGTTAAATGAGCACAATATCTTTCTCACCGTGTTTGGGAGAGAATAGTTGAGCTTATGCACACAAAGTATGTATCAGGTGACTTTGTAGCTATTTGGCACAGCATTGATATAATTTTAGGTCACCTCATTTTTAATAACAGGAATGAACTTGTGACATGGAAGAGGGGAACACACAAGAGGTAGTGAAGAAGAGAGGGTAAAATAAAGCAGAAAGGGAGAGAAGGAGCAGAGACAAGGAAGAGAAGTTTTGTTCAAATCATTCTGGATTTACTTTGCTGTGAGAATAACCTGGGAACAAGAAGTAGGGCTGGTGGAATCTGAGTCAAGTTCACCTGATGGTATTTACTCCAAAGTTGGCTCTTACAAGAAGATACTTCGTTAACATTAATTCATCCATCAGCCGAAGTGATTTTTCAGATTATCTACAGATGAACCTTTACTTCACTGAGAAATTAAGATCCCTGTGAAACTGACTGCATTTTATTCTCAGAGCAGAAATATCGCAGGCGACGTATTGCAGAAGCCTGCGGCACATCGCCGGGCTCCTGGCCAACTTTGTTCCTTCAGCAAGGATAAAGTAAACAACATGAGTGAGAGAAATGCCGTCTCTTATGGTGAGTGGAGGAATAGGGGGTGGTGGGAAGAATATTTTTAGCTCTAGAATATGAAGGTTTCCTTAATATTTCTACATTGTATTTGCCAGAACATGTGGCATCCAGCAAAATCAAGGGAAATGTCAGAGCAGAGGACCCTCCCTTCAGCCCAGCGAGTCTGCTTCTGGCTGTAGACATTGGCCAGCATTGGTTAGTGTTGTCCTCATTAATTTCCTTCTCAGTACCAATTATCTCTGATTAATAATAGTAACAGCTACCAGTTGGCTAGTGTTTTGCTGGTTTTTGCACTTAATCTTCAAGACAACTATGTGAGGGAGTGAGAAAAACGCTTGCACACAGTCATTGACTATTGCCACAGAAAGGAATAAATGTTATTCAAAAGAATGAATGCTGTCATTTCATTAAATCTTCCAAATAACAATATTACCATTTTGGGGGGAAAAACCCTATTTATGGTGCAAAGGAACTCTCAACCACTCTAGGAGACTTTGATAATTGAATTGTTTTGCAGAAAGAAAATCTCACACACTGAGATTGCTTGCAAGTAACAGGAGAAGACAGGAGTCCTGAAAATCGAAAGAATAAAATGGATACTGAGTAGCAAGACCACTTGGAAGTAAAACCAGAGTCTGAGGGAAAAGAAAAAAAAAAAAAACTTCTCCCCGGAAATGTCCAGGGATGATTTCAGATGAGGGTGTAATTGCTCTTTGTTATAAAACCCAGGGTCACCTTGTTATGCATGAGGGGGTGCTGTGTTGATAGCACTGTGTTTGGGGTAAATAGAGCAGAAGAAAAAGTAGCAGAAATTATGAGCAAGGATGGAGAGCCAATGGGGACTACGTTCTCAAAGCCAGAAAGAGAAGGATTGTCAGTTTCTGCTTCAAGTCCTCGGAGACAGTGAAAGGCGTGTGCTGAAACACAGGCGGGGCTGATCTGCTATTCTTCCCTCTCTGTTCCTTTACCAGGCAGAATGCACGTAACCCTGAGCCCTGTCTTCCCCTCACGCGTCCTCATTCATGCTCTTCTGTAACCCTCCCAGTGTCAGCATTTTCTAATACAACTTCCTGCTGTCATAGGAATTTTTATCCGAGAATAGAGAAAATCAGAAACAAAAAAAGTAACGTTAAACATTGTGCTTGTTAGTTTTATGTCCGTTTTTCTCAAACTAGAATCATTTTGGAAAAGGTAATCTCAGCTGAGAAAATGCACCCGCCGGATTGGCCTGTGCGTAAGCCTGTGGCACACTTCTTAATTGATGATTTATGTAGGGGTGCTCCCCTCACTCTGGCCAGTGCCATCCCTGGACTGGTGGTCTTGGGTACTACAAGAAAGCAAGATGAGCAAAAATGAGGAGCAAGCCAGGAAGCAGTATTCCTCCATTGCCTCTGGGTCAGTTTCTGCCTCCAGGTTTCTGCCCTGCCTTTCCTGGATAATAAACTGTTATCTATAAGTGTAAGGTGAGATAAACCCTTCACTCTACCAGTTCCCTTTGGTCATGATGTCTATCACCGTAATAGAAACTCTAACTAAGACAGAAATTGATAGCAGGAGTGGTTTGTTGTTCTTGTAGATCAAACTATATGGTTTCTGGAAAGATTGTGGTAGCATTTGAATTTTGGGCTAGAAAAACTATTGAGTGCTCAGTGAAGATGGACGCTAAAAAGAAATCCCACACTAGCTCAGAACTGAGTATAATACAGGATATTTATTTAGGAGTAGACTCACAGATCACAGTCCTCTGCATGAACGGGGAACAAGAACTGAATCCAGCAATTAGAAGAAAGAGTGAGTGTGTGCATTATATGGGCATTTATAGTATAAGGGGCCACACCCAAGTGGGCTGGTATCTTAAAGACTACTGGCTGAAGGAGTTCCTACAGCACCTCCTCCTTTAATTTAAGTAAGAGAGTTCTAATCTAATACAAAATTTTATACAATAAGAAGTATCGAATATAAAAATTAGAATTACATCCAACATAAAGATGTATCAAGCAAGAAACATATGATAAATGTTTCAATAATTATCGTATCCTAAGGAGTCTAAGTATGTATTAGAAATAACTAATGTATCAGAAATAACTTGGCTAAGTCTTGAGAGGAAAGTAACTATGACTATCTAGTCTTCAACCCAATCGAAGACATGAGAAGAAAAATACTATTACTTGAGTAAGCAGGAAGTGCAATCAAGCA
>JAQHUG010000173.1:2821072-2832307 GCA_028555095.1 Dicrostonyx torquatus | reverse complement strand
TTCAGAATGAGACTGAGACTGAGAGCTGTCTCCTCCTGTTTTATAATCCTCTCTAGTTCTGAGATTAAGGGCTTGTACCACTATTACCTCGTTCTTTTGGCAGGCTAGTGTGGCTACTGGGATTAAACTGTGTGTGTGTGTGTGTGTGTGTGTGTGTGTGTGTGTGTGTGTGTGTGTGTGTGATTGCTGCCTGGTCTGTAAGGCTGGCCAGTGTGGTTGTTTGACTTTTCTGACCCTCAGACAAGCTTTATTTATTAAAATACAAATGAAAAGCCACTACAGGAATCAGTGTCCAAGGATTATGTCGTGCCTGGGGCCATGTTGATCTGGGTGGCTGATACTGCCACCTGGAGCCATGTAGACGTCTGGGCATGGGCTGCTGCCTAGGGCCATGCAGAGGTTGGGATCTGTGATGGTATCCATGGCTCCAGTGGCCACCAAGAACTCTGCATACCTGGGATCTAGCCAGTCACCTGGGAATATGTTGATGTCCGGGGCGAAGGGCATCTGCTGTGAGTGCCATAGGATCTGAAGAGCCCGTGCTGCCACCAGGACCATGGATATGTCCAGTCCTGAGCTGCTGCTTAGGGCCATGTCTGGGTCTGTGGCTGGGTCTGTGGGGTCTTATGTCCATGGCTGGTGTTACCACAGGGATCACTAGAACCATGTTGTGCTGAGCCAGCCCCACCCTTTACTGGCCATGGAATGTCTGGTCCTGCCCCTCCCTGGATATTGCAGCAGGTAAGCTGGCACTGGAGAAAAATTTCCCAACCCCTTACTGTAGGCATGCACCTCACCTATGAAGCACACTAGAGATGACCCTGTGACTGGGGTACAAGTGAGCTGACCTTAAAGGCATGAGAACAGAAGATCTGACCCTTCCCCCCTCTAATCTGCCATGTGGTGAGGGAAAGATGCCCTCCCCCCAGCCCCCTTCACCCATTATCCCCTGTAGCAGGTGAGAGCGCTGGCTCTGGGATCACAAAAGTAGGAGAGCTAGCCCTGACTCTCACTGCAGTACAGGAGGAAAACAACCTCTGCTTCCCATCTGAGCAGCACACTGGAGCTGATCCTGTTGTCAGGGTCACAGGTGAGCCAGCCCTGAAGGCCTGAGAGGAGAAGAGCTGACTCCCACCCGATGCCCCTTACAGCAACTGAGAGAGGGGAGCCCTGCACCCTTCCAGGGCTAAACAGTAGAGATGGCCCTGGCAAGATGAGTGAGAGGGGTCCAAGAACAGGAGAACTGGCCCTGTTCCTTGCTGTAGGCTGCATCGGGTGTGCTAGCCCATGCCATGCTGCTCATCCAGGTAGTGATAAGGAAGGAAAGCTAACAAACTGATCAACCCAGCCACCACCCAGGTCCAGAACCAGGGCTATGAGCTGCCCCACCCCAACATCCACCTCATCTATGAACTGTTGGAGCTTGCAAAGGGGACGAACCTACAGATCCTAACAGCAGGATCTCCATGACACAGGACAACAGCAAGATATCCCAAAGGAGCCTCACTGAGAGCCTATAATTGGTGGTATAGCAGAAACCAGAGGTCTCGAACCAGATCGATGACTCGTGGGAATGAACACTTGCAAGCAAAGATGAATGGACAGAAGGTTAAGTTGTGTAGGGCCTGCTCTCCTGTTGCAGTCTTCAATGAGGGCAGGGCCAGCTACAGGGCCAGTCAAGGGGGGGACTGGCTCAGCACAAAATGGTTCCAATGACCCCCTGTGCTAACAAGGGCCATGGACATCATCACAGACCCCAGCTGTAGCAGGACCATGGGACCGGACAAGGCCCTCTGCAACAGTTGGGGGCTGGACATCTCCAAGGCCCCAGTGGCAGCACAGGTCCCCCAGATCAGTATGACCTGGCATGGTCCTCAGACACCAACATGGTCTCAGGTGGCAACCAGACCCCAGTCATCTGCATGGCCCTCAGTGACAACAGGAGCCGTGAGCATCAACTCAGACCCTTGCTGCTGTAGGGCCGTGGATGCAGACATGGCCCAGGTGACACCATGGCGGCCAGGTGACAGCTCAGCCCACTCAGATCAGCATGGTTCCAGTGGATAACCTCATGGTGACCTGGGGTCAAAGGTCGCAGCCTAGACCCCAGGCATCTGTGTATTCGTCATATTCTCATCTCGATAAAGAACAATTTTTGTTATATTGTTAATTTTTGTTAATTCAGAAGACCACTCTTATATGCTCGCTTAAAATTCAATTAAAATATAAACACACTTCTTAGTATTTTGTTATGAGGCAAGACCATAACAAAAATTATACACTCCACCTGCTTATTAAGTAATATTTATTAAATTCTCCTGTTGCAAGGAGAGGGTCCCTTGTTTGTCGCGGCCGCCCAGCTAGCTTATACCTGAAATAACCATACAGAAACTGTATTAATTAAAACACTGCTTGGCCATTAGCTCTAACTTCCTATTGGCTAACTCTTACATATTAGTTTAACCCATCTTCATTAATCTGTGTATTGCCACGTGGCAGTGGCTAACCGGAGATTCTAACCAGTGTCCGTCTCTGGCGGAGGATCCATGGCATCTCTGACTCTGCCCTTCTTCCTCCCAGCATTCAGTTCTGTTTTCTCCGCCTACCTAAGTTCTGCCCTATCAACTAGGCCAAGGCAGTTTCTTTATTCATTAAACAATGAAAACAACACACAAACAGAAGAACCTCGTACACTATTCTCCTGGGTACTGGCCATCATTACAGAAGCTGGAAATGAAATATTGAACACCAGATCCTTGCCCTCAGGTTTCTTACATTATTAATATCATGTAGCAAGTAAATAAAGAATATTTCAGACTGTAATGTTCTATGAAAGAAATTAACCAGATCACTAAATAAAAAGAAGTTCTAGAAAGTTATCTGTAGAAACATAGTCAGGGTGATCTTTCTAAGGAAATAGTATTAGGATTGTAATTTGCAGGTGGAGCCTGAATCTCCAGCTCTAGATTTATGTTGTCTAGTAGCCTGTGGCTAGGAAGCAGTCAAATGTGGCCTGTTCAAATGGAATGTCACACACACATATATCCAACACTAATGCAAAAACAGAAAACCATGATTTCTATTAATATATTTTTGATCAAGTACCTGTTGAATGTATGGCATTTACATACTGGTGTAAGCGTTGTTAGAATGGTGTACTCTTCTTACCCTTCCGTCCCTCCCCTCTCCCTCCCTCTCTCCTCCTCCCCTACCTTCCCCCCACCCCCTGTTCGGTCCTTCCTTTCCTTTTTTACACAGGGTCTTGTGCTATAAATTGACATATCTGCAGCCAGCTGCGGCATAGCCTCAGCTAACCTCACATTCGGGGATCCCCTTGCTTTAGGCCACCAAGCATGGAGATTTTGTGTCAGCACGAACCACTTCTGTTAAATTAACTTTTAATGCGATTACTGAAAACGGTTGCGATGATATATCCAGGTCATCTTATTTCTTTTTAGCAGTTCTGCTCCAGTTTCAACCTATTTGCTGCTATTAATGCACATTTCCCCCTTTTTATCCTGATAATGGTGATTTGGTTTATACGGTAGATCTTTCCTGCCTGTTATATTTCGCCAAGATAGCCGAATAAAATCATTTAATAATGTATGATATGTATGGTCAAACTTAGTACAACTCAGAATTCGGGGGGAACAGGTGGTGAGAACGGTGGGTGCTGATTTACGAGAGGAGTCATGTCCTTAGTAACGTGCCTTAGAAGTGTTCATAACCTGGATAAACTCAGAGTTGAGGGGCAGGCAGGGCGGCAGAGCTTGCTTCACAAGGTGATGACAGTATAGAACCTGGAGGAAGCAACAAAATCAAATCGTGAAGGTTTATTTCCTTCTACGTTTACGGAAGGAAAGTCCATTGTGTTATGTAGAATTGCCACTGCTTGCCTGCTAAAATACAGTTTTTATTCTGCAGATGGTGTTAGTGTCTTTAGTGTACCTCTTAAATACATATATATATACATATATATATTATGTATGATTACTAAGAATAAAAGCACACACATATATATTTGCTAAGAATAAGCACACATGCACACACGCGTGTAAACGCACACATATGAATGCATACACACATATGCACACATGCACGCACATGCACACACCTGCATGTACGCGCACACACACATATATGTAATTACCAAGAGTAAACACACGTGCGTACATGCACACACACGCACATATGCGCACACACACACACACACACACACACATACATATACAGCCTCTCTGGGAGATGCTGTCAAACTCACACCTCCTTAATAATATTCAGTCGGTTCGCTGCAGAGAGCGATGCGAACAGTGATTCTTTGGACAGTGATGTGAGTCTCTTGTGGATTTGGTCATGGGGAAAAGATTGATTACTAAAAACGTGTGACTGAGTAAGTAAATTAAAACTATATTTAGCTTGGAAGGATTTTAGGAGCCTAGAGATGATGTTTGTTATGTAAGTTGCACTAACAGTTTGCAAAGGGAAACTCTACCCTGCCTGGTTTGAGGGTTGAGTCACATCCTGTGAATCTGAAGCAAGGGGATGGTACTTAAGCATCGCGGCTTCCTCTTATTTTCATTCTAAGTCGTTGCAGTTCAGAGCAGCAAGTGCTCCTAGCAAGGGCTGTTGCTCTCCCCTAGAGGTGAGCAGGCACTCTCGCTGGCGTTCCGTGAAGGAAGCCAAGCCTGGAGATGCAGCTCTTGGCAGGGTGAAAGATGCTTGCCTCGTTCCTCAGGCACTATGCTAAACAGCTACAAGCTGAAGAGTGTCTGCACTTTCCCGTTCGTTTGTCACAAGGTAAGGAGGACGGGGTTCTCGCTGTGTGTGGCAGCAGGAAAGGAGTGTGGCAGTCTCAAAATACGGTGTCTCAGAGAATGTCTTCTCACAGGGTACGGTATGTGGGAATCTCACGGGAGCGTTTTGAACTTAGCACGTATCCCACTTATGAAAGACTCAGATTAAGGGAACAGTGTCCTGTTGGTGGTTGGTGATGACAAAGGAAGTGCCTTGGAAATGCTAACATTGTGCTATCTTTATATTGCTTTAGATTATTTTTTTAAGAATTAATTATTTCAGGGTCTCTGGTTTAGGGTCTTTTTTTTCCATTTTGTTATCTTTCTCTTATGTTATCTTTCTATATGGTTTCTATTAAAATTGCGTAAAAACTGAAATTCAGATAAAATAATGGTTTTATTCTATCCTAAGTGATTGTGGTTCTATACTGAAGTAAAAAAGATGGTTTAGTAGCTGCAAAGATAAAGTGAGATGGTGGCAAAAGCCTTTTGCCCTGCCGTGTGTGGACAGCTGCCTGAGGGAGGGGCTGTGAGTTTAGGAACTTTGGGTTGATATGTTTGTTTTAAAATGCTTGTGAGCCTCTTCAGCACAGACTCAATAACTGTGAGGCAGTCATCGTACAGGTTGCTTGCATTGAGAAGTCCGCGGAGAAAATGACACAGAGGTTTGTTTGGAAATTTTTTTTTTTAAGCTAAGAGGTTGGGATTAAATATAACGATTCTTTGCACTGATTAAAGAAATGACATCAAATACGGAATTTAAGGGCAGGCTTCTTGTGTCATATACCTTCAGATGCTCACATTTGAAACCTTTAACTTTATTTGAAGATCTCTAGCTACAAATTTGTAAGATGTGAATGAACTGAGTTTTAAATGTACTAATGACAGCTGTTTTTATATATACTTTATTCCTAATTGACTCACTGTCATGCTTAGAAATGCTTCATACCTGTTCAAATTTCTATCAACTATTAAAACTGCTAGATTCTAGGTAAAACAGGGAAATTACTTTTCAGTAGAAGTAAATTCAATAATTCACGTTTTTGCAAAGGTCCGAGGGTTAATGAACCGATGGAAGGAAAGTAGTTCTCCTTTTCTTTAGAGGAGAAATTACATTTATTTATTTTAACTTCCAGACATATCGAAAGCTCTGTATTCAAGAACCAAAGCTCTATTAGAAAACAAAACCACTGTGAGAGTATTTGGGATCTTAAATAGTTTTTTTTTTAAAAAAATCATATGTCCTCAAAGAATATTTTGGTGCTAGAATATACATAATATTCTGCTTTTTAAAAAAAAATTGGACAAGGAGATATTCTGATTTATCAAACATTCTGCGGCAGGAAGTTCAATCAAAGGGATATAACAAAAAACACCATAATGACACAAAAACTTATCTTCTATACTTTGCATTGCTTCTGAGTTCTCATTGTGGATTACAGTGGCCAAGCAAACTCTTAGTCTCGATGGGAACTCAAGCCGATGCATTGTTATCAAATTTAGAGTTTTCGGTGGTGCTGAAACTCTTTGCAACAGCGTTGAACGATTTATGTCATTGCCTGGTGTGGCCACTGAGGGATCTTGTCTCTCCTTTCTATGGCCCCATTCTTGAGTTCCTCTTCCTCAGCAGAGGGGCGGGCCAGTGTTGTGAACAGCACACTCCAATAGGGCTTGAGGGTTTTCCTATTTCTCAATCCTCACAGTTGCTTACATGAAGAAATAGGCGGAAAGGATATGACAGCTAAAATGAGCCTTAAAAAACAGCTTTGGGTATGAGGAAACACATCTCTGCAATAAACACTTTTCAGACCTAAATACCTAGTTCATGGGTATTTTGCAAAGGTGCAGTAAAATCACACTTGTGTTTTATTAACAGTACCATGTTAGATGCATTTCTGAGGGCTTGGCTCAGTGTTTTATGAAGTAGAAGAGTTTGAGAAATCACAGATAGCCAACATTATACGTAGGACTAAATATATATCTTTTTAGGAATGAGGATCTTATTTCTTTCCCATTTGTAAATTATTTTTTTTCTTGTTAATGTCCAAATTATATAAAATGTTTTTCAAAGCTAACCCCCACCCCAGAGTTCCTCATTTTAAGTTCAAGTGGATTTTCAAATTTTAAACAACACAAGGAAACTCCTTCTCAATAAAATATGTGCTTATTGAGTGGCAGTCAAAAGTTTTCAGCCTGAAATCCGTGCAGGCTTTGTCTCCTCTAGAAACTACTTCATTGGATGCAGTACCTATTTTCTGTCTCTTATTCTTTTCTCTTAATAAGACCTGGAGACGTTCTTAATAAAGAACAAAGCGTAGGAAAAATTTTACAGCATGATCATTCTGAGTCCTGAAAATTATGTCCTTATAAATAACACATTAGATCCGACTGTCTCTAATGAATCCTGTCGGGTGACAAAGGCATCATAGCTGCTGGGAAAATGAGTGATAATTTCCTCCATTTTGCCCTGAAAATTATAGCGGAGACCAAATAGATCGGCTTATGTGCTGTCGCATGTCATCATCACAGAGCGAGATACCCAGCGCTGTGCATGGAAGGAACTTTAGCGTCTCAGATCTCATTTCAGGAAGGGATTGCTGGTGGTGACAGTTAAGAAAATGGCTAATTTCATCAGGTTAAGTTTTGGAGGAAAGATGTACCCTGCCCTCTCTTAAGGAAGCAGGGGGAGGGAGGAGGGGTAGTGGGAGAGCGGGAAGGGACTGGGAGAAGGGGAGAAAGTGTAAATTTTTGAATGAAAAAATAAAAGAATATAATAATAATAATAATAAAAATAAAATAATAAAAAGATGTAGACCTGATAAACAAGAAGCCGAGGGACAGTGCACAGTGTCCTGCTGCACCACTGCCTTTTTCTGTGTACTGTTGCTTCTGAGCTACAGTCTCACACTGGAGTCCAGGATGGTCTTGAACTTGCAGTCCTCTTACGTCACCCGTGGACAGGCTTCGTGGGCTGAGGTCTTAGGAGATAGGTCTGTGGGGTGGTCAGCGTGACTCATAATTCCTGAGGGATGCCACAGTACAAGTATTCCAGTATTTAATCCATGAAGGTAAACATGCTTAACCGATATGGATACATGTTTTAGCTTTGAAAATGGTGGGTGATTCAGTAGCCTGTTTGCTACGTTCATTGCAAATGCTTACTCAAAGACATTTTCTCCAAAGTCTTGTCTTTGAAAAAAGAGACAAACAAAACTTATTAAAAAAAAACACCTATAAACTGCCAGCAATTTCTGTTAGAATTGATACAGATAGTTTATAGATCTCTGTTCTTCTTAAGGCCAATGGCAAGAGGAAAAATATGGCTTTTCATAATCATAAAGGTTAGTGTCACTACTGTACCATACACAATAGATTTTAAAAAAGAAAATTTAGCTTTAAACGTCTCAAGAAGAGAAACAGGCTCTGTAAGAATTTTCTCTAAAGGTTATTTCACATTCTCAAGAATTTAAAACATAATCACCATTTCTTTACATAAAACTGTATGCTAATAAAATACATGAGCTATCTTCATAAAACCGACCTCAACTTGGTAGCTTCAGGAGATGAACGAAAGTGATCACAATACTTTCATATGAATAGATCCTAGTACTGCTTTGTCACCAACTATACGTTTGCCCGTTGCTTTTAAAATGCTGTCAAGCTAGGAGCTAAAGGAAAGCAAGTGCCGTGAGGATCTTAGTTTTGCTGCTTTCGTGCACTGGATAGTATGTGATGTAATGAATAAAATCTTGGAATGGAAGAATGCAGAAAGGACTCTTTGCTTGTTCGCGATACTGACACCCTCTTGTTTCTGCGGATGTCAGTGAAGTTCTTATATTTTTAAAATTTATTTTTCTCAATGCTAGATAATAGTTCCGTATTGACTCAGGGGTTGAACAGATATCGATTAGTGATCTAGTGAACATCAAGGTTAGCGAAGAACTTTGATCCTAAGGGAAGGATCCACAGACATGTTTGTGGAGTGCCAAGCTTTGTATGGAATGCCCATTTTACATAGCCCAGGAGCTGCCCCGCTGAGCTGTAATCCCATCTTAATTTAATAGCGACACACAAATTACACACTGGTGTCCCTCTGTGCGGTCAGGACAACAGTGGGATGGCATTAATAATTTTTTTATTCATGTAAATATAGCAACCATGGTCTAAATCCTTTGCTTTACCAGTGTTTTTCCTGAAGGTGATGATGATGATGATGATGATAGCAGATTTAATCTTACAATCTTGGGCGGTACTATCATTTTGTTCCCTTTTCACAGAGAGGAAAGGTGAAGTGTATGAAAATCGAGTCACACGTACCTAACGTTATATAAAGCCTTGCAGGATGACCAGAACTAAATCTGGGTAGTCGGGATTCAGAACCAAGATGCTTCTCTATATTCTGCGTTGCTTCCAGCTCAACTGACTTCATCGCATTAATTTGAGTGGAGGGCTAGAAAATAATGTAGAAATGAAAAGGAAACAAACTGTGTTAGCACATCTCACCATTTTGAGGACTTGCATTTTTCACTCTCAGTGACAGGGCGTCATAGGCAGAGATAGGTGGAAGTTTCATGGGAAGTTACATAAGGTGTGGTTAGCATTGGTGAGAATGTGCTAGGAACTAGCAAAGGTACCCGTTCTTCTCAGTGACCATTGTCCGGTGATATGAAAATTGTTTTCAACAGTGTTAAATGTTGAAGTTAGCTGGTTGAGGGGGTTCTTTGCATTGAGGGGAAATCCTCCTGTTGTCTGCATTTGCCAATGTACTCCCGATCATTTCAGCATATGGGGGAATGGAATCAATTGCCCAGAACCATTTGACAGCTATGTCTTTTTTTATCGGCGTGGCACAGAGACTGCAGATTTTGAGGGAAAGCTTAGGACAGATCCTACGGACATAAAAAAGAAATTGAAGAATGATATTAAAACTCGTTTTCAGTGAGTGGCAGAGACATATTTGCTTCAAAATCTAAGCGTGGAGGCACTCCCTGCTCACAGACATCTCACTGGAGAACTCAAGATATGAGGTCTTAGGATCAGAACTGGCTGGGCACAGCAGTATACTTTCTAAAACAAGGGCTTGGGCTAGGAAATGTGCAGGTTTCAGAGAACGTAGTTAAGAGCACTATTGTTTGAAGTTTTCCAGAGGTGGGGAAAACAGAAAAGTTTCCTGTAAATGTTTGACCAAGTACAACTAAAGAGGTTCAACTTGCAGACAATGGAGACAGCTCTATTGGGAAAATTGCGTATTTGGCCTTGAACCAAGCAGTCCTTATAAACAAGAAGAAAGGAAAAGCATCTCAATCAGCATATGGGTTCTCTTGGTGACTTTGGGAAGACATTCCCTTCCTTGGTGTGCAAGTACTTTGTGATGTGGAAATGTACTTGATTCCTTGGCTTATCGTTTTCTGGAAATAATTTCTCTCTGGCTTAGAAACAGTGTGTTCCTTACAGTTGAACAACATCTTACTGTTTATGCACATCAAATTTTCATCGTCCGTTTGCCTGTTGATGGAAATCCAGGCCGATTCTGTTTCTTAACTGTTATGACCCTTGAGACAATCAACAGGATTGTGCAGATCCCTCTTTGTGGTCCAGGACATGGGTTTAGGGTCATGTACCCAGCATGCTGTAAGAGCTGGATTTAGGAGCATGTGCCCTCGTGTGGTAATAGCTGAGTCATAAGGTCTTATCTATCTTTAGAATTTTCAGAATCCTCCACACTGGTTTCCAGAGTGGGTCCATCAATTTACAGTCCCATGAGTAGTGAATGGTTCTTCCTCTCTGGCCCCACCCTCACCAGCATTTACCATTTGCTTTTTTGGGGTTAGTTACTCTGCCTAGGAAAGAGATTTAGAATCTCAAAGTGATTATAATTTGTATTTCCCTGATGGCTAAACATGCTGAACATGTTTAAAAATATTTGCTGGCTATTTGTATTTCTTTGAAGACTAGCCCACTTATTAACTGAAAGAATTGTGTGTGTGCGGGGGGGTGTTTAACTCTTGAAATTCTTGTCTATGTTCTAGATACTTTGGATGGAACTGGAAATTACAATGTTAAATAATTAACAAACTTAAGAAGACCGATATGTTTTGTCATATGCAGATTTTAGATTCTTAATTTTTATGTACGTGTGGGTGTGGATGACCGATATGTTTTATCATATGCAGATCTTAGATTCTTAAATTTTATGTACGTGTGGGTGTGGATATAGGCAATAGGACATGAGACTTGAAAGGGGACCATGAGAGAGAAAAGGAGGTCTACGAGAGGGGAGCGGTAAAATAAAAACAAGAATCCGATTGCACAGAGGCAGAACAGGCTCCCGAGGAAGCAGGGACCGTCAGAAATGGGGCAGCAGAAGCTGGAGGAGACTGGGAGGAAACAAAGGAGGGATGCCACAGTGAAGCATTACTCTGTGGAGGAATTAAAAAAAAAA
>JAQHUG010000173.1:2753230-2775244 GCA_028555095.1 Dicrostonyx torquatus | reverse complement strand
CACCCCAGCCTTCAGGAAGCCTGCAAGGTAACAGGAAGATGAATGTCAAAAATAGATGAACAGGTCACTAGCTCCTTAGGATTGCCTAACAGTTGTGAAAGAGCCTTTTTCCTGGTCTCCAAAACAGGCCGTTACAGTGAACAAGTGTTAGGGTGTGTCTGTCATTTAAAATAACCAGCAAATCTTTCTCAGAGTTATATGTCTGCCTGGTACTTTGGGCATGCCTTTCTTAGTGTACCTTTATGCTTGGAAGCTTATAAAATATATTTTTTTAAATGTTCAGGCAGTGGTGGCACACGTCTTTGATCCCAGGACTTGGGAGGCAGAGGCAGGTAGATCTCTGTGAGTTCGAGGCCAGCTTGGTCTACATGAGATAGTTCCAGGACAGGCTTCTCTACAGAGAAACCCTGTATCAAAAACCCCAATATATATACTAAAATTACATCACTTACCACATTCCCTTTCTTACGTCTGGTCCTTCCCATCCCCCATTCCCCTGCTCCCTCTCAAAATCTTGTCCTTTTCAGTTCTCTCTCTCTCTCTCTCTCTCTCTCTCTCTCTCTCTCTCTCTGTCTCTCTCTGTCTCTCTCTCTCTGTCTCTCTCTCTCTCTCTCTCTCTCACACACACACACACACCTAAATATATAAACATACACATTGCTTAGTCTGTTTAGTGTTTCTTGTATGTATGTGATTTCCGTGCTGGTCATTTGGTATTACGTGACCAAATTAAGACCTTATTTCTTCTGTTTTCAGTTTCCTGTTGACTGTAGCCCTTTGGGGTGGGATGAGATTTCCCCTTCCAAGTTAGCACTGTACTTCGTCAGGTCTTGTTTAACTGGTAACACTGTCACGATATCAGAGGTGAAGCTGCCCTCCCATTTATAGGACACACAGTGTCCAGAGGAGCTCTCCGGTTCCCCCCACTGTCACAATCTTTCCACGCCCTCCTCTTTCTCTGGGACTTAAACGCAGAGGTTGTATTGTAGATGTCCATATTGGAGCCGGACAGCCACAAGCAATTGCTCTCTCTACTTCGTCTTGTAGTTTTCTGTAATACTTTTCTTCCATTGCGAAGAGAAGTTTCTTTGATGAGAGGGGAGTGTTACATTATCTGGCTGAGCCCTGGTGCAAAATCAGAAACATTTTTTAAAAAGATAATTTATAATAAAACAAGTCACTTTCTTCCAGCCATCCTGCAAATCTTGAAGCCATTGTGCAAATCTGTGGGGCCGTACCTCTCTAGATCCACTTAACTTCCCGAGGTCCTTCTTTCATGGGGCTGGGATGCCGCTGGAGCCTGATGTGGCCGTCTCCATCACGCTCCTTCCCTCGCTTCTGTTTTTCACCACTCTGTTCCCTCCTACAAGGAACTCAACCCTGACTTCTGCACGACTCTTTTATCTGCCTTCTTCATCTCGTCAGTTGGCAAATTCAGTAGATTGCATCTTCTCCCTATCTCTCAGACCCATCTCTGTTTCTCTGACTGCATCTTCTCCGTATCCCTCTGTATCCTTCTCCTTAGATTGTATTTCTCAGACCCAGCTCTGTTTCTCTGACTGCATCTTCTCTGTATCCCTCAGACCCAGCTCTGTTTCTCGGACCACTGACCAGGTCATGCTCCTGTGACTTCGATTGCACTGTTATAAAAAAAAATCAGATACTAAGTATTTGGTAAATGCAGACTGTATGTATGACTTCTCTTTCCAAAAGTCCGTGGAGGCTTCTTTTTACTCATGGGCTGAGACCTCCACAGTACACCACACTCCAGTATTTTTCTTTCTTTCAAAGTAGCGATGCCCACCTTTAAAGTATCAGCTCTGAGCTCACGTTGGTTTTCCTGATGCCTGCTTCTTCCAAATACTCATTTAACAAAATCCTACACAAATTTTAGTCCCTGAACCTGACGTCTCTATGAGGCTTCCTGAGATTGTCTTCCCCTTTGTCATAATTGGTCTTGTTCTTCTAATGGTTGAGCATCTCCATGTTTCGATTTTCTTTTCATGTAGTTCGCTGAGGGATAGGGTTCCATTTTAAATTCCATTTTTATCAGTTATAAAGATAACTCTTAAGGGCATTCTTAGGTTCCTCAAGGAAAAAGCATACCAAGCCAGATTAGACAGCATAGAGAAAAGGGAAAGAGCAAAGTGTCTGTGGGTTATTAGCTAACGTGGTAATAAATCTTCATATTTTTTCTAGATTTGGTTTATGGCTGTGTTCTTGAAGACATCTGTCCTTGAAGCTTCCATTGTAACTTGTGGTCAGTTTTATCCTTTAACAGCTCAGATCTTCATTTCAAAGTTTCACCATCTAAAATGACAAATTAAGTATTTGAGATAGTATGTAGTAGTGGAAAAGAAAGACACAAAAGAGCCAACAGGAATACATACAAAGTCTCTAAGGACTTTCTATGTAGGCAAACACAGAAACCAGGAGAACAGAGTTAGTGGTAATGTAGAGGGAAGGATGACAATTCAGTAATTAATGTGTACTCCTATTCTGCTGTGGAAAATAAAATCTATGAAGGGTAAAAGTCACAGGTGCATTTAGAATGACTGACTTGACACTGTGTGGGGCTAGGAATTAATGTTTGATTAACAGTTGTGCTGTTACATACACATATGTTGGGGTATGCTCATGGTTATTACATACACATATGTTGGGGTATGCTCACGGTTATGAACATAATCACCGCTATGCATTAAAGCAGATGCACTCACAAGGTCAAGTCAAAGTTACTCCTCAAATATGGTGATGATTCAATATTAGAAAAATTACCAACCAAAAATCTCTTGTAAAATTCATCTGGAGGTCCGCTTTTAAAACCTAAGTAAATGAAGAGTAGAAGAAAGAGCTTCAGCTGAATGAGCATGTGTTTGTGATCACAGAAGAACATGGGAGAGTAGACGGAGGATGGGGAGGGGAGACAATATGATTATATTATAATCTCAAAAATTAAAATATTAAATCACATGAAATTCAGAAATGCCCACAAAACTATTCTATTCTAAACACTCTTTTAGAAAAGCAACAAGATTAAAAACTAAGCAACTAGCACATTGCAAATAAAGGTGAAGCAGAATTTACATTATATCCAGAACATATCGTTTGTAGACAACCAGAAACATGTCTTGCAAATGACATGTGCCCAATAGATTAGAAATAAACTGATCAAAATGGAAATTGAAAAAAAGCAATCCACTTGCAATAGAGACAAAAAACTGTGAACATTCAAGAATGAAATTAGTTATAAAGAGATGGAACATATATGATAAACTATAACATGTTATTAAAGGATTCAAAGGAAAACATAAAATAATGGGAAAGTTATATTTCCCTCAGGAATATGTAATACATGAAATTATAAATCTTTCTCGGATTGGTGTAGATATTCAATGCAGATTAGATCAGAATATAAGACTTTTGTTTCATATATAAAAATTAATAACTACCCGTGTTTTTTAGTGATTACTGTATGCCAGATGTTATATTCAACATTTACTATGTGTTGAAGCTCACAACATATTGTTTATTAATATAGAAGAAAGCCAGACTTAAGGCAAGTTAAGCTACTGCTGTAGATAATGGAGATACTAAGTTGTTCAACCCCAGACAGACTGGCCCAGACTAGCTAGGAAGGATAAAAATGCAGCAATATTTAAGAATCTTTAGAAAGCCGGGCAGTGGTGGTGCACACCTTTAATCCCAGCACTCAGGAGGCAGAGGCAGGCGGATCTTTGTGAGTTCGAGACCAGCCTGGTCTACAAGAGCTAGTTCCAGGACAGGCTCCAAAGCTACAGAGAAACCCTGTCTCGAAAAACCAAAAAAAAAGAAAAAGAAAAACCAAAGAAACTTTAGAAAACAAACTGACAGTAGCTACATATTGTAAAGTACTAGAATTCAAAGTATTTTATGCAGATGCCTTGGTGTGAACATAGAAATAAACATTAGAGGAGAGACATATATAGATCCAAGAGTACTTGACAGCTTACAAGTCCTGGCTACCAACTATGCTAGAGTGGATGGCCCCACACCCAAGAGCATACGGACAGCACATATTGTACTTGGTAGATTATTTTAAAAAACAAGACATGGCAATGGGAGGGGTGGGGAGTTGAGGAGTGGATCTGGGAGTTAGGAGACGAATTGGGGGGTAAATATGATCAAAGCACATTCCATAAAATTCTCAGAGTTAATAACATATATTTAAAAGAGAAAAGCTTTCATTCCATATAGTTATTTAAATCTTACTTTTAATAATTTAAGCAACTACATAAAGTACAAATTGTAAGAATATTTTACCATGAAAATGATTATCCTGATGTGTTAAAAAAAAAAGGTAAGAAATTAGGAAATGTAGAAGTTAGAGGGAATGAAACAGCTTTAACTGCTTAGGAGTTTAATGACCACATACAATGTAAACGAAGATCAAAGACAGAAGACACCGGGAGTATTTGCAACAAAACAGTGATTGCCATGTACAGGGTTCAGGGAAAGGGGGAGACGTCCCTCAAAGCACAAACACTTTCAGTTGCTCAAGGAAATAGTATAGAGCCCGATCTGTAGAAGGATGACAGTAATATTGAGTTGTATATCGGAAATTTTATTAAATGTTCTTAATCATAAGACAAAATACATACAAGGTTAATGATACAGAGTAAGAGCTGTATTGACTGACTGGATTGCAACAATCATTCCAAAAACACATGACTATCAAGTCATTCTTTTACATGCCATAAAATAATAGGATTTTCCTTATTACGTAGTTACACATCAGTACAGCCTAGGAGTGATATGAAAGAGAACAGAAGACAAAGGGTTGGAGGAAGGGATGAAAGGAGGATGGAGGGAGGGAGGAAAGAGGGAGAGAAGAAGAGAAGAGGAGAGGAGAGAGAGAGAGAAAGAGAGAGAGATTTTTATCAGTTAGAAAAGTTCCCGTGATATTTTCCTTAAATAAGATGTGAATAATAGAAAATATGCTAGCATTGTTCAAACTGGAAAATAAAACCTGACAAGTATATACCTCCACATGTGTATTTGTGGATACTTGAGTAAAGAAGGGTAGGAATAGTCACATCCCAAACAGCTAAAGTAGCTATCCTAGAAGGTTGAGAGACATGATCGAGTCTTAGTTTTTATTGTGAGAGACTTGGCTTGTGTTGTCGTTAGCAGGAATAAGGAAAAGGCAGTTGGGGGATCTCATGCAGAAGAGCAGGTGAGATTAGCAGCTATTTGGGTGAGAGTAGGAGGCAAAAGAAGTCAAAGATGGTTCAAAATTTCCAGCCTGGGGGCCTGGGGACTGCAGCTGCCATTTATGAATATTATGGGGAACAAGATGAATTCTTTTCATTGTTACCAGAGGAGAGATGATGAGTTCAAGTGTCAATCAAAGGAACAGTGCTTCTTGTCTTAAGTAAGAATTGCTCCACAAGGAAAGCTTTCTGCATGGATCTTAAAACCTCAGAGTACCGATTCGATTAAAGGGTGACTTTGTGGTATGTGAGTTAGATCTCAGTACATTTCTCTTGACTCTGCGATATAATTGCCTTTCCTGGTAATTGTGGTGCCGGGAGCCAGATTGCCCATTTCTGTTCTTTCTTACCTGTGCACATTTTTAAAATGAAAGAATATTCCCTTTTAACCAGAAAAGAAATGAGAATTTTAAATAGTCTCAAACCTGGGAGGAAAGTAAATCCTCTTGTTGTTTAGAAGCTAGCGAAAACTAAAAAATGCGTCCTGTGCATTTTTATTTCATTGCTCTTTGAAACATTCCATCAGGCGGCCCTGCTGAAGTCTGTGGATCGATAAATACCACGCGTACTTTGATCCAAAGAAGGAGGCGTTAGAATTGAGCCCTACTGAGAATTTGTTTCTTGCAAATGCTGTCAAAATGCTGGGAGAATTTATTTCTATATATTGTATCATATTTTATGTTGGGTCTGAACTAGAATTATATAATCCATCAGTAGAAGATATTTGCATAAATGAATGAGTCAAAACAGTCATCTGAATAAATCCTTTTAATTTTAAGTTAAGTATAAGTCAGGTTCTTTTGCACATCTTTTCGTATTCACCATTTATTGTATTTTTTACTTCACACTATTTCTATGTTAATTTTTCTTAAATGAATTATATAATCATTACTTTATAGGCAATGTTTCTAATACGTAAATTGCTAACTAAACAGAGTTAAAATAGGACATTTATACTGCTGCCATTCTTTTATTTTTAACTTGAAAACTCATGAATTTTAAGCCTTCAGAGAACTGTTTGTGATGGTTGATTTCATTAGGTAATTCTCATAATTCGTTTTAAACTACATGCAGTCTCCCATTGGAGAAACCAGACCAAAGGAAGTAAACTTAGTATTTTGTATATTTCTTATTTTTCAGAAAATAAATACAGTTGGAAACAGTAATGCAGATGTCCCTTTGGCCGATCCCGGAATGTACCAGTTGGACATCACACTAAGAAGGGGTCAAAGTTTAGCTGCCCGTGACCGAGGAGGTAAACATGCAGAACAATGCCCCCCAAGCTTCTTCTCTGTGCTTCTTGCAGATTTCGTTCTCTTTGTTGACTTTGGATTCAGAGACACACTTTACTGTGACTTGACTCCTCTGAGGTGGAAGACACAGCTTCCACAATTCTTACCCAGTTGGTGAGGTTTCCACAAAACTCTTGCAATACTGATTTCTCAGTGCATGGTATCAGTGACAGGTGAGACATGCACTCACATATTATAGTAAGGTACACATGTATGGAGGTGAGCACACATTCAGGTAGGTGAGCTATACTTATGCATAGGTGGGGGGTACATTTATATAAGTGAGATATGCATGTGCACATGTGGGCATATATTTACAAAGGTGATGGATGCATAAACATGGATAAAGCATACATTTACATACCTGAGGCATAGGTGCATAGTTGATACATGTACACAGGTGGGCATCAATTTGTGTGGGTGAGACATATTTTTAAATAAGTGAGGCATACATTTATATATATATATGTGTGTGTGTGTGTGTGAGAGAGAGAGAGAGAGAGTATACAGTTACATAAATACGGCATGCATTATTATTATTGCATTAGTGATATACATGCTAACATATACATCATACATTTACATGGGTAAAGTGTACTTTTACACAGGCGAAACATGTGGATGTAAGTGAGTCTACATTTAGTTAAGTTACTCAGATATCTGCTTGGGTGATCATACCTTTACACAGCTAAGGCATACATTTACATAGACGTATCTTTGGATAGGTGACAATACATGTACATAGCTGGGTCAGAAGTTGACTATTGATAGAAAACGTTCTTTGTTACTTGGAGCTGTTCAGTTTAATCTGCTGATGTTGTGCTACCCAAGAATCACATCTCCTCAAAAGGTGGATATTCTCAATCAGCAGCTATCTGAACCTTGGTTGACTGCTTACTTTCTAGTGGAGTATACAGAAATTTGTAGGCAGTCCTAGGGGAAAAGGCAGCCAGTACTTTTTAGTTCTCAGATTCCAAATGATTGGGCAATCTCTTGATGAATTAGTCTGGGGCACACAAAGAGCTTTCCAGACCCAGAGTAGAGGCAGAATCATGGAAAGGGTCCCAGTAGACTGGGCAGCAGCCTAAGGGAGCATCCAGTACCTGTTCTGCAAGAGTTAGTGGGAAGCTTCCCCTTCAGGATGCTAAGTAGAGATGTACACCTTCCATCGGGAGGAAGGATGTTCCCTACACCTCCACCAGACCATCTCTGGATACAGACAGCCTCCTGACCGTGTGATGTGTTTCCCTCTGCACCTCACTACAAAGGATGTCAAAGAAACAAGATAGGGAAGCAAGTTATCATTCATATCCCTTGTCTCTAAATGATGAACTATTTAATGCAATAATGAATTTTCATACCTAGAAACTTTAAACACAGATTCGGTTTTAAGCAAAAACTAACACATGCCATAACATTCTTAATGAATGGATAGTGAGAAAAATGTTAAATTTAAGTAGACAAAGGAAGCTTTTCAGAATCAGATGTCTGCTCTGGAAGCTAAAGAAGAATAGTTATTGAATCAGACCATCTCAGAATAAAGAAACAAATAAAAGCAAATAACATGCAGTTAACATTATTTAACAGAACATTTTTTATTATTCAGTTTGATCTCAAATTAAATTGACTCATTTGATCTAAAATACAACAAGACCGGGAAGCAATATCAAACTTTTAATCCCAGGTTAAACACATATACAAATAGCTACTGATTGTAATACTGCTTATAGTTATATAATCATTGAAACAATATAAAAACCCAAAGATAGGTGAATAGTTAAAAAAGACTGTAGATCATCCATGCAAGAGCACAGCCTGTAATTGTGAGAAAAAAAAACGGCAAGGGGTGGGGAGTAAGGAAAATGTCTAGAAGTTAATGTGGGAAAACTGACAAGATACATCGTTAGGTTCATGATACCCAAAGTTCAAAAGGGTATCAGTAGAAAGACATTTTTCTTGTAAGAAATGAAGAGCTATAATAAATCATGTAGTCTGCCAATTTCTGCAAAAGAATACACAGAGAGAAAGGTAGACCCTAATGAGATTGGTGGCATCCTGACTAGAGGTGAGAATACATGCCGAGAATGGGGTGAGAGTGAAGAGGGAGAGTGACAGTAACATTTATCCAAGTGAATTCTTCCGGTATAGTTCTTATGTTCTTATAGTTCTTAGCCCATATGCCATAAAAATCAGCACAAGAGAACGATGCAGAAATATCACACTTTAGAGCATGACTGTCAATTACCTAATAAGTACCTAATAAGTACGCTAAGAGCTAGCAAACAAGTAAGTATGCTGCAGATTCTGAGACCCAGATTTCTTACAGTTGGAAAAGATGATGTGTAAGTATATAACAGGGATAATCTAGACTAAGTCCTTAGATGTCACAGATATCAGTTTGAACTGGATGTGTGTTTATTGCGATAGAAATACAAATGGATAAGTACGTGTGCTCTGAATCTGTCTACGTGGGGCTAGAAACAGTGACAGATGTAATAACACAGTAATGAACACACCAAGGGTCCAAATCTTGGTTTCTAAATACAATTATCCTACTGAAAGTGATCAGGGGTGTTGAGAAATTCTTGATTACAGACCTCGGTAGGGAACGTACAAGATGAGCTGGGACATTTTTGCATGGCTAAAAGTAAAGAAGTACTCCAGAAAAATTGCTAGCAGGGTGTCAAAACACAGGGGCCACTTCAAAGAAGCCTTGTTGACTACAGTTGAGACAATCAACAAGAGCGTTAAGATGGGGATAATGCATGAACATAGGATGAAGCAGGTATCTACCTCCATGGTAAACCAACGACTGGTAGGGTAGGAAGGAGAGGAAGATTGCTTCCTTGGGTACAAAGCTGCCATTTAAGGACACCGCAGTCATAACAATCCCAGGCAGAAATTATGCCAACGTTGTACATGGAAAATTATGATGCGAGGCAGAGTATTTGGAACATTTCAGGGTATAGCTGAGGAAGAGACTCTCCTGGCCAAGTTACAGTTCACAGGAAGTCTCCACTGGCAGTCATGAGATATGCAGGCAGCACTTTCTTCAGATGCCATGAGCTAAGTGTACACCATGACTGTGGGCAATTGTGTCGAGGCTCCACATACTTATAAATATGTAATCTTGGCAAACTGTGTCATCCTAGGATGCCATTTGCTTGAGCACAGCAGGCTTTTTTCTACCCTTAAGACACTGTGTCATCTTTCTCCTAGCCTTCTTTTTAGAATTATTCACGTATATGCACTGTACAGAATGATGGGCTTCATTATTAGATTTTCAAACATGTATCATGTGTGCTAACCTTCATCCCATCACCCTGTCTCGAGCAGCATATAAAATATACTAAATGCACATCTAAATCCAGAGTCTCTTGTCCCACATACCCTGCTTCACCACAGCTTCCAGTCTGGATTTCATGGGGACACAGCACTGTTTTTCTGATAGCAGCAAATTATTCTCAGATAGAATCATGGAACAGTTTTGTTATAATAGGAGCAGCTGTGTTCCCAGCTCCTGAGAGGAGCGCGGGCCCTTTTGTTCCTTCCCGCCAGGCTCTCAGCCGCCAGCTAGCTTATGCCTGAAATAACCACATGAAAATTGTATCAATTAAATTACTGCCTGGCCCATTATCTTGGCTAATTCTTAAATCTTAAACTAACCCATTCCTGATAGTCTGTGTGTCACCATGAGGTGGTGACTTACTGGAAGATTCTAACCTGCATTCATCTCAGGCCGGAGCATCATGGCGTCTGCAGCACTTCCTTTCTTCCCCAAACTCTGTTCTGTCTACTCCACCCACCTAAGGGCTGCCCTATCAAAAAGCCAAGGCAGTTTTCTTTATTCAACCAATGAAAGCAACCCAAGTACAGAAGAACCCTCCTACACCACAGTTTTCAGGACAACAGGAGGGCTATGTATTTAAGGAAATATTACTCAGCAGGTGAGAATATACTGTGTCGTTAAAATGTTGATTTCAAAATAACCCAGCCAGTTTTGCTCTTAGAAATTGTTTTAAGTGTATGTGTGTGCATGTTTGTGTATGTCTGAAAGTTCATGCAAGGGGTTCATGCAGGGGGTTATGCAGGGGGTTACGGACTCAGAAAGGGTCACAGACCCAGATTCCCCAGAGCTGGAATTAGACAGTATAGAGGCCTAATGTGAGTGCTAGGAATTGAAATGTGGTTCTTGAAAACAGCAAGTTCTCATAACTGCTGTTCTATTTGTCACCTGTTGTAGTGATAAAGGCCATGACCAAAAGCAATTTGAAGGGGGAAGGGTTTATTTGATTATATAACTCAATCCAAGCCCACCACTGGGGAAAAAAACCAAAGCAGGAATTCAAGCAGGAACTGAATCAGAGGCCATTGAGGAATGCTCTTTACTTACAGCCTGCTTTCTCACACAGACTAGCATCCCTTGAATAGGTGGCACTGCCACTCGAAGGGTAACTAAGAAAATGACCTATAGATCTGCATGCATCTTAATTGAAATGCTCTCTCCTCAGATGATCCTAAGTTGTGTTCAAGTTGATTAAAAAAACTAACAAACCATTTCAACAGCGGAGCGTTTCTCCTCCCCCAAAGATAAGGATTTTTGTTTGTTTTGTTTTAGGTAGACGAAAAACCTGAGTTAAGTTTGTGATTGGCTGTCTTGAAAAACAGAAAATTTGACATTATACTAGGTAATATCAGGTCATGTTAAATTTATAATGTATTTCAACTAACTGGTAGGACAACTAAATGGAATTGAATTTAAGTCAAAAGGCAACTAGAGAGCACTAGAGTTATATAGGAATATGACTTTGATTAAAGGCTTGAGTTTGAATTTTTTAAAAAATGTATTTGGATTATTTGCTTGCATGTGTGTGTCCCACATACGTGTAGTGACTGGAGAGGCCAAATGAGGGCACCGGATCCCTCATGGAATCAGAGTACAAAGTGTTGTTAACTGTCATGGGGTGTCGGGAAGAGAATCCTGGTTCTCCAGAAGAGAAGTCAGTGCTTGTAACCGCTGCACCATCTCTCTTGTCCCTTGAACTTGCATTTTAACTAAAAACAGAAAAGGAAAAGAATAGACGAGAGAAGGGTTAGAGGAATGCTCAGCATGACTTGAGATGATTTGAAAGATGGAGATGAGTAAAATGGGAAAAAAAGAAAGGAATAAAACAGAACAATGTAGTAAGAGATGAGGGCACCTGGCTCCCGGCCACGGGCCTGCTTTTGGCCCTGGCTAGCTTATACCCAGAATAAATACACACAAACTAGATTCATTTAACACACTGCCTGGCCATTAGTTCTAGCCTTTATTGGCTAACTCTTACATCTTATTTCAACCCGTTTTTAATAGTCTGTAAGTCACCACAAGGCAGTGGGCTTACCGGGAAGATTCAGCATGTCTGACCCTGGCGGCTTCATGGCCGCTCTCCCTGAGCCTTCCCTATCCCAGAAGTCCATCTGTCTACTCCGTCCACCTAAGGGCTGCCCTATCAAAAAGCCAAGGCAGTTTCTTTATTCAACCAATGAAAGCAACAGAAATACAGAAGGACCCTCCTACACCAGAACAAGACGACTTCTTAGGACATTTCTCCCCTTTCCCAAGTTTTCTTATCTCTTCCTTAGACTGTATGAACTATAGAGAGTATTGGAATCTTGAGAGTCCCACACGCCTAAGTGGAGAGCTAAGTTGCATGTTTTATTAGCTGTGTAGTTTTGAACGAGATGTGCAGCCTTTCTCCTCTAAAAACAAGTGAGCAGAATACAGGCTAATCTCATGTAAATAATGTAATGTCTTTCATTCATGCATGAACAGCTTTCAAGTAATATTTCAAGCATGGTAATAATAAAAGTATTCATTGTTCATTAAAATTCAGCTATCATTTTATCTTGCAGTCCCTCCCATTCGGCTTTCAGAAAGACACCATTTATATTTCAATTATGTTGGACTTTTCAGGAGATAAACCTTTTGGCTGAAACATCCATACTCTTATCTACCATAGTTTGACTGTGATGTGTGCTAAGCAGGCTGCTGCACTATGTGTAAATTAAGAGGAATTGGAATAGGTGTGTCTGGTAATAGCAATTCCCTTCTCTTTCATTTCCTGTGCTTTGGACCGTGGAGTTTATATTGGTTTCCTAGAAGCTGTAATAGATAGTCACGCATAAAGCTAGAAAGACAGAAATGCATTAGCTCAGAGTTTTTGGAGCCAAGAATTTCAAAACTATGGTATAGCAAGGCACACTCTCTTGGGTGTTCTAAGAAATAACTGCAGTTTCAGCTTGCTGCTTCTGTGGCCCCAAGTAGTCCTTGGTTTGCAGGGACATCCCCCAATCTCTGATTCCATCCTTATATGGTTTTCCTTGCTATGCCATCACCTACCATGTCTCCTTCCCCTTTCTCTTAGAAGGTTAAAATCCTCAGATTTACCCTAACTCCAGGATGACCTCCTTGCAAGGCCTAAGCTCAGTTAGGCTTTCTAGCACCGTATTTCCGAGTGAGGTCATACCAGAAGCACTAGGGATCAACACATATGTGATATGGGGAAATCCAGGTTAACTTAATACAGTTGTGTCTCTCAACATGTGGGTCTTGATCCCTTTGGGGAATCCACAGGGATTGAATGTCAAACATCTGAATATCAGATATTTACATTGTGATTCATACCAGTAGCAAAATTATAATTATGAAGTAGCAGCAAAATAATCTTATGGTCAGGGGTTACCACAACATGAGGAATGGGTATTAATGTATCGCAGCATTAAAAAGGTATTTCTTCTCAATGTACATTAGGAAAAATTTAAATAAACAAAATAGAGTTGTTTATTTCTTTGCAACATTTTCATAAGTTCCTGCATTTTTTTTTTTTGCGGGTCTAGAGTTCTCTACCAGGGCACCTGAAGCTGCTTGATTCTATACCTCTGCTAAACAAAATTTCCAAGCATAAGGAAAGCCATGTTTGGAAAGCCATGTTCTCAGGGTGGAGCAAAAACAATAGAAACCTGATATACGGATATGGATATGGAAGTTAACCATCTATTAACCTTTGTTTTTAATCTCTGATTGATTAGAGATTGCACAAGAACCAATACTGGCAGATATAAGAAGAGTTGAGACCTCTTTCTCCCCCAGAAAAGAAAATGTCAACGAAATAAGACCAAAACATTTGGCACTGTAATTAAAAACAAGTCCTTTTCCAAGTTAGAAGGCCAGTCAACAGATTCAACACTAGAATTTATCTATGACAGTTCTTAAAGAGAGGATTGTTTGAGTGGGCAAGGTGTGGGTTTGTCCGTACTGGACGTCAGGCACAAAGCAGGATGCTTAGAATTTACTAAGTTTCTTTGACTCCCAAGAGGCCTGGCTGTAAGGTTACCACTTACCTTCGCAATTTGGCCTCCAGACTCCTGCTCGGTTTTGAAGCTTGGAAATTGTCCTCATGTCAGAATGGCTACATCTCACCTGGAGAAGTTTGTGTTTTGTAACTATCGACTGGAATAATTACTAACAGTACTCCATTTTAGTATCAAAAAATTCAAATTTCATAGGTAATGAACATTTACTAATGCTCTCTAAAAAAGATCTTTATCTCACTAAAATGCATCAGAAAACTAAGCATCATAGGATTGGGAATATAGCTAAGTGGAAAAGCACATGCCTTGCAGGCATGAGGTTTTGGAGTTTGACCACTAACACCAGAGGGGATAACACATTGTATAGATTCTTCTTTCTATGCCAACAGAGCGGGTTCCTCTGGCTGCATTTCCCTGGTATCCTTAGAATTCAACTTTTAATGAGCTATAGTGATCAAGAAAAGACATGCCATGTTGTGTTTTGGGACAAGATGATGATTTAAATGTATTGCAAGTCAACTTTCTTTTAAAGTTTCTTACAAGTGGTGAGAATTCTTGCTATTTTTGAACAAAAATCATAGGTTTTTTAACTAGTAATAGGGGCAAGGGTGTATCCTCCATTCTATCTCTGGTCCCTCTTGTCCTTGTTCCTCCTATCCTTTGCCTGTCCCAGTGTTTAGCTCGCACAAATGCATTACATTGATGTTTCTGCAAGTTAACTTAGTGGTATTCACAAGTAAGAACACAGCTAGACTTTTTAGTGGTATTCACAAATAGGAACACTTTTTAGCTTAACCAAATAACCTTTGGTCCCATTTATGTTTCTGCAAATGACAGGATTTTTTTGGTCTGTGATCTTACTTCATATATGCATGTGTGTGTGCATCTATGCAAATGATATGGATAATGTTTCTGAAAATGCATATTATTATGATTAGAACATACAGCTATGGTTTGGATAAGTATGCCCAGAAAACTCACGTGTGTTGTTTTGTTGTTGTTGTTATTCACTGGAAGACTTTTGTTTGTTTTTAAAATTGTTTTTGAGATATGCCCTACTATGTAGTACTGCCAGTACAGCCAGTAGGCTGGCTTTGCAAGCAAAATCTTTCTTTAGCCTTCTGATTGCTGGGGATATAAGCCTGTGCGACTACACCCAACTAGGGTGCTTATGTTCCTTGCTTGGAACCCCAGTGTAAGGTTCAGAGGGGAGCAATTGCCATGTGATTGGGTCATGAGAACTGTGATTTAGTTTGGATTAAACTGATGGAATCACAGTTTGAAGTCCTGAGAAGCAGTAGAAACTTTCAGAGTTGCAGGAACTTGGTTACTGGGGCATCTTATAGTGTGTACACTTGACTGACCTGGCCATACTTCTTACTTTCTCTGTGTTACCTGGGCATGTAATAGCATGAGATATCAATTGTGCTGGGCGCACTTCTTACTTTCTCTGTGTTACCTGGGCATTTAATAGCATGAGGTATCAATTGTGCTGGGCACATTTTATTTTCTTTTTTTTTCTCCTGATGACCTTGAAGTATAAGCCATGGTTCTTTCCTTATCCACAGTCCTGGGAGCTACCACATGCCGTGACTATGAACGCACCTCTGAAACAGTGAACTAAATCAGCCCTCCCAACAGCTAGCTGCTTTGTTGGGTGTTTATCCACAGGAGTCATGGTTCACTCCTAGACATCTAATCTACTCTTTTTTAATGCTTTATTTCTTATAGATAGAAAACATACTACCTGGTGTACATAAAGACCCCTTGGTTGCATATTAGTAAAACTGGCTATCTAGTTACTAAACCATAAGAATTTAATACATGACTTGATGGTTGCCTTGTCATCCCAAAAGCATTTTGTGCTGGTTTCATAATTATTTAATCTGAGCCATAGAAAAGGGTCCAGTGCCTCTTCCCCAGGCTTCTCTTACAGTGTTATGTATGGAGTTAATTCATTTCTTTAGAGTCTTTTATCTCTTTATCAAAATCGAAATCTTTATCAAACGGAAATCTGCCTGGGGATCAGCTGTAGAGCAAGGGTTTACCAGTTCCCCAGAGAGACTCGGACTATTTCCACACATAAAGTGTAGCCTAACTACACCTGACTAAGCCTTCTTTCTTCCTTTGCTGTACAAAGTTGCTTTCTTAATTATAACAAAGTGAAAGGGAAAATCAATTTTTTATGTCTAATTTTGTTAACATCCTACAAGTACCTCCATTTTCATGAGCTGTGAAAGTCTAAGGGAGAGTGCCATGTGAACTATTGGGCTGTTTGTAAGTAATCAGTGTCTACTATAGATCCATCATTCAATGCCTAGCCTTTGCCAATAATGTATTTGTGAAGCAATGTTTGATTAAACATTGACTTACGTTTGAATAAGGATAATTTAATTTAGCTGATGTTAAAAAACTGTGGTTTTTAAAGCTGACTTCATTTGAACATTTGAAAAGCACGTCATGGAGTTCTCCCTAGCAGACATTGTCATTGAATTTGCCTGGGCATAGTACCTTGTAGGCGTGGCTTTCCATCTTAAGAGGTGTGCTTCTTCTTGGTGGAAATATAGATTTTGGTGTATTTTGTCTGTGAAGAAATGCTCTCAGGAGTAAACTCTATATTGCCTAAAATTGGGTGATAGAAAGTATACATAAAATATTCTTTCCATAAAAAACTTGAAGGTC
The DNA here is from genome assembly GCA_028555095.1 of Dicrostonyx torquatus. Lineage (NCBI taxonomy): Eukaryota > Metazoa > Chordata > Mammalia > Rodentia > Cricetidae > Dicrostonyx > Dicrostonyx torquatus. Next base: position 2,758,665 of record JAQHUG010000173.1, on the reverse strand, counting down.
AGCTGGCACAGCATCCCAAATAAGAATAAATTTGCAGTTTTGATCTAGATATGTGGTGCATCCAAACCTAAGTAATATATGTTATGGTATAGGTAAAATGGTGTGGTTCCCCAAGGGGTGCAGCTATAGACCACAAGGGCCAGTGGTCCCAAGACCACGGAGGGTCACAAAGGCAGCTGATCCCAGGCAGGGAGCTGTGCAGCAGGTGAGAGACAGAGACCTATTAGGCATGCCATGCAGAGTAAAGTTGNGGGAAAAGGGGAGAAGGGGAGATTGGGGAAGAGCAGAGAGAGAGGCAGAGAGAGAGGCAGAGAGAAAGGCAGAGAGAGAGAGAGAGAGAGAGAGAGAGAGAGAAATAAAGAGGGAGGAGGGGAGAAGTGGGGAGAAGAGAGAGATGCAGAAGCTGCCTCTTCAGGAGAGAGACAGAAAAGGAAGAGAGAGCTCAAACAAAAGGAGGAGCAAGGGAGGCAGCAGGCAGGGCTTGTCTCTTAAAGGGACAGGAGAGACTATTACAATATTATAGATCTATTAAGTAAGATTATTTAAATAGAAGGCATTGATTCTAGTTGGAACTAATTTAATCTAAATCCCGAGAAAGAATAGAGCCAAAAGAAGCACACCGGCTTTATTATATGCTTTTAAATAAGCAATAACCACGCCCATAATATTTGAAACCACTTGAGTTAGATGTCTCCTGACAGCTTCACACAGTGGTCTCTCTAGACCTTGATTCAGGGACACACTGACACGCATCTGGCCTCTGCAGCTTTTCTTAGGCGCTAGTACAAATTCCATAGCCCTTTTCTTCTACCCTCTATTCTAAAGCCAGAAGACATGGCTGAAACTGCTCTGCTACTTGCCAGGGATGGAACATGGCTCCCTCATTCAACTACACCTTCACCAGCTTTCTGTGTTTGAGGTTACCTTTACTGCTTAAACTAGGCTGTCCTTGAATTTGCTCTGTGGGAGAGGTTGGCTTCAAACTCAGGGCTCCACAAGTCTCTGCCTTCTGGGTGCTAGGATTAACAGCCTGTATTACCACAACCATGTCTGTTTTTCTTTAAGTTCCTTTCCACTTAACTGGGTGGGATCTTGCCCTGAGGTCACCACTCCAGTTATTTCATTTCTTAATCTGTTTATGTAGGACTTAGCTCCATTCTACTTCCTTTTTCTCTTCAGGCTTTACATTTTGTAATTTACCCTGTTCAGCTCAGCTTGCTCCTTTTTACTATAAATTTTCATTAGAGATGCCACCAATAACCACAGGACAGAATCTATATATATTAGGCTATTTTGAGATTTCTTCTGCCAACAGAATTAATCCAAATTCTTCATTTTAGCCTCAGACAGACTCTTCAGACAAAGACAAAAATCAGTCAGTTTCTTCACCAAAATATCATAAGACCAGTCTCTAGACCACATACTAACATTCTTCTCTGAAACCTCATGATTTGATTGGTCCTGTGATTAATAGGTACATATAAACTTAGAATAGGCAGTTAGGCAAACACACACACACACACACACACACATGCACACACAAAGAAAAAAATGGTGTTTAAAAGGGAATAGTAGCATTGAATTAATTAGTATCTAGGTTACTAAGAAAAGGTGAAAAACAAAAGATATGCTAATAGTCTTGTCTTAAGAAACCCTTCTGTTTTAACACTATAGATCCAGATTCAAAGTTATTATTATAAATAAGCAATAAAAATAATTATGAAATATCTTTTAGGTTCATATAAGAACCCCAAATATTTCTGATTATTCCTACTAATAAAAATATTTGAAAAATCTAAATTATTTACTTAAATTGGCTTAATTTAACATCCAAATGTTTTCTCTTTGGTTACATCACTGCATGGGATAAAATGCTGAGGTAACAGTTTATGTAAATCATAATTTTTAACAGAAAACCTATTTGTGGTGAGTAGAGATAACCCTGAATGAATGTGTCGTGAGCAGCTGAAGTGCTGAATAAACACCCCAGGTCTCTGCAGCTTGGCTTGTCTGAGAGTGACCCAGCTAAAGTTATTGCTTACTTGGGGGAGGGAGAGCTACTGTAGCTGGTCGGTTTCACAGACTGCTGAGGCTGCTTTGAGTCTTTAACCTTCCTGCTTAAAGGACTTCCCTTCAGGACCGAGTCTTTCAATCTCACGGAACACTGTTATATAGCAACAGGACAAAATGACAAAGTCTACATGGAGCAGACAAGGTACCCACTGGAAGGCTTCATCTCTCACAGAGTCCAGAGACATGCTCAGGTAAACAATCATCACCTCAGAGAATCCCAAAGATAACAGCTTCCTAGCACAGGGGATTCTGTGCACCTTCATTTTGCTATATGTTGCTTAGCAATATTGTTGACATATTGCCTTATTAGTTTTCCAGGAGATTAGAGAGTGCACCAAATGTCATACTTTCTTTAAGCAAGAGAACATGATTCCCCAATGCTAGGGTGAGTGTTGAGAAAATACAGAAAATAGGAAACGTTTCTAAATCATGTCTAATGAAGTTCCCTCATCTTACATGCCACTGGAAGAAATCTCAAGGTGAAAAGGGAGCCTGTGGTGCCTGTGGCATCTGTTCAAGAAGCCCCAAGGTTGGCCTGTATATAAAAATGCATCCTGTTTCGTTATTTCAATTTTATGGGCAGACTTTGGGTAAGGACAAAATCCACTGAATTTTTAGCCCAAACACTACTATTCAGGAAGAAGACAGAGCATCAGCCCGGTCTGTGTAAAGACCACAGCAACAACACTCTAAGAGCTGGTATATGTGCAAAGCAATGATAGTCCAACAGTTTCAGGTGACCAGGCTATCGTGTGAACTGTTGTTTTATTTACAATGGTTGACCTTGACCAAAGAATACTCAAGACCATCTGTACCAGGGGAGCCTCTGGCTATATGAGGGACTGTCTTCGTTAGGTATCTTCTGAACCAAGAGAGCCTCTGGCCACGCCTGTGAGGGACTGCTTTGGTTTGGTATCTTCTGGACCAGGAGAGCCTCTGGCTATATGAGGGACTGTCTTGGTTAGGTATCTTCTGGACCAGGAGAGGTTCTGGCCATGCCTGTGAGGGACTGTCTTGGTTAGGTACCTTCTGTACCAGGAGAGCCTCTGGCCACGCCTGTGAGGGACTGTCTTGATTAGGTATCTTCTAGACTAGGAGAGCCTCTTGCTATATGAGGGACTGTCTTGGTTAGGTACCTTCTGGACTAGGAGAGCCTCTGGGCATGTGAAGGACTGTCTTGGTTAGAGGTCTTCTGAACCAAGAAAGCCTCTGGCCACGCCTAGGGTGACTACCTTGGTTAGGTTACTTGAAGCACACATATCAGTACCATACTGTAAATAACTATTCATAGCCACAAATGGACAAGCAGAAGAGAGCCACTGTGCCCATGGCCACGTACAAGTTTAACTGGTGAGTAAATGTAACTATGGATACAAAGGACAGGTGGAAAATGTCCTAGACTGAAACTTCAGTGGCCGCCAGAAGACCCCAGTGAGAGATCACCTGCTCCCCAAGGCTGTTCTCCTAATGTGGCTCACTGTTCAGGAAGGCAGTGATCAGCTACATGGTTGCTCCACAAATTCAGCACAATCCCCAGGATTCCTCAGGTCTTGGATTCTCTGCATGTGTACAGTCAGGCTGCGCTCCCCTGAATACTGAATTATTCCTCCAACTCCAATACACTGCCGAGACCAAAGATCAAATGACAAGACACAGCATGAAACATGAGTCCTTTCAGATGTCCACTAGACTAGCATAATGGTTTTCAACTCAAGAACTTCGTTTGGAGTGGCTTTGAAGACTAGTGGCTCACATTTTTAAATTACATGTATGCAAGTGTATATCTGTATGTTTGGGTGCATGCATGAATGTTGGGAACTGTACTCAGGTCCCTTGCAAGAGCAGCTAGCATTCTTAGTCACCGAGTTATTTCTCTAGCCCAAGCTACCTGTTAAAATGAAAGGAATCTTGACTGTTCTCATGTAGCTTCACTAGCTAGGAGCCTGCCCTCATTTGCTCACACAACCTCTGAGGTTCCTGCATGAATTATGGGGGAAAACAGGTTAGTTATACACACATGTCAGAAATAGATCGTAATCCTTTTGTGCAAATGAAAAGGTCCCTGAAGATCAGATGAAAATTTCAATCCCAAGAACATTTTATTGATTATTTTAGTATCTAAATTTCCTTTTTTTTCTTAAATGCAAATGTGAGCTTGGCTTCCAGATCAAAGAACAAACATTATTGCTTCTGTGTCTACCTGGCAGGCCCACTCTTTCCTCCCATGATGGGAGGAAAGAGTGCTTGTGTCAGCTGCACTTAGAGAGATCCGTGCTGCAGAGGAGGGGCCACAGTGGCACCTTTTGGTGCACAGTGGGGCACAGCAGCCATTTCTCCTCTACTGAGAAAGGCAGAGAGACTTTGTCTTCCTAATGCATGCAAATTGTATCTTCAGGACAGAGAAAAAGTTCCTAGATCTTCATTCCTTCAGAAATAAAGTTGTAGCTTTGGGCTATCAGAGGGAAACTGGTTGAGACAAAGTGGGCGTCCTCAGCCTCCAGAGCCCATAACACACACTCTGTTCTCCATTATTGCTGAGCATGGATTCTGTACATTGGCAATGTGTGACAATACTGTAGAATTGTAATAGAAGTGAAAGTCTCTTTATAGGTGAAGAATGACCAATTTGCTCTCCATCAACATCTCTAAAATGTTTAGAATTCTGAATAGTTTTATAGCAAAGTATACTCAGAGACAATAACTACAAAATTGTGCTTTGATTTTTCTAAAGATCTTGTGCACGTAGAACTTACCTCTCTTATTGAATAAAGTTAGCAGAGAAGAACTAAACTGGAAAGGAAGAATGAACACAGCTTCACTTTTCCTTATTAAAGAAAGTCTGCGAGCATAATTATAGAAGTCAAATAAAATGGCTTTTTCAAGCGTTACTGAGGATTCTGACATGTCAGTTGCTTTTAATAATCCTATATTACTGTCACAGAAGAGCAAACTCAGTATTTTTTTTTAAGCCCTAGATACATCGCTGCCATAGGAATTGGAGTTTCTTTGTAGTCAATCTAGGAAGCCATGGTAAGGGCAAGGGGGAGACAAGGGAGGGAAAGGGATGCTGGTGTAGGAGGGTCCTTCTGTATTTTCTGTTGTTTTAATTGGTTAAACAAAGAGACTGCCTTGGCCTGTAGAATAGGGCAGCCCTTAGGTGGGTGGAGTAGGCAGAACAGAAGGCTGGGGGGAAGGGAAGTGTGGTAGACGCCATGTTTCTCCAGTCCAAGATGGACTTTGATTAGAATCTTCCTGGTAAGCCACGACCATGTGGTGATACACAGATTGCTAGATAATGGGTTAAACTAATATGTATAAGAGGTTAAAACTAATGGGCCAGGCAGTATTTAAATGAATACAGT
>JAQHUG010000173.1:2725540-2736020 GCA_028555095.1 Dicrostonyx torquatus | reverse complement strand
AAAGTTCAAAGGCTCTTCTGAGAGTCATGCAAACTCTTAAGTGTAATCCCCTATAAAAATCAAAATTTAAAAAACAGATTACACATGCTTCCAACATACGATGGCACAGACAGAATATATATTGCCTTTCCAAATATATAGGGAAGAGAACATAGTGATGAAATACCTGATCAAAGCAAGACCAAAAACCAGGTGAGCAAACTCCAGACTCTTCATCTCCATGTCTGATGTCAAAACAGTCCAGATCTCCAACTCCTTTCAGCTTTGTTGGCTGCAGCACACTTCTTTCTCTTGGGCTGGTTCCACTCCTGTTAGCTGCTCTCCATAGCAGGGATGCCATGGCTCTGGCATCTCCATCATCTTGGGGTCTTCAAGGCAATCCAGCCTTCTGAACAACTATACACAGTGGCCTCTCTAGGCCTCCATTTAGGAGCAACCCTGCCACACACCTGGCCTCAGCAGCTTTCCTTGGTCACAGATGAGGTTTCCATCTTCCCTTTCTTCTACCCTTGACCCCAAAGCCAGAACCATGCAAAGCTGCCAAGTTACATTGCTTCTTGGGGCTGGAACATGGATTCCCTCATTCAATTATATCTTCACCAGCTTTCTGTTTTCAATAGTTTCCTTTACTTACTAAGCTTGGCTGTTCTAGGACTTACTCTGTAGACCAGATTGACCACAAAGTTAGAGATCTGCCAGCCTCTGCCTTCTGAGTACTGGAATTAAAGGCATGTACCACCACATAGGGCCCTAAACTTTTCCTTAATTCCTTATCACAAGTTGGAAACTTAGCTGGGTCGGCCCTTGCCCTAAGGTCACCACTCCCTTTATTCTATTTCTATTTCATTTCCTTTTATCTCCTTGAACACAAGGTTTAGTTCCATTCCAATTCCTGATGTTCCTTTTCCTCTCAACTCTTACGTCTTGTAATTTGCCCTGCTCAGCTTTTTCCTTTTCATTGTAAATCTTCATTAGAGTTACCACTAATAACCCCAAGGCAGAATCTATACTAGGCTGTTTTGAGATTTCTTCTGCCAATGGAATTAAACCAAAGTTCTTAAAGTTTAGCCTCAGACAGACTCTTCAGACAAAGGCAAAAGCAGGCACTTTCTTCACTAAGGTATCACAAGACAAGTCTCTTCCTTTTCTCTGAAACCTCCTGATCCCCAAAGTTCATCAAATCACATTCAGCAACATCATCCTCCAAGCTCCTACTAGTTTGGTCCATTAATCAGTGCTTAAAGAGGTCCACTGCTTTCATAACCCAAACTACCAATGTCCAAACTCCTCCAAACAAACCAAAGGTCAGGCTTATCAAAACCATACCCCAGTCCCTGGTACCAGGGTCTCTCCTAGTTAGGGTTTCTATTACTGTGAAGAGGCATCATGACTATGGCAACTCACATAATGGAAAACATTTCATCAGGGTGATTTGCTTACATTTTCAGAGGTTTAGTCCATTACATCATGGTATGACATAATGGCCTGTAAGCTGATATGGTGCAGGAGAAATAGCTGAATGTTCTACATCTTGACTTTCAGGCAGGTAGCAGGAAGTAGTCTGATACACTCGGTATGGATTGAGCATATATGAGACCTCAAAACCTGTCTCCACAGTGACACACTTCCTCCAACAAGGTCACACCTACTCCAACAAAGCCATACCTCCTAATAATGCCACTCACTTTGTGGGTCATTTTCTTTCAAACCGCCCTCGTGTGTGTGTGTGTGTGTGTGTGTGTGTGTGTGTGTGTGTGTGTGTGTGTATGCTGACCATTCTAATAGATGTGAGGTAGTATTATATCATGGTTTCAGTTTACATCTACATGGTATTGAATGATACTGAGCAGTTTTCTACACATGTGTCTGTGTAAATCTTCTAGATTAGGGATTTACTCAGTAGATTACTTATGTTTTGCTATTGAATTACTTGAATTCCTTGTTTGTTCTGCTCATTAGCCCCTCTTCAGATTTGTATTTGAAATACTCCCAGTCTGCAGGTTGTCTTGTCACTCATTCTGTCACGTTACCTTCTTAGTCTGTGGCAGTTACATTTGAATCCACATTAGCTTTTGTTGTCTGTGCTTTCATGTTCTCATCTTCAAAAATAATTCTAGCCCAAAGCAATATCACAGTGTTTCAACTCATGTTTTCTTTTAGTATTTTTATCACTTTTATAGCTTGGGGTTTACATTTAAGCTGTTAATCTTCATTGAATTTTTTTTCAGACTAGGATAGAGATCTACTCTCTTTCTTCTAAATGTATTGTGCATCCTTCCCAAGCAACATTTAATTGAAGAGAATGTCTTTGGCCAAGTGTGCATTCTCAGCAATTTTGCTTAAATGTGTTTTATGGTATGTGAACTTTGTGGTTTATAAAACTTCTTTTCTGCCGGGCAGTGGTGGCACACACCTTTGATCCCAGCACTCGGGAGGCAGAGGCAGGCAGATCTCTGTGAGTTCGAGACCAGCCTGGTCTACAAGAGCAAACCAAAAAAAAAAAAAACCCAAAAACCAAAAAACATTTTTTCTTTCTCTTTCTCCTTCTTTCTTTCTTTCTTTCTTTCTTTCTTTCTTTCTTTCTTTCTTTCTTTCTTTCTTTCTTTCTTTCTTTCTTTCTTTATTCTTTGACAATTCCATACATGTACAAATTGACTTTTTCATCATTTTCACCCCTATCATCCTGCATCTTTCCTTGCCTTCTACTGAAAGCCTTCATTTAAAGGGAGTTGCCTGTTTAAACACTGGTCAGGGCATAGTAACTGTAGCATAAGCAACTTATCAGTGACTGTTGTTGAAGAAAGGTCCCTCGTTCCTCACACCACTAACTGTCAATGTTCACATGGGAAGGGATGGGGGTTCTCTTTAGTTATGACTTTGGTGAAACTCCATAATCAAATGCAACTTGGGGGAATTGTCAGATCACACTGGGAGAAGTCGGGGCAAGAACTCCAGGTAGGAACATGGATGCGAAAACTGAAGCAGAAGTCATGGAGAGATGCTGCTTAATGGTTTGCTCTTTTTTATTGTAGACATGCATAAAAATGATCACCAATAACCATATGATTTTATTAATAACCACATGACAGAGCCAATATTAGATTGTCTTGAAATCTCTTCCACCAAAGCCATTAGTCTATTACTTTTCTATTGTCCTTAGGCAAGTTCTCAGGACAGTGGCAGAAAGCAGTACTATTTTTGCCAAAATACCACAGGAGCAGTTTCTAGTTCAGTTGCGAATATTTTTTGCCTCTAAAACCTTTTGGGCAGGTCTCCACAATGCACAGAGCTCCCAAAATTACTGTCTGCTATGCTCCTACCAGGACAGCCTACTGAGTTCTGCTTTTAGCATTCAGCCACTTTTACAGGCTAAAGTTTCAAAACCTTCCACATTTCCCCAAAATTCAATGTTGAGTTTTTCATAGCACTAATTTTCTTCCTGCTACAATCTTCTGCATAAGTTATTTTCTATTGCTGTGATAACACACCATAACCAAGGCAAACTTAGAAAAGGAAGAGATGATTTGGGTTACAATTCCAGAGCAACAGAGTCTGTTGTAGCAAGGACTCTGCTTAGCAAGTTTGAGGAGTTTGTCGAGGGCTTACATTTTGAACTACAGGCAGGAAACCGAGAAAACAGAAAATAGTGTGCATCCATTAAACTCTCAAGACCCTCCTTGAATGGCACATCTCTTCCCACAAGGCCACACACCCCTTTTCAAAGGCCACAAAGTAAGGAACTACTATTACAGTGCACAAGACTATGAGGGACATCTCATTTAGACCACCACATTGGCTTATGAGCCCTTTCCCATCTGTGAAGAAATGTTGATGGGCTCCATCTTGTGCAGGTCTTCTGCAGGTAACTCACAGCTGTAGTGAGTTCATATGTATCATTATACCATAAAGAGAAGGTAGATACTGCTTCATAGCTTTCATAGCTGCCATCCTGCAGATCTTTTTGCCTCCTATTGCATGATATTCCATGAGCCTTAGCCTTGTGTGTGTGTGTGTGTGTGTGTGTGTGTGTGTGTGTGTGTGTGTATTCTTTTAGAAAAAACCTCTTTGTCAAGTTTGGCTATAGCACTTTATAGCCTTGTGAATTAAAAGTCTGCCTACTGCCTCACCACATGTGACTTACAGCATGCAGTCCCCAGGCTTCATCCATGTTGCAACATACTGCAAGGTTTCCTTTAAAGGTGGAAATAATGTACCATTATATGCACATGATACATGTCCTTATCCATTCACCTATTAATAGAGAGCTGTATGGTTTCCATATCTGGGCTATGGTGTGTAATACCATAGTGAACATGGGTTTGATACCTTGATCTCTCCTCAATTACCCATTTTCAGTTATTCCAAGAAGTGAGATTGCTAGGCCATATTTTTTCTATCTTCCTCTCTTCTTTCTGTTCCTCCTTCCCTCTTCCTCTTCTTCCTACTCCTTGTCATCTTTGTCATCTCTGCACCACTTTCATTCTTGCCCTCAGATTCCAAGGGTTCCAGCCCACAGCTTTTGATAGCTATCGTGACAGATATAATAAAGTATTTCATTGTTATTTTCAGTTGTGGTTTCTTGATGATTAGTAATGTTTGAGTTATTAGATAACTTTTCACATTCGTGTGTCTTATTTGGAGAAATTTCTATTTAAATATTTAACTGATTAAACATGAGACTGTTAGTTTTTGTTATGAGGGGCTAGAATTCCTTGTTTCTTCAAATGCTTGTCCTTTATCTGATCTATATCTTACAAATGCCATCTTCAGTTCTGTAGGCTTTTTATGCTATTCATTCTCTCTTGCTGTTCAGAATGCCCAGTTTAATGTAGTTTCAGTTGCATATTTTGACTTTTATTATCTGTGCTTTTGGTGTCTTACCCAGGATATCATTGCCAGGACCATTATTATGACGCTTTTTCTCTTCTTCCCTAGACATCTAGTCTCAAGTATACATAGAAGTCTTGAGTAAGCTTCAGTTCTTTTCTATGTATGGCATAGAGTAATGTTCCATTTCATTTCTTTTGCATGTGAGCACTGAGTTTTTGGATTATCATTTTTTGAACTAGTCTTTCTCCATCTTGTATCCCATGTGCCCTTACTAAGAATGGTCTCACCATTTATCACTGGGTTGTTTTCTGTGTTCCAGTTCTGTTCCATTTGAATGTGTGTCTGCCTTTACAGCAGCACCATGCTATTTTAATTACTGCCTCTTGTCATCTAGACTAGAAGCAGGGAGACAAATAGGACCAGACTAGTTTGTCTTTTGAATTAGGAAAGAATCATGCATCTAGCTTTGTTTTTCTTTTCCAGAACTTTTTTGGTAGTTGAATCTTTGGTAGCTCCATTTGAGTTTTAGATTCTTTTCTAATTTTGTCATTGGAATTGTAATGCAAGTTGCATTAATCATTTTATTACCTATGTGTAACTTCAGGAAATTGTGTCATTTTAATAAGACCAATTCTTTCAATCAACACAGAATATCTTTCCATTTGCATTCTCTTCCACTTCTTTCATCTACTTTGTTTTTGTAGTTTCACAGAGAAGTCTTTTATTTTTTTTTAGGTAAACTTATTTCTAAGTATTTTAGTATTTTGATGCTATTGGAAATGGGATTGATTCCCTCTTTCCTTTTCAGATAATTCATTTTAGTTATTTATATAATAATCAGTTACTATTTACATGATATTTTTATGTTGAGGATTTCATTCATTTCTATTTAAAAACTTGGTTTCTTTCCAGAAAATTTATTGCATTTTATCAAAAGCTTGTTAAATGGCCATGCTGCTATAGTTGGTGAGGAGATTGTATCCAGTCTGTCATGTGCTGACACATTTGAATTTTACCAGTGAGAAGTCAATGAAGAATAAAAAGTAAAAAATAGCATCATATTTTTCTATCTGAAAAAAATTAGGCATAAGCTTTTAGAGAATGAATTGGAGTGAGAGAGACTAGAAGCAGGGAGACAAATAGGACCAGACTAGTTTGTCTTTTTAATAGTATCAATCAATCAATCAAAACCAGTCATACACTATTGACATTTGGTGTAGAAAGTCCTTCTGTTCATTGGTTAATAAAGAAACTACTTTGGGCCTGTTGATAGGGCAGAACTTAGGTAGGTGTGGAAAATTAAATGGAATGCTGGGAGGAAGAAGGCAGAGTCAGAGAGACACTATGAAGCCACCAGACTTGGACATGCTGAATCTTTGCCAGCAAGCCACTGCCACGTGGTGATATACAGATTAATAGAAATGGGTTAAATTAATATAAGAGTTAGCCAATAAGAAGCTAGAACTCATGGGCCAATCAGTGATTTAATTAATACAGTTTCTGTGTGATTATTTTGAGGCTAAGCTAACTGGGTGGCTGAGATGTACAAGGGGGCTCTCCTCCTACAGGCATTGTTATTAATTTGGGCTTTAATTGATGAAGAATTTTATTTTCTTTCCAGGGTAATAGCTTTGTTTTTAGTTTATGTGTTCTATAGTTGCTAGTTCAAGACTGATAAACATTTACTTTTCAAGCAGGTGTTCTAGTGGGCACATATTTCTCTAGTAGGGAGCTTTGGGCTCAGGCATCTTCTATCCAAACCTCTGTAATCTTATACTCTAAGAATTGCATTTTATTCAGTGGAGGACATAGTAACAGTAGTAATAATTCCTCTGAGCTTGCAAACTATGGGGCATGAATAAAAAACAATGAGTATGTTATATAGTTATATTATAGAAATATACATGAAGAAAGAGTAACCAAGACACAAATAACAGATCTCTGTAGTAAAAGGAGGAGCCCATGTGTGGGGCCCCTTTGTTTCATCCTGCCCGGCTTCTGGCAGCCAGGCTGCTTTTGGTCCCATCTGGCTAGCTTACCTCCCAAAATAGTTACACAAAGATTATATTAATTTAATTACTGCCTGGCCCATTAGTTCTAGCCTCTTCTTGGCCAACTCTTATATCTTAAACTAACCCATTTCTATTCATCTGTATTCAACACAAGGATGTGGCTTACCGGCATGAGTCTAACCAGTGTCCATCTTGGGCCAGAGCAGCATGGCGTCTGCCACACTTCCCTTCCTCCCAGCCTTCCATCCTGTCTACTCCTCCTACCTGATTTCTGCCCTATCAAAAGACCAAGGCAGTTTTCTTTATTCAACCAATGAAAGCAATACAAAATGAAGAAGCACCTCCTACACCAGATCTCCCACACTATTCTCTGACATGTAAGGACCTGAAATATTTCTAGTCAAGTTGTATTTGTTTTCTAAGCTTTAACATGTTGGTAGTGGAGGTTTGATGGCACTCCCCAGATGGAGAAACACAGTGCTCTGCTCAATTAAAAAACAAAACAAAACCCAACTACACGCATTGTTTACCCCAAAGGGAGGAAGAGAAGTGTAATTAATTTTATAAACAGTTTTTTCTAAGTATTTTAATGATAAAAGTTCTTCATATTTGGCATGGTAATTTTTAGTCTCCCTGAAAGCATGGAATGGCTCCGTCACTGGAAGACAGATCTAGAGAGTCTTGCCTCTTCCATCAGAAAGTTGGAGAAGTTTTGTTTTGTTTTGTTTTGCTTTGTTTTGCATATACAAAGAGAAGGAATGGAAAGCCCTTGCTTGTGCCACTTACAACAAACACACCTGGAATTTCTTCACTGTCCTTTGCAGGGCAGACTCTGACTGGTGTCGTAGAATCTGGGAATAGGTCTAGCACAGACTGTGCCTGGTGCCTGGGGAGTCAAGGTAAACCCTCACCAAGACTCACAGTGGCCAGGGTTCACAAGCAGGCATCTCCATTACACCTTGACAAAGGCAACTGATAAAGGAAAACACTTCATTAAGAGGTTGCTTCTAGTTTCAGAGGGTGAGTCCACGCCCATCACGACCCACAGGTGCTGAAGCAGTAGCTAAGAACTTTTTGGGTTTTGGATTTGGTTTTTACTTGTTTGCTTCTTTGTTTTTATAAGATAAAGGCCAAGAGGGAAACTGAGCATAATATGGGCTTTTGAAACCTTCAAGCCCACCCCAGTGGCACATTTCCTCAAAGAAGTCCATACCTTCTCTGTTTTAAACAGCCTACCAACTGGGAATCAAAGCATTCAAATATATGTGCCTCCTTGGCAGCCATTCCCATTTAAAACTACTATAATCATGAAACACCTTCAAAATCAGAGAATCTTGAGAAATAAATGTTACTGAGGCTGCAGAGCTAGCTCGGCAGACTGGCTGCTCCTCAGGGGATCCTAGTGGGACTCCGAGTGCATACACAGTGATTTACAACCATCTGGAACCCCCATTATCCTCTCCTGGTCTCTGTGGGATCTGCATACATGCAGGCAAAACACTCACATACAAAATAAATAGATTTTATAAAATTTTCTACAAAGCTACTAATGACTCATTATGAAATAATCTTAGAAAAATGAGATGGTCAGGAAAAAGGAGTTGTGGAATTTGTTGCCTTAAGCCTGCTCCAGCCCAAGGTGGAGTTCCTTGCCTCAGGCCAACTTTGGCCTAGGAACACCCAGAACCTCAGAGGATCTTGTTCAGGCTTACTCCCTTAGAGGTCCCAGAGTCACACTCGGACCTGCAGAGGTTTCTGATTCCTTGAATCTGAGTTGCTTTGAAGTCTCCACATATTATGTATACATAGCTCTCTTCAGTCCTTTACTTTCCCACCGTCCTCTGTCACCCACTCTGCAAGCAGAGACTGAGTTCCAAGCTGGATGAGGCTGCACAGCGTCATTGAATTTTTATGGGATCTCAAAATACTATGCCCACATTCCCCCAAAATGGACTATGGATAATTTCCTTTGTTTAAAAAAAAAGAGGGGGAAGTGGTATGGAACAATTCTGTATCTGTCAATTGTTTTAAATAAATGCTGATTGGTCAGTAGCCAGGCAGAAAGCATAGATGGGACAACCAGACAGGAAATAGAGGCAAGGCAATGAGAACAGGAGTATTCTGGGAAGAAGGAAGCTCTTCCCGCAGTTCTGTCCAGACACTGAAAAAGCAGGATGTGACTTGCCCTGCTGAAAAAGGTACTGACCCATGTGGCTAACATATACTAGAATAATGGGCTAATTATAAGTTATAAGAGCTAATACAAAGCCTGAGCTAATGGGCCAATCAGTTTGTAACTTATAGAGACCTCTGTGTGATTTTCTTTGGGACCTAAACACTGTGGGAACTGGATAGGACAGAAACCCCAACAAGCAGGACCTAATGCTACACCCAAAGTATGAGGAGATAGTTTTATTTTATTACATACTAAGTTTGCAATAATATTGATTCAACTTGCTAACAAGAAAGCTTATTTGTACCTGAGAACAGAAGCCAAGGCTGTTGGGATTAGATGCTGTTGGAAATTTGAACACCTTTAATCCCATTTTTTTTGGGAGAGAGCCTGCCATCTTGTGAATGGTGGCTTTATTGCTATGAAAGAGGGGGTCTGACCAGAGCAAGTTAATATTGTATTGAACTTAAACTACTTCAACATATAAATAATTTTTTAAATATTGAAACTTTCATCATTGCTTTGGGTTTTTAAAAGGTTGGGAAACATGTATACTTTTTACAACGAGAACAGAAACTTGATTTTCGTTAAAAGAAACAATTGAGTCATGGAGTTCAGGAAGAAGTGATCAGCCTTCTCTAGGTCTGGACTACTCGACAATTTTTAAAGCATATATCTATAATTTTAAAGTAAAATTCATGTTTGGAAAACTAATCTTGAAATTATGTTTTAAAAAAAAAAACAATCTGAATTCAGTGTCTGGATTCTTTGCTGCTGTCATTTTGTCACCACTACAATCCACTTCCATGAGGCCGATGGTACAGATAATAACAATCAAACTTACATTGCTGGAAAACGCTTCGGAAGAGCAGGGAGGGCATGATGTGCTGCAGCCCTGACACCTGATTCCTTAAGCACACACACTGACTGGACAAATTTGGTTAAATATGACTGCCACCTTGTGGTTCAATGAAATATTACAACAAAACAGCGCTAAAAGGTTTTGTTAATTTTCTGACATTTTAAAACACACTGTTTATTATCATCATCGTTATCATTACTGTATCCCCGCTAAAGGCTTGTTGTGAGCTACTGACTTAGATTTACTTGGAATTCTAAACGCTAGCATGATTTGGTGGCTGGACAGACTGTAGAAAATTACTTCCCACACCCTGTGAAATCTGTGGTAATATAGTTACCCAGTAATTATGAGTTCCAAAAGATGCATCCAAGAAAAGTTATTTCACGTCACTACTTCTTGGCAGCCCAAATCGTAAAGGGCCCAAGACTGGAACACTGATGCCTACTTTTCTTGTAACGCAGCATTTTCTACATGTGCTTGACTACAGAGTCCAACTGAAAACCACGGTAGCTATAGAAATCACAGATAATGCTGTGCTGATATAAACCTCACAGAAACACTAAATATGTTAATATCTGAGAAGCATACAATGGTCATTTCCAA
>JAQHUG010000173.1:2613471-2635402 GCA_028555095.1 Dicrostonyx torquatus | reverse complement strand
AGACCAGCCTGGTCTACAAGCGCTAGTTCCAGGGCAGGCTCCAAAGCCAAAAAAAAAAAAAAAAAAAAAAAAAAAAAAAAAAAAAAAAAAAAAAGATTCAATAGTCAATAGTTTACCTTCAAGGCCATGAATTTTACAAGTTTATCAATGTATGCTCTGACGGAAAACATCTCTGCACAGTTGAAGCACAGTAACTTTGGACAACAGGAATTCAGTCTTGTTCTTTTTTATTTATTGTCTGAGGTAGAGATAAAGTTCTGAATAATCATGAACTCGGAGACACTCCAGCAGTTCCATGCTAAATTCATTCCATTGCTAATATTCCAAAGAATGATATATACTAATTCAGAATATAAGAATTTATAATATTTCAAAGACCATTGGGTATAGTAATATAAAGTAGTTTTGCATATTAAGACATTTTAAAGTTTTGTATAGCTTACTGAATACTTTTTTTTTAAAAAAAAAAGTATGTAAAACTCTTGTTTCAAATACCTTCCACCAAAGGAAATACTAGAGACATGCCCTCTTCTTTGGAAGGTTTATTTTTAAATATTTTGCTAATCATGATGACTTCAAAAATATCTTTATCCAGTATTTCAGGGTATAAACAGCATTTTGAAATTCATTGTTAAAGAAAATTTATATAAACTCCTGTTGGAAATGTTATGCTTGATAATCTGGATTATTTTGGCTGAATTCTTGGTAGGTCTGATTATACCACCAGTGACTTACGACTCAGTGTGTCTGACACTGAGTAGGAGTGAAAGTGCCCTCCAGATTTTTAACATAGATGCTCCCTTGTGCATGGTCAATCAGCATTATCTTCAATTCACAGTTATTTAACAAGGGTATTTTTAAGTTACTTGTGGATTCTGTGAGAATTAACTTAGCTAAGACTAGGTTAAGTAGTTCTCGAATCCACTTGCTAAGGCCCTGTAGGACCTGGAGTTCAATACACACTAGTGTCACTACTGATTGCTTGGTGCCTTCCATGTCTCCCCGTGACACAATCGGTGTGGGTCCGAGTGTATACCCAGAGCTCCATGCCTACTTCTTGTACCCCTGGAGACTCATTCCAACACAGCAAGGATGCTAGACACGAGGTTATTTTATCCTGGAAGAAACATTGACCCCATCGCCAATAAAGAGCAGCCGAGGCAAGGTATGGGGGATAAAAGGGAGGGGGACCAGTTTCTCCTTCAGTTCTCAGGGAAAACAGCATTTAAGATGCATGGTATTTCTTTCATATGGCTAAGGAATCCAAACATATATATATTACATATGTGAGTTCTGATATAGAAGTTAGGAGACATTATTCAAACTTTTTGACCTCTGAACTTCAATTTTTTAATTTTTTTTGGAATGCAGCAAAATGTCTCTGAAATCCCCTTCAGTGTTAATTCTGCTTTGACTATTATAGTAATTGATTGATTGATGTATACCTAGTTCAAAGTTCAAACTAAAGTGGACTGGCGATGTAACTAGAGAGCATTGTAACTTTCCAAAGTTCTTTTCCTTTTTGTGCTCTTACAGCTCCAGCTAAGGGAGACTGTTTTTCTCTTGAATTTTTATTTGGTGAGTAAGGAGAACTGAGCTGAAAGTGATGGTGCTCACTTTTAACCCCAGCACTCACTTGGGAGGCAAAGACAGGTAGATACCTGGGAGCTTGAGCCAGCCTTGCTTACACAACAAGTTCCAAACCAGCCAGAACTACATATAGAACTGCATCTCAAAATAAAATAAAATAAATATGAAACACAAAAAGCTTAAACGAGTGTCTCAGTTCAGCATTGTGAACCCTTGAACATGTATGGACTCTGAGATCAAATAACCTTCTTCACATTAATGCCAGGTTGGTGGGTATTCGGTATTCAAGAAGTAAAGAGAGGAAAACTTAGATTTAAAATTGGTGACCCCTAGAAATCGGAGAGTATTGGGCACATACGTGAGTCAATGAATGAGTGAGTGAAATGAGGGCTATAAATAAATCAAGCAGAAAGAAAGAAGGATAAAAAAAGAGAGGAAGAAAGAAAGACAGAAAGGGGAAGGAAAGAAGGAGGGAGGGATGGATGGACGGAGGAAGGAGGGGATTTTGGAAGAAGGAAAAAAGGAAGGAAAAAGGAAAGAAGGAGGAAGGGTGGGAGGGGAAGAAAAACGGAGAAAGGAGGAAGGGAGGGAAGGAGGGAGGAAGGATGTGGATCACTTTCTGGGTAGACGGTACTGATGTATCAGAATGAGCACTGGGCATTAATTTTGGTGTTGCCATGATGAAACCTTGTCCCCACAGGTGACTCTTTGGCCTCTCTGAGGTGACATTTGTTTGTAAAGCCCTAGATGGAGTCTAGGTGCTATAAAGGACAGGATATCACCCCTCCCTACAAATGTTTCAGGACATGAAGAGAAACAGCTGCAAAGTTTTTCAGTAAAGGATTAGTAGGAGGTAGCCAAATAAGGAGAGGGAGACTATGGTCTCAGTCAGGTAAGGGGTCTCATCCAAACCCCCAGAAGCTGGTGAAAGTTAGGGGCAGCCTGGAGTCACACACAGGCTGAAAATGGCTTAGTGAGGGCCTTGTCGGGTCGCTGGGTATATTTCATAGGGAAAGGGAAGTAGGAAGAAGGACATAGTCAAGTTTTTAACATCCAGGACTGGGAGTGTGGATAAACTGTGTCACCTTAGCCTGGGTTCTCTAGAAACAAACTCGGAGGCAAAAGTTGGGTGTTGCTGGTTTACTGGAAGGTATAGTCCCATAAAGTAAGATATGAGATGAAGAAGGAGGAGCCCTGGCACACAACACAATGTAATACGCTGCCAATATGTTCATGGTTTTCTGTGTCTCAGGGACAGGCTGCTTAGGAGGCGTAGGTCATGGCCATCTGCAGTCAAACAATCCCACTTCCTGTTCAAAGTTCACCCCACGGGAAACCAAGCTCTGCATTGTTTCGTGGGGCTCCATTGACAGGTTCTGAGAGCAATATTGCATCCTGCAGTGTGGCTTGGCATGTGAATGCAGAAATCACAAAGTCAGGCGTGTGGATGCTAGACCTGAACATACCATGGTGGCCGAGGAGAGGACCCAGTCTATTTAAGCAAGCAAAGGATGACAGCTTGTGGAAAGATACCTGTGAGGACTCAGGTACAGTGACCATTGAGGGTGCTGGTGTGAACAGGGCCTGTGAGGACTCGGGTACAGTGGCCAGTCAGGGTGCTGGTGTGAACAGGGCCTGTGAAGACTCGGGTATAGTAACCAGTGAGGGTGCTGGTGTGAACAGGGCCTGTGAAGACTCGGGTACAGTGACCAGTCAGGGTGCTGGTGTGAACAGGGCCTGTGAGGACTCGGGTACAGTGACCAGTGAGGGTGCTGGTGTGAACAGGATCTGTGAGGACTCAGGTACAGTGACCAGTCAGGGTGCTGGTGTGAAGAAGACCTGTGAGGACTCGGGTATAGTAACCAGTGAGAGTGCTGGTATGAACAGGGCCTGTGAGGACTCGGGTACAGTGACCAGTCAGGGTGCTGGTGTGAACAGGATCTGTGAGGACTCAGGTACAGTGACCAGTGAGGGTGCTGGTGTGAAGAAGACCTGTGAGGACTCGGGTATAGTAACCAGTGAGGGTGCTGGTGTGAACAGGGCCTGTGAGGACTCGGGTACAGTGACCAGTGAGGGTGCTGGTGTGAACAGGGCCTGTGAGGACTCGGGTACAGTGACCAGTGAGGGTGCTGGTGTGAAGAGGACCTGTGAGGACTCAGGTACAGTGACCAGTGAGGGTGCTGGTGTGAAGAGGACCTGTGAGGACTCGGGTACAGTGACCAGTGAGGGTGCTGGTGTGAACAGGGCCTGTGAGGATTCGGGTACAGTGGCCAGTCAGGGTGCCGGTGTGACGAGCAGCCCCTTGGGGCACAAAATCAAAGATACATCTTAGTCAAAGCAAGTGGTTCAGCTCCTGGATAGCAGAGCTNAGAAAGGAGGAAGGGAGGGAAGGAGGGAGGAAGGATGTGGATCACTTTCTGGGTAGACGGTACTGATGTATCAGAATGAGCACTGGGCATTAATTTTGGTGTTGCCATGATGAAACCTTGTCCCCACAGGTAACTCTTTGGCCTCTCTGAGGTGACATTTGTTTGTAAAGCCCTAGATGGAGTCTAGGTGCTATAAAGGACAGGATATCACCCCTCCCTACAAATGTTTCAGGACATGAAGAGAAACAGCTGCAAAGTTTTTCAGTAAAGGATTAGTAGGAGGTAGCCAAATAAGGAGAGGGAGACTATGGTCTCAGTCAGGTAAGGGGTCTCATCCAAACCCCCAGAAGCTGGTGAAAGTTAGGGGCAGCCTGGAGTCACACACAGGCTGAAAATGGCTTAGTGAGGGCCTTGTCGGGTCGCTGGGTATATTTCATAGGGAAAGGGAAGTAGGAAGAAGGACATAGTCAAGTTTTTAACATCCAGGACTGGGAGTGTGGATAAACTGTGTCACCTTAGCCTGGGTTCTCTAGAAACAAACTCGGAGGCAAAAGTTGGGTGTTGCTGGTTTACTGGAAGGTATAGTCCCATAAAGTAAGATATGAGATGAAGAAGGAGGAGCCCTGGCACACAACACAATGTAATACGCTGCCAATATGTTCATGGTTTTCTGTGTCTCAGGGACAGGCTGCTTAGGAGGCGTAGGTCATGGCCATCTGCAGTCAAACAATCCCACTTCCTGTTCAAAGTTCACCCCACGGGAAACCAAGCTCTGCATTGTTTCGTGGGGCTCCATTGACAGGTTCTGAGAGCAATATTGCATCCTGCAGTGTGGCTTGGCATGTGAATGCAGAAATCACAAAGTCAGGCGTGTGGATGCTAGACCTGAACATACCATGGTGGCCGAGGAGAGGACCCAGTCTATTTAAGCAAGCAAAGGATGACAGCTTGTGGAAAGATACCTGTGAGGACTCAGGTACAGTGACCATTGAGGGTGCTGGTGTGAACAGGGCCTGTGAGGACTCGGGTACAGTGGCCAGTCAGGGTGCTGGTGTGAACAGGGCCTGTGAAGACTCGGGTATAGTAACCAGTGAGGGTGCTGGTGTGAACAGGGCCTGTGAAGACTCGGGTACAGTGACCAGTCAGGGTGCTGGTGTGAACAGGGCCTGTGAGGACTCGGGTACAGTGACCAGTGAGGGTGCTGGTGTGAACAGGATCTGTGAGGACTCAGGTACAGTGACCAGTCAGGGTGCTGGTGTGAAGAAGACCTGTGAGGACTCGGGTATAGTAACCAGTGAGAGTGCTGGTATGAACAGGGCCTGTGAGGACTCGGGTACAGTGACCAGTCAGGGTGCTGGTGTGAACAGGATCTGTGAGGACTCAGGTACAGTGACCAGTGAGGGTGCTGGTGTGAAGAAGACCTGTGAGGACTCGGGTATAGTAACCAGTGAGGGTGCTGGTGTGAACAGGGCCTGTGAGGACTCGGGTACAGTGACCAGTGAGGGTGCTGGTGTGAACAGGGCCTGTGAGGACTCGGGTACAGTGACCAGTGAGGGTGCTGGTGTGAAGAGGACCTGTGAGGACTCAGGTACAGTGACCAGTGAGGGTGCTGGTGTGAAGAGGACCTGTGAGGACTCGGGTACAGTGACCAGTGAGGGTGCTGGTGTGAACAGGGCCTGTGAGGATTCGGGTACAGTGGCCAGTCAGGGTGCCGGTGTGACGAGCAGCCCCTTGGGGCACAAAATCAAAGATACATCTTAGTCAAAGCAAGTGGTTCAGCTCCTGGATAGCAGAGCTCCTGGGGATTCCAGGGAAATAATAAGATATTTTAAATAAATGTTTGGACCATAGGTATAGATTCCTGCTAGAAAACACATGCAAAGAGAGTTGCTTTTGAGCCAAAGAGAAGGATCTATAGTGCCTTCTTTCGACATCCTTCATGCTGATATTGGAGGCACAGCGCGATATTCTATACAGATTTCTTTTTACACAGCCTTTCGAGGGTCTTTTGCTTTGTTTTGTTTTATAAGATGAATAAGGAATAATATTTTATTACCTATTAGATAAACTCACTCTTGTAGGTTTTTAGTTTGTAGAATTGCAAAGAAAGGAAGACACAGGTGTAAACAGGGATAGAGTTACCACAAATTGTGAGATTGGGGATTCTGAAAACTCAGAGTTCATCTAGTTCAATTATCTCATAACTGCTGGTGAGAAAAGTGAAATTCAGGTGGGAAAGTTGTCTTGGAAAAGGTCACACAGCTAATTAGTGGAAACAGAGTCCTGGAATGAGAAAACGACTCTGGGTTCCTCATCTCTGCCAAGTATTTCTGGAGTTCATGAATTTACATTACCGCTCTTTAAAAAATAATTTTGCATTTTCATATTTAAAAAAGCATTCTGTATGCCTACGTCCGCTGGATAATCTCTTATTTCTGTAGTTCATCCTTCCTTTCTGAGGTATTTACCGGTACAGGTGAGCCACGTACAAGCCCCTCATCCCACACCAATTAGCGCTACGTTCACAGGGCAGCAGACTATGTCACAAGGGTTCTGTCTTTGTACATATTTGTTCAAAAGCTAAAAGGGAGTGGAAAATTCTTTTTCTACTTTTATCCCAGCAGCCACTTGACTTGATACTCAGCAGTGAAGGTGTGATACAAACTTTATCTTCAAATTAACAAGACAGTTCGGTGAAGCCATGCCAAAATTGACATTTTAAAACAGCTTCTTATTCCTGAGCAGAATTTTAGATAAATAATATGTCTGAGTAGCCACAGCTGAATGAAACCTTCCACGTTTTAACATTTAACACTCCCGCGTCCAGCATATCACTGTTCTCTATATTAGTATTAGGATAGTCAAAACGCTGAAGCACTACACGTGGCTCTTCCCGTGAGCATTTTCAATACTGAAGTCTTCAGTGATGAAGAAAAACCATTTCTGTAAATTTATCCTGTTTAAATTTTACTAGTATCATAGCTTTTAAATCTGAATTTGTGAAGTGTTCTTGTCTTGTAAGAACAAGCATAGCTAACTTCCTCATGTATAGGTAGTTTAAAACATTGAAATAAAAACAACACAATTCTCTATGAGGAAAAGAAGATGTTTCCTGTAACTGAAACAAACGTCTTACCGTCTCGGAGAACCATTGCTAACTGCACACTTTCCTCCAAGAATGCTGTTTCTCAGTGACAGTCTCGGAGAGAAGAATGCTTAGGCCCTTCCAATTCAGAGGCCCAGGTACTGGCTCTGACGCTGGTCACGACTGCATATGTTCACTTAGGTCGTTTGACCTCCCTGCTCCTCAATTTTTCATTGGCATGTAGGAGATTGCAGGACTAGCAAATCCTTAATAGCTATTGCAACAGGTAGAATAATTAAGTGAAACAGGCCAGCTGCTTACCTACAGGAAGAGTTGGTGATATTCAATAATTCAGGAAATATGTGCCCTTTATTCAAAATTATTGTGTTTAGGATTGAACTTTTATTGGCACAATA
This sequence comes from Dicrostonyx torquatus, assembly GCA_028555095.1. Taxonomy (NCBI): domain Eukaryota; kingdom Metazoa; phylum Chordata; class Mammalia; order Rodentia; family Cricetidae; genus Dicrostonyx; species Dicrostonyx torquatus. The sequence goes on along the minus strand of JAQHUG010000173.1, from coordinate 2,627,942 downwards.
ATCACGTGCACATGCAAACATGCACACACAATGCACGTGTGTGGGTGCACACACACAAACAAACAATAAACCTGTGGCTGTTTGCACTTTCCAGAGGAAGTATCTTGAGAGCCCTTTCCCAGCTCTGAAACATTGCCTGCGAAGACCCTGAAAGGAAGCTAAAGTCTCTGCATAGCCTGTGCGAAGTGGTCATGAGCTTGAAAGGGAAACGACCGGGAGGCTTGAGTGTATTCCAGTGCTGCTCTCTGTATGACAATATAGCTCCCTATACAAGGCTAACGGAAGGAAGGGCCTGGGAAAGACATGGTCAAACTGAGCTGGGGATGGGCTGCAGGAAGGGACCTCTCATGGTCTTAACTCTACCAGCCAACACTCTGTCTGTTCTGTTACCTAGTATTACACTCCTGACCCAAGCTGGAGAGGCAGTCACAACCAGTAAAGCCAAACACTGTGGACCAGGCTCTGTGCCAGAGCTGTAGAGTCCTCTAAAACCATGTTCATGTTCCCACAATCGTTAGAGATTGCTTTTGACTAATTGTTTTTCATCAGTGTGTTTTAACTTTCCGTTCACTCCAGGTGTTACTGAGAACTTGATTCTAATTACAACCAGAATGGTAGACAAAGCAATTGATAGTGTATGGTCTTTTTATCTTAATTTTTTAGCACTGAGGAGAATTAGTGATAGTATTTTGAATTGAATATTGTATTAACGGAGTCAATACAATACAATAAGGTTTCTGGTATCTATTCTAGCATTTGGAAGGTGTATTCCAGAGGTGTACAGACTAGTTTCTAACTATCTTAATAATAGAATTTAGTGCCGGGCGGTGGTGGCGCATGCCTTTAATCCCAGCACTCGGGAGGCAGAGGCAGGCGGATCTTTGTGCGTTCGAGACCAGCCTGGTCTACAAGCTAGTTCCAGGACAGGCTCCAAAGCTACAGAGACACCCTGTCTTGAAAAACCAAAAAAAGAAAAAAGAAAGAAAATAATAGAATTTAGCACATCCTCTGTGTCTAGTGACAGTCATTGTTAATGCTGTGAACAAAATAAAAGGAAATGTCAGACTTTGATTCATTTTGTAAAGTCTCATAAGAGAGATGTTTGAGTTCAGGTGCAATCTTTGAAGACGTTAGATACTGTTATAATTATGTTGTTATTTAAAAACAACAGCTTTGAAACCAAGCAACAGATGGCAGAGTGAGGAATTAAAGGGAGCAAGAACGAATCTTTCCCTTGTAGGTACCTATCTCATTTGTGATGAATTGAGAACGTTTGGTAATTGGCCATTTCTCAATCATCACGTTTTGTGTGTGTACGTCACAGCCCATGAGTGGAATTTGTGGGAATTGGTTCTCTCCTTTCACCATGTGGGTCCCAGAGTTGAAACTCAGATGTCCAAAACACCAACAACGGCACCCACTGAGCCATTTTATCAACGCACTTCCTGTTTGAAACGTTCTTTTTTTTTTCCCCCTTATCCCTGTCCCCTCTCCCCTCGCCCTGGGTTATTAGCTTGATCGTTATTGGCTTGATCGTCACTGTATTATCTCCTCCTCAAAATCAACTGACATTTGTAGGAAAAGAGAGCGGGTGTTTGGACTGTAGGAGTGGCGCAGGGGCAGCGTTTGCCACATGGTGCAGCCCTGGGAGGACACATTTTAGTTTTAGTGAGTGCACTGTGCGTATAAGTCTAAAACCGTAAAACTTAACCTCTCCACAGTGAATGTTCTAGCTGATAGTCCGTGAGGTTTATGAATTGGGAGGAGGAATCATATAATGGCAAACGTGGCACAGAAACTCAGGCTTTTGGCAGCTTGCCTCAACCTGAATAGGTCTGAGCACCAACTCATGAGTACAGTACCAGCGGAAATAATAGGGCAACTTTACCTGAGTTTATATCTTACAGGACACAAGCAATTAAAAGTTCTATGCTACCCGGGGCCTGAATTCTGTGAGGAGAGCAGTTGATCTCACACTATCCCAGACGGTTTTCTATTGCCTTCACTTTCACAGGTCTCCAACCATCCCGTATCTGTTTGATGTGGTGAGAACGCCGCTTGCTAATTCAAAACATTTGTTTCTAGGTGCCAGGTTGACCTGTCGTCTCTCAGTAGGGAGCAAACCCACAAGCTGGAGCTGCAGCTGGAAGAGGGTGAGGGCCACCTGGTTCTGCTTGTCACTCTGACAGCCTCGGCCACAGTCAGTATCTCCGACCTCTCTGTCCACTCCCTGGAGGACCAGAAGGAGCGTGGGGAGATCTTAAAGAGATACGTACGTATGCAATGAGCTTCCTTCCTGACCCACGTATCACCAGATGAGGTTGTGCACGGTGTTCCCAGAAAGACAAGTCTCTTTCAGAGGAGGTTCTGAGGAGCAGAGGGTAGGCCCTTGGAGTTGCCATGCAGCCCCCGCTGACGTCTGTAGTTTGATCATCTCCGGGATGCATTTCAGAGCGCATTTAGTATTCTAAGGTTCTGCCTTGTGATTTTTATCAGATAGAGAAATTATCCATAAAGGAACTAAATCTAAAATAAGGTTTTTAGCATACTGAGAAGCTGGGAGCTAGACATCCAAAGTGATGTTTACAGCTCGGAAAAATATCTTGTCAGTATAAAAGTGAAAGGCAGTCACAAGGTAGGACCCTTCGTTCTGCCCAAGTGTAGGGTTTGGGGTGGAATGGAGTGCCGATAAACATTCACCATCTTCAAATTTTAAAGAGGAGAATCTTCCTGTTTCCCAGCAACTTTCTGGGCGCATTTCGCATCTTGTAGTTGTCTCGAATCAACAGAGAGGGGAGCTCTTGCTCCACCTTTGTCTCTCGACGGCGGCTTGGGAAAAGTGACCGCCTTGGTACTGATGAAGCTGGGGGAAGGCTTTCCCACTTCAAATCACAAAGCTTGCATTGTACCGTGCTGCCAGGTGTTTAGACGTCTCCTCCAGACACTCAGCCGTGAAACCGAGCTCCGGCCAACAAAGGATGGCTTCTTAAAAGCCATTCCCATTTGCTGACGGACACCCTTTCAGTAACTGAATTTAATAAAGACGCACCTTATCAGGTTGTGCAGCTGACATGGAGTGCCCGTATGAATGCTCTACAATATTCCTCAAACAGATTACCAGAATGTGCGCCTCAGCAAATTTATTCGCACTATCTCCACTGAATCAGCTGTCTGCTAATGCTTGTACAACTCATCCACCAATAGTATTATCATAAACAGCTTAATAGAGGTGACTTAGAGAGGCTAAGTAGTGTGTATTTTAAAACCACCCAAGAGCCTAGGTTATTGTGTAGTATCTTCTACTATATAATTACAATTATGAAAATTATTTCACATTTTGCTACTTCACTAAAATTATATTCTCTAGTTACTGGCCATGAGCTTTCTGAGTTAAAACTACCAAAAAGGAATTAATTGGTATATTTACATGAAAAAAATTCATCTGGGCATTAACATTCTGTAGTTACTAGATCACTATTTTAATATTATCCTATGTGTGAAGATGATACTACTGTCCACATAATTAGAAGTAATCCAGCTGTTATTGATTGATTTTCTTTGACTGCTGTTGAATAGAGTTTCCTTAGTCAGCTTCTTTCATTTAGAATATGAATACTTTGTTTTCCAAAATGCCAGTTATTTCAGTTAAATGTGAAATGTTATGTTTGGCATCTCAGCTACTTCTCAGGCTGCATTCTGCCCCATGCATTGAAAGGTGAGTCATGTTGAAACGCGCTTCTCTGTAACCCCAAATTTCAGGCACTGCTCTCCCTCTCCCTCTCGAGACACACTCAGTGAGAAGCTGTAATGCAGAACAGGGGATATGCTATATTTGTGTTAACTCACAGCCGTAGAAGGACAAAGAGCAATGTCTCGGAGGCCTTAATGTGCTTTATACTTTGTGCATTGTGAAGTGAATGAATTTCCTGTAATGTCTAATACGCAACCTGTTTTGATGACACATGCAAAGGAGAGAGCTGGTCATCAGATTATTACCGCGTTTTCCTTTAAAAATGCACACATAACATGTGAGTGTGTGTGTGTGCATGTGTGTGTGCATGCGTGTGTGTGTGCGTGTTTAAAGTGTGCTGCGTGTGTGTGCGTGCATGTGCGTGCGTGTGTGTTTAAAGTGTGCGTGCGTGCATGTGCGTGCGTGTGTGTTTAAAGTGTGCATGCGTGTGTGTGCATGCGTGTGTGTTTAAAGTGTGCATGCGTGTGTGTGCATGCGTGTGTGTTTAAAGTGTGCATGCACGTGTGTGCGTGCGTGTGTGCATGAGTGTGTGTGCGTGCGTGCGTGTGTGTTTAAAGTGGAAGTTAAACTTAAGAATTTGATTTGCTTTAGGTTTGGTGCGGTCAGGGTAGGAGAAGTAATGAATTGAAACAGCCCTAGAGAATTTTCACTGCTGAGCACTGAAACCCCACAAATTAAACAGACATTCCTGAGTAAACCTCTGTTTGATCACCACATTCTGAAAAGGTGGCTAATTCCGTTTCCCTGTTCTTTTCTTCTTGGGGGGGGAGCGCGGGGGGCAGCAGGAAGGTCAGCAGGGACGGGTAGTAATGGGTCGTAGTCCGAGAGCGGCTATTTGACCTTTTCAGAACGGGTTTGCTGAACCCCTGCTCCTCCTTGTCACAGTTTAAAAACCAGAGGAGCTAGTTTAGAGAAGAAGTTGTTAGCATTCCATTTTTATTATGACATTTCACAGTCATCTGATTTAATGTCCCTTGACCAGATTGTCCACCGTGAGACGATGGGCTTGAAATGTTATTTAGAGCATTGATAAAAGGTGAGCAGTTCTAAGATGACAGCAAGTCATAAGGCGGGTGGTGTGACATTAATTTTCTCCATAACAGAGATGGAATAAGACGTCACGGTGACAAGCTGTCAATCAGCTCTGGCCCCTCCGAGCATCTCCCTACCGTAGGATGGGGTATTGCCTCTCCAGTAATAGAGCTGAACCACGATGCTCTCTCTGACAGCTGCTGCAGCCATAGAGAAAATATATTATACAGCCTTTCATTAAAAAAATAAAGAGGCCTCCTCTCCAGAGCATTTCAATCTCTCCCCATCTATTGAGGGCTGAAAGGATTCACAGCGAATCATGGAATCCTCTGCTATGGAAATGTCTGGCTTCAAAAGCCGTCCAGGTTTTGAGGCCTCCTAAAATAACCATAAATAAGAACACGGGAACATCCCTTGATGAAGCTTTTCATAAAATTACAGTTTCAGACTGGTATTTATTTGCTTTTTCTTTGAGTTCTTATTATAATCTGTATGGCACTGGCCTAAACAGTAGAAATTCACAATAAACTGTCAGATGTCAGGTGACTCGGAGAATGAAACCTTCAAACTATAATCAGCCCTCGGGAAGCAGAGAAGAGTCCCAGAATGAATGATTCTGACTCCTAATACTTGCTTCGGTCACCATGAAACTGTTTTAAATTGCTCATGAACAAAATAAGTACCGGAGCCTTTTGACGAAACTGCACCCCATCACCGGGACGAATTCCAAGCCGGTTGGATACATTGAGTGAGCTCTGAGATGAGCCCCTTCCCCAGCTTCCGCAGCGCTGTAGAAAGCTGCGCACCCGAAGCCTCAGACGCACAGCCCCGCTCTATCGATAAACCTTCGATTTGTAGGAACTTAAGAGGAGAGACAAATGCACTTTTACTAAATCCGGTCAAGTGAGCCTTCCAAATAAATTTTTGCTGATAAATAGTTGTTTGCGTCTAGAGATTAAGAGCTAATCTTCCGTACGGAACTCTGTGTTTTACGAAGTCACGCTACGAGATTACACATTTATCTGTACTTCTTTTCACTGTGCCAAGGTCATAGCTTCGGTGTAAATAGTGACTAGCTATCAGGACTGATAAAGTTCGCGTTGTAGAAGCTTTGGCTTGCGTGTGCCCAGACGCTAGCAATACACTGATGGGACCGCTTTTATTTTCGCAACTTTTGATAGATAATATTTTATGGGGAAGCATGTTAAGCATATTAAAGGTGGTAAGAAGTTAACAGTCTTTGATTTGTTCAGTAGAAGCGCTGCCCATTAATTGTGCCGGCCTTCCTCCTTTAGTTCTCTCAGGTACTATTGCTTACAAAGGCACCAGAATCGAGTTTTTATTTTATTACCATTATCAAAAACGCCACAAGTCTAGACATTATAGCAAACACGAATATCAACTTCAGACAATTTTTATCACTGCCTTTGAATTTATTTTACCCATCTAATTTGCTTTTGAAAACTGTGTCCCTTAAAGTTTTTATAAGATTATGTAAGTCTTTGAACGGACTGTTAGCAGAGTCTTTAGACGACGTACACCTTATCGAAGCACTAAGAACAAAACGGCAGAATAATTGGTTGGTGTCGACTTTCTCAATAACTCCCCCTGCCTGAGGAGTGTTACGTGAGCAATCACGCGGGAGTTCATATTACCCATTATCGTCTTCGAACTGTCATATTTACAATGAAATATTTGTGAGGTCCTTTAGTAGAAGACACTGAGAGAAGCCATGGAGACAGCTGCTTTGGAGCCCATTGCTCACTGCCTACCGAGTGTTACTTATTGTCGGTAACTGTGTTGTTTTCACCCCAGAAAATCACTTATTAGTGGTTACATAATGTGTGTACATGTGTGTGTGTGTGTGTGTATGTGCTCACGTGCACGTGCGTTTCTATTTACTCCTGATATAGGAAGTACAATTTGCATTAGAGAGGCACAGATGACCCTATGGCCCCTAAGAAAGTACTCTGAGAAAATGTAATGGTTTCTAAGCATATTTTTGAGGCTTCCTTAGGTTTCTTTTTCTAATGCCCGTGTTTGGGTTTTCCAGAGCCCACTGAGGATATTTAACAACGTAAAAGACGTGGGGTTTCTCCAGGTGAAGATCATCAGAGCTGAAGGGTTGATGGCGGCTGATGTCACAGGTAGGACTTGGCGCAATTCCGCCATTGTGTACGTATGGAGTCGGTATATTCATTACTTTTTACCCAAAACATAGGAATATAAACACAACCAATGAGTCCATAGCTTCAGTATTGCTGTTTATTCAACATATTAAAAAAATGAGACGATGGCCGGGCGATACGATGGCCAGGCGGTGGTGGCGCACGCCTTTAATCCCAGCACTCGGGAGGCAGAGGCAGGAGGATCTCTGTGAGTTCGAGACCAGCCTGGTCTACAAGAGCTAGTTCCAGGACGGGCTCCAAAGCTACAGAGAAACCCTGTCTCGAAAAACCAAAAAAAAAAAAGAGAGAGAGAGAGAGAGAGAGACGATGGTGTTTATATCATCAGACTACAGAGTTCATTAATTATTTTCCTTGGAGCCAATGACCATTTATTTGCCATTTAATTCCATAGATACCTGAAGGTACATGTTGAATCGTTTATCTAAACTTGGTTGGCATGCTAGGGCTGAGTCGCCAGTTTCCCGGAAATCACTACGCTGGGAAAATTGTCTTATTATTTGCGGAAATAAACATGTCATTGTAAATTTTAAGCAAGATTGCCCTGATAAAGTTGTAGACTTGCCTGAATCATATATTATCCTTTTCTTACCGTTCAGTGGTCAGCAAATCACTGTGTTCTTCTTTAATTCATGCAGCAGAACTGAAAACAGATTAAAAGATAATTCTCTTCAAAATCAGATAGCAGACATTTGCTCAAAAATAGCAATATTTAAAATTTGCATATTTGTATGTCATCAAGTGAGTAAAATAGGTGACAGATACAAAAATATATATAATATGTGACAGATACAGATCATATATAATATGTGACAGATACAAATATATATATATATATATGTGATAGATACAGATCATATATAATATGTGACAGATGCAAAAATATTAGGGGTTTATAATTTCTTTTAAAAGATAATTGTCAACTCATTTGTAACTGAAGACATTTGCATTTTTAAAAAATATGTGTGGATACTTGAGAGTAGTGGGGTTAGGGGTAGCTGGCATCTTTGAGGGTGAGCTTCCTTAGCATTTGGTGGTTAAAAAAAAAAAACTTGTGAATGGTGAGTTTATGCATTTTCTTTCTTAAGAACTTGGTTCTTGTATAGTTATCAGTGAATCAATCTGTGCACAATAATTTCTTACAGAAAAACTCACATACCTGTTATTTCAAACGCTTAGCTACCTGCCATTATTCAGGCTGAAGGCAGTTGTGTAAGTTTGTCTCCTCTCGGCAAGAAGCTGTCATCGACTTTAAAACTTCATGAATATGCAAACAAGGTTAACCTACGTGGCCTGTGTGCCACTGTGGAAGTTAAAGTACATGTTCTTTCAAAGTTGGAAAAAAATAGAGATATTTCTTTCCTAATGGCTCTATGTAAATCAGTGTGAATAACAATAGCCTTTCTGGTGGAGATTCAGTGAGATATAATTTTTATTTGATAAAGTGAACATTAATTTGGGGAATCCTGAATAACTGAATCTCAATTCTTCCCTTCAGTTTTATGGATATAAATCTAATGATTCCTCATGCCATGCTGACCTTATAATCTAATGGGCTCGGGACTGAACAAGAGAGATGTTGAACTATTCAGGGCCAAGTGGATAATTCTGTCTTCGACCTTGCTCACCCTTGGACCTTCTGTGGTTTTTATGACATTTGTGATGGTGGCAAAAATTATAGGCCATGTGTTTAAGTCAGAAATGTCTAGATATACTATTAATTTAAAAAGCAATATTACTTATGAAAATATAAACAATTTAGGGCACAAATAAGCTCTTCCCGTGCTTTTCTTTATTCGTATTCATAGAACTTTGAAAAGTTGATGTCTATCTTAATGGTTTATTAAAGTGAAACTACAGTAGAAAGACAAGGGACTGGACGGGTTGCTCTGTCTTCAAGTCTTCAGTTAAGCACACGTCTAGAGCGGTGGGTTCCAGTTTTCCTAGCGTGGCGACCCTTAAATACACACATTTACAGTGTTACGGCGATCCCAACCATAGCATTATTCTTGCTGCTACTTCTTAAGTATAATTCTGCACTGTTACGAATTGTAATGTGAATATTCTTGGAGATAGAAGACTGCCAAAAAGGTAGGGGCCCACAGGTTGAGAATCACTCATCTAGAAGCTCGTGGCTGGGGACAGGCAATTTTAAAATCATGACCAACTTTCTCATGGCTAAGCCAGATATACTTTCTGACCTGGGACAGACGAAGCTATAGTTAGATGATATTTGGCTTCAGAATAACTTCTTTTCCTACAGAACTTGAACAAGACAAACTAACACCTGGCCAACTTTCATCTATTTTAAGATGTTTGTTGATCCTTACAACAATGTCACTTAAACACACTTTTTCATTAATATTCCGACAGTAGTGAGCACAGGAGAGAGGAAAAAAAAATCTTTAAGTCGCCATCAATCTTACTGCAGTTGCAAAGAATTTTTTTTCCTTTCAAAATGTAAAATTTTTCTTTTGTTGCGACACATTCATTGAGAAACATTGTAACACTGTATTAACTCTGCGTGAATAAAGAGCAATTGAGACTCTCTTTGAATGAGTGTAGAGCACAAATTACTTTTTAATGAAACCCTCAATTCTTTTCCCTTCCACAAAAAGCCTATAGCCTTGTTCAACTGAATACTACTGCAGTAGGTCACTTCAGTTAAGCCCCTAATAAACTATTGATAGTCAAGGGTGGTTTTTTTTTCCCCCCTTCGGTCTCAATAGCGCAGTGTTGGACAGTGCACTTCAGATCATTAAGGTTAATACAGATTTTTAAAAGAGATTAACTCTGGTGGTTATAAGGCCTCAATTTACAGCTCCCACACATATGCACACATTGAGCACAGCCCAAGAGTGGATTGAAACTTCAGGCAAATTGTGGACAGCCTTTCACAGCCTGAGAAAGTGGCGCTGGGGTCCCAAGCCTTGGTGCACTAAGTCCTTCTCCGTGAAAAAGTTTGAGTAAGTGAAAAACACTTTTAAGTACCGCTTACTTCCCCTTCACTGCCCGGTGAGAGGTTACTGCTTCCCTGTACAGTCAAAGCCAAGGCTAGAGGCTCTGGTCCTCTTCACTGGGGTGGGGGTGGGGGATTCTTTCCAATATAAAATCGCATGCTCCCTAAAACTGGCCAGATTGTGAGACCAGAAAAGCCATCCAGAAAGTGTGCGTGTCAGTGGGGGAAGGGGTGAAATCGTTCAGGTTTTGTTGTCTTCTTCTTGCTCCTGACTATTCTTTGTCCCTAAGCCTAATTTCGGCGTGTAACACCGAGCATTTCAAGTCTTCTGTATGGAGTGAGACTTTCGTAGCAGAGTGTTTAAACCTGGGAGGCGGGTTCTTTCAAGTTCCAAAAGAAAGAAGAGCCTTCTCTCCTCCGAGGCCCCCTCCCACTTTCCTCCAGTGTTTGAGTCATCCTCAGTCCCTCATTCTCTTTTCCCCAGGGCTGTGGAGTTTTTTCCTTTTCTTTGTTGCTTCCCCCCTGAGAAGGAGGTCCTACCCTGTCCAGGGAGACCAGCCTCTCAGAAACGCTGACAGGGAAGAGATGTCCAAAGATGTGCTGCCTTGCCCCATGTTAAAAGGTCCTGTCCCAGTGAACTGGTTTTGCAAATGAATGTCCCACGTCCTATAGGAAGAGAAGGGGGATTTATGATTAATAGTCCCTGAAATTGTCCCACAAAATGTCTATTTTACCCCCAAAGTAAGTTACGAATAAAGCACGCCAACCCGGTAGTCTGGAAGGCCCCTAATTATTAAAGAGAAATGTTTAGTGCCCCCTTTATTTGCATAGACTTTTTCCATGTTGTCCTTTTTGGAAAACTGTCGTCATTGTTTAAAAAATATTTAAGTAACAAAACAGCAGAAAAAGACATGCTACAGTTTTGTTTTGTTTTGCTTGCTTTTTTTTTTTATCAGCTTCTGTGACGAGAATCTTATTATCTTACAAAATAACAGTGAGCAGCTCAGATTCATTAGCGGAGCTAAATTTAAGCCCCATTTGACAGGCTGCCTAGAAAACATTTTGTTTTGCTGTCTATGGGCTTTAATTAAGACGTGTTCAATTTCAGTCCTCTCTTCAGTCTAGCCCCCACCCTCAGCTTGCTGGGTCACACACCGGCGATCAGACACTTTTAGACGGTCCGGCCCATGACTTTGACCTTCTGCGCAGTCCTGCGTTCCCTGGGGAACCGTTCAACTCATGAGGTCTGATTTCACACTTCCAGGATGCCTCAGCGCTCTTAACAATGACAGGGAGACAAAGCCCTTTAGAGCCGGCCGCATGGGGACTTGTTTAAATTGGAAACCAGAGAGGAGTCAAGGAACAAGGTTAGGGGCTACAGAATAGTTGCTTTTAATAAAGAGCTCACAGCTCTGGCTTGGCTCAAAGAGGTCTCCCTCTGTACAATTAATTGAGCCATTTATCTGGAGCATCTTAGGCTGTACTTTCTCACAGAATTGCGTGGTAAATATCAGCTAAGAAGCAAATAAGATATGCATGAAATGAATTTTAACACTTTGATCACTGTGCTTCCAGTCTTCATTAAAAGTAAATTTATTTGTATTTCTGACCTCATTACCAGTAGGCTGCCTGCGTTTTTATTGGTTCCTGTGATTTCCAGCATGAGTGTGTCATGTCATGAAGGTATATTTTATACAGAGATTTGGGATTTATTATCCTTGATATTTCTCCTGAACATTATGGGTCTATTAAAAAAAAAAGAAAAAGAAAATGAAAAGGCAGTTGTCGAGAAGAAGGCAATCGGTTGCTGGAAAGTTCACAGGAGGTGAGGGAAACAGCGGCAAGCACGTATATTTACATCTCTAGTCCGTAGAGATGGCCATTAAACACAGCACTGTCTTCGCAAAATAATGTGCGGGTTCTATTACCACATGATACAAAATGCATGTGGTTACTGAATCAAATGCATTTCAAAGTCTTGTTGTCCTGTTGAAAGGCATAGCTAAGTTTTCTTCTTGGGGTGGTAGCAGCATGTACCTGTAGCTGCCATTATTATATGAGAGTATCCAGCAAGCATAGTCTTACATTTAATGATCATCAGTTAAAATCTATGACAGCAGAAGAGAAAGGATGCAGCCTGTAAAATGAGCATTATTCCACTAAAGGGACTGGATGGATAAAAGATCTAGAGTGGAATAATTTATAGCGAAAGGAGCTATATAAAGGTACTCCCAATATTTACTATCTTAAGATTATATATTTTAAAATAAAAATAAATATTAACAAAATTAAACCTTTCCCAGAGTGTGTTTTATTTCCATAGTATAAGATAATAATATCCCCATTTGCTTTCTAATATACCACAGAAGATTTTTTTTTTTTTTTTTGGTTTTTCGAGACAGGGTTTCTCTGTGGCTTTTGGAGCCTGCGCTGGAACTAGCTCTTGTAGACCAGGCAGTATACTTTGATAAAACATTTTATCCAATTCATACAGCATCAAAGCTTGGCATTTTGGTCACGATACTATATCTTGTTTACAAGACGTTCTTACTGCAAACTCACATGTGATAAATACACGGATGTTCTTCGCATCTTCGCTGAGAATGAGACCAAGCAGCGTCGGCTTCTCCTTCGTCATGTCACGGTGTCGGACCTGGGTAGCAAACTTTCTCCCTCTTAGTAACTGCTCGCGAAATGCATCACATCATAATTGCAGAAGTCGAAAGGTGGTCTCTTCTAAAGCCGAGCCATTCTTATCTAACGTATATTAAAATGTAAATGAAAGTCATAGCTTAGTACAAATGCTGGTCTCGGTTGAGTCTGAACCAGTGTTTCGAGTGGAATTACGGGGTGTGGCTCGTATGCGGGTCACGTGGTTAGAAGAGTCTGCTCTGGGAGAATAGGTAGGATGACAACGAGAGTAATAATCGGGTCTGATATGCTCCAGAGGTGAAGGGCTATGGGCTGACAATGTGCCCCCCATCAATAGGAAATGAAGGAAGAGAAATACTATAAAATAATTAACAGGTTCTGTTGATCCAAGATTACAAAACGACAAATTGATCCTTTAAGTTAAGGACTGGAGAGCTGCTGGTACGGCTGTACAACCAGCCTCAGGGTTCCCTCTGTGCTGAAGGCATTTAAGGTGCTGTAGTCATTTTAAAGAAACTATATTTTGAGCCAGGCGGTGGTGGCGCACGCCTTTAATCCCAGCACTCGGGAGGCAGAGGCAGGCGGATCTCTGTGAGTTCGAGACCAGCCTGGTCTACAAGAGCTAGTTCCGGGATAGGCTCCAAAGCTACAGAGAAACCCTGTCTCAACAAAACCAAAAAAGAAAAAGAAACTATATTTTGTTAGACTAAGATATAGTCGTATAAATAAGACAGTCACTTCTTAGAACAATGGATCTAAGAAATGCTGCCAAGATCTGATTTTATGTAGGTTTCTGAGGCGGAAAAGAGAACCATTTCCTATAAACTATGTGGGCTGTATGATCTCTAGGTGGAATCCTAACCCACTGAGCAGTCAAATCCAAGAGTGATTTAAGGATCGATGTCAACGGGACACCTAATAAGGTATCCACGCTCCTCTGTTTGTCGGTCCACACCGCTGATTTACTAAAGGCTTTGACAACATAATTGACTGCTTGCTTATCAAATGTGCCAAGAAGATAAGTTGATTCATTTACAAGAGACTAAAATATGTATGCAAAAATAACAGGTATTTTATATGTCTCTCTCTGTATGTGTGTGTGTGTGTGTTTACAGACTGAGGTAATAGAGTTTACTCAGTAAAAATAAACATCAAAAATATAAGTCTAAGGCCTTACATGGGTTAAAAAGGGATGTTTTGCTTTAATGGTAGAAAATATAGAAAATAAAAAATAAAATAAAGATGCTTCGGGATGAGTTTAAGCGTTGTGAAAGTGAATTGTACATACATTAGCCTTGTTGTCACAGATGAAAGTCAAATGTTGAGGATTAGACCTTATTGCCCAAGTTATTCGTCAAGAACATTGATAGATTAATTGGAATGCATCTCAACTGAAATATGTTTTAATCTTGGGACTTATAATGATGTCAGCTGAGATGAATTCAAGATAATGACACTGATAACGACAACAATAACTAACCATTTTTAGCCTCTGTCATGTAAGATATGACTTTGGATCTGACACAAGGATTATCAGAATGAACCTCACAATAATATGATTAAAAACTATTGTTACCCCAGTTTTTATAATTCAGAAAACTGAAGAGTAGAAAGACTGAAAGTTTAGTTATCTCACACACATATTCATACACGCACACAGATACCCTCAAACACCCACATACCCACAAACATATACACTCTCTCTCACACACACACATACCCCCATGCACACCCCCACACCCCCAGACTCACACCCACCCCCACACAACCTACCCCCATACACAGATTCACACACACACAAACATACCCTCAAACACCCACATACCCATACACATTCACACTCTCTCACACACACATACACACACACACTCATACCCCCCACCCACCCCCC
>JAQHUG010000173.1:2567561-2603689 GCA_028555095.1 Dicrostonyx torquatus | reverse complement strand
GGCTGCTGGGTACTGGGCGGGACAGAAACCCCAACGAGCAGGCCCCTCATGTTACAGGTTGTGATTAAGCGACGAAGACTTTTCAAAAATACGAAACTTTTTTTTCTGTCCTTACCCAGCTTCTGATTAAGATGTGGCATTCTTATTGGAGGAAATCTTGCCTAGAGGTTTGCACACAAATATTTTCCGAAAGCTGTTTGTGCCTCTGCCTTTGTTTGCTGGCATCAGAATTCTGTGAAAGCAAATTAAGTAATTAAAGTCCCAAGTGAAACCGATTACACTGTGTTTCAATGAACGAGATACTTTCAATACCGACTTTTGCGGTGTGCAGGACTTGGAAATGAGAGTGGTGAATGGAAGAACCACAACCCAGAAACTGGGCAGGCATGGCAAAGCGTGTGGCCAACTCACCAGCAGACAGACATCAGAGAGGACCAGTTCTAGTCTTTGCTGAGAAGAATCCTCAAGACCCAAGTCTGAGGAATCTACCATAATGTTAAATTGTGCAATTGCGTTGGGTTATGTAAGACTATTGAATTAACCCATGCGTACTAAATCTTTTTCAATATAAAGTTAATAAATTAAAGGTGAGTTAAGCTTATGTTGCCCATTTAAGACAAATAAATGTACTCCTGTGTGGGCATACAGAGCTTCTCTGCCACTGATAGTTAATACATCCTTCCCATTAAAATACTGAAAATCTCAGATGATGCTGAAGGTTTCACGCAAGTGTAAACTACAGTGGCTGCAATTCACGGTGCATTTAAAACATTGTTCTTTATCATTGAAGCTAATAATCTGCACATTAACCTCTTATATAGTCTAAATCAATAGTGTAGTTTAAAAGATATGACGTCCTGACAGCTTTGTCTAAATATTGATGCCGTTGTCATTTGTGTAAGGTCTCAGACAAAATACATGATACCCCAGCACCAGCCATTCTCTTCTCGGAGAGTCTCTGACTTTGTGAGTTCTTGTGACATGAGACAGAGGAGTGGAGACATCCCAGAATGTACACATGGAACGGATGATTTGAGTACAGCAGAGCAGACTCACTATGGAGAGACAACGTCCAGGCCCTTTAGTTCCAAAAGCCATTAAAAAACAGAAGTGACACTCTTTAGCATGCCAACTGCCTGTTGATCTCAAGTTTCCAAACAGCCAGCCGGGCGGTGGTGGCGCACGCCTTTAATCCCGGCACTCGGGAGGCAGAGGCAGGCGGATCGCTGTGAGTTCGAGACCAGCCTGGTCTACAAGAGCTAGTTCCAGGACAAGCTCCAAAGCTACAGAGAAAACCTGTCTCGAAAAACCAAAAAAAAAAAAAAAAAAGTTTCCAAACAGCGGACTTATCCAGCCTCATAGGCTCTAATTTTCTTTACCTTTTTATAAATCCCATTGATACCTCAGGGGAAAGTAGCCCAGCCATAGTTAACTTAAGGTGGTGTCGTTGGGCAATGAGGCCATTTTCTCTCAAGTCACTTATTTGGAAGGCCCTCTGATGAGTCGCCAGTGAGTTTTAAGTTGAGAAGTACAGCTGTAAGACTGAAGGGACTGGCAACGGTGGTCACAGTAGAGCCACGAATGAAGAGAGGATGAGCACGGTGCCCTTTCTCATCACACTGCAGCGTTATCTTCAGTGAAAATTACAGCAGATCAGAAGTCAAGCTCTATACTTTGTACTCTAGGTCTAAATCTCTGTAAGGCGTAACAATTGCTAATATCCAGTTACATCTGTTTTTATGAGGTTTGCTTTCTTAATTTGTAAGTCTTCTCATTTGTGGTTTATTATAAAACTTTTTGGGGGGAAGTTCGTGTTCAAAACCGATACGATCGTGATACCATCAACGCAGGTGCTATATATGCTGAGGAAACAAAAAAAAAAACCAGAAACAAACAAACACACAAAAGCGATCTCTGCGTGTCTCCCACAGGTAAAAGTGATCCGTTTTGTGTAGTGGAACTGAACAACGATAGGTTGCTAACACACACTGTCTACAAAAACCTCAATCCCGAGTGGAACAAAGTGTTCACATTGTAAGTATAATAATACTTGACACCTTATTTTAAAACTGGTGTGAAAATATAGTTCACCCTGAAGGTGTGTGTGTGCGGTATGTGTGTGTGTGTTTGTGTGCATATGTGTGTTTGCGCGCACGTGTGTGCGCGCGCGCGCCTGTGTGTGTGCACGCGCACGTGTGTGCCTGTGTGTGCGCGCGCGTGTGTGCACGTGTGTGTATGTGTGTGTGCGTGCGTGTGTGTATGTGTGTGCGCGCGTGTGTGTGCGTGTGTGCGCATGTGTGTGTGTGTATATATGCGAGTGTGTGCGTATTCCAGTTCACAGCTCCATACGTTTGCTCTGCATGAATTTCCAACCCCTCCTTTCTACCTTCTCAAGAATGAAACTTGGGAAAAAGGGGGTATGTCCTTTTTCTTTGTTTTCACTCTAGACTCCCCCCCCCCCCCGCTCCGTGCTTTTATGTGGCCTGACTAAGGGTTTGCTCCCCACCCTTGCATCTGCATACTGCTTCTTCTTTTTTTTTTTGTACGTTCTATTGAAATTCTTCCCGATCGCATGGACACCAAGGAAGACAGAGCTCTGTTTGTCCCATCACTGAAACCAGCAAACAATCCAGTCGGGTTTGCCAGATGCTTCTTCTGGGCTGTTTCATTTTAGCACACTAGGGACATTAGGCGTTGTCCTCAATCTCAAAACAACCTTTGAGTTCATTTTCCTTTGTTTTAGAAAGAGTTTGCAAATCTTTTCCACTGTGCACCGTGGAAGCTGTGCCCGCTGCGCTGTGGTAGCAGACAAGTCTCTTCTTTTAAATTGGGCTGTAGAGAATGGGCTCCACAAAGCAAACCTCTGCACACAGAAGTACTTGGTAGTTTCCTAACATGGTTTTATTCCTTGTACGTAAAAAGCTGCTAAATTCCTCATTAATTCCTTATAATGTCGCTCCTTAAGAGCCAGTAACTAATCAGCTTTAATTATCTGACCAATTTATTTTTTTTTAAGGAATTCCACATTTTTATAAGAGATGAAAAGCCTAGTCAGGAGACTTGCACTCCTGAGAGGGCCATGGAGAGTGTTTTCTCTAGGATGCATAATTGAATGAATAGGTTTGATTATTATCAAAGCGATTAATTGATTGTACCCCGGTAAAGCCTCTTTTCATGTGCAGTTATGGTGTTTCGGTAATGAATAGATTCTTTTTCGTTTTCTATTCATTCATATTTTCTTGGTAAGCAGTTTGATCGAGAAATAAAAGCTGTCAACAATAGATAGTTATTTTTCTTGAAGCAAAAAATATGCAGAATTCACACAGCTTTTTTACTATCATGTGTGGTCTTTTAAACTTACTAGAATATTGGGATATAACTTTTTTTTTTTCTAAATCCAAGGGTAGTCCTACCTTTTCTCTATTCTGTTTTCTCTGCTTGCTACAAACCTAACTTAGTAAGTACAACAGTAAGAACTATTAAAAACGGACAGGTCAGAGTATAGTAAAAACAGTAAGAGTTCCAAAGTCTGTGTGGCCCCTACTGATAGCAAACCTGTGATATCTTACATAGCAGTTACGCAATTGTATGATTTATTGGGCTTTTTGTTTTTTATTTTTTTTAAATTTTTCATGATTTATTGTTATAACGAGACAGAGAAGCTTAAATATTGCCAGCCGTACTTAGTGACTTTTTCCAGTAATTTATTCCTTGCATATCCAGATCAAAAGTGATGTGTCATTCAAAATATAACTGAAAGTTACAGCAGTCTTCAAATTTCCTTAAGCTATGACCCTTGCTGTTGTCATGTTAGATGCATTATGAGAAATTTTTCAGCTTCCTCCCTACCCCGCATATGTATTATCTGTGTGCAAATAATACACGTAAAAATAAAAATGCAGAAACACAGCTAGTTCTAAGATTTCAAAACCGGTCTATCTTTACTTCATACTGATGGCGTCTTTTTTTTTTCCCCCTCGGGTTTGTTCATTACGCAGCAACATTAAGGACATCCATTCAGTCCTGGAAGTGACAGTTTATGATGAAGACCGTGACCGGAGCGCCGACTTCCTGGGCAGGGTTGCTATACCATTGCTGTCTGTAAGTTTCAGTCACCTGACGCACTGTTCTGTGTTGCTTTTGCTCAAGGAAAAAAAAAAAAAACAACAACAACCAAAAAAACCTCAGCTCTACGTCTGTCATTTCTCAAGCAAGGTCTGTAATAAGAACACTAAAAATTTTAACATACTCAATGCCCGGCCATGTTGAATCCCATGATAGTTAATTTTTCTTGACAGACTTGATCCTGGTAATGAACAGGTACTTGTCAGAATTGCCACAGTTGTTTTGGGTTCTCTGTCAGTTTCAGCAGCTGGGGGTCAAAGGTCACTGGGGGAGTGTATTCAGTGGAGACCGTGAGACAGACGGCTGTCATGTCCTTTTCCCGCAGATTCAAAATGGTGAACAGAAAGCCTACGTCTTGAAAAACAAGCAGCTGACAGGGCCAACAAAGGGGGTCATCTATCTTGAAATAGATGTGATTTTTAATGCTGTAAGTCTTAACTTTGGCTTTTTTGTACTGCTAAAGAGTTCAGTTTTCATGAAAGCTTTTGTTCCCGATTTGTAGAGAATTTCTGTCATTCCTCATTTTCTCTAAACCTTGGTGTATCTTGGAGAATATGCCTCTGGCACACCCACACTTTCTGCTACAGCGGGGCCGCCGCCGTGTGCTTGGCTGCCGCCCGCCCGCCTGCCTGCCTGCAGAGAGACGTGCATGCATATGCAACTGTATACATTCATATTTTATGAGCACAGCAGCCAAGACTTTGAAACTTTAGAAATGATTGCAATTTGAACTGCGAGCAAAACTTGAGAACAGTTATAATATACGAACCCCCCTAACACACACATGTGTTGATGTGTAGGTGAAAGCCTGCTTACGGACACTAGTACCCAAAGAACAGAAGTACATTGAAGAGGAAAACAGGCTCTCCAAACAGGTAAAAAAAAAAAAATCAGAAAGATTAATCCCTCTGGGAAGAACTGATGGATTCTGTAAAATATCAGAGTAAATAATTCAAATAAACCTTGGAGGTCTGGAGCGGGGGACATCCATACAAAAATTTTGGTCACCTACGTATTGAAAATGGCTTTTTTCCTTTCTTAAAAAGATCAAGCAAAGGCAAAACCAAAATAAGAGATGAAATGGGGGCGGTAAGGAAGGAGAAGGGAGTGGTGGCTGTGCATCAGCGGAGGAGGGTCATCTGGACCGTGAGCTACGGTTTGATTGTCACGGAGTGTGTGTGAGTGAGGTTCAGATCTGTGCCCAGACCACCCACAGGTATGATGCAGGTGTGCGGGGAAGGGAGGAAGCACTTCCCTCTTGTTCAGTGAGGGGGTCTTTTAATTAGATGCTAACAACCTTCCGTTAATGTGAACTCTCACTGACATTTTCTACTAACACACACACACACACAAAAAAAAAAAAAAACCAGGAATTCTCTTCTTC
Source organism: Dicrostonyx torquatus (assembly GCA_028555095.1). Lineage (NCBI taxonomy): Eukaryota > Metazoa > Chordata > Mammalia > Rodentia > Cricetidae > Dicrostonyx > Dicrostonyx torquatus. The sequence goes on along the minus strand of JAQHUG010000173.1, from coordinate 2,598,180 downwards.
TTTATGATGCTGCATTAAACTAAGCTTGGGTATTTATCAATAATAACTCAAAATTTACTTTACAATCAAGTTAAGAAAAAGTGCTACCTGCCCTTCTTAAATGTTTACTACAGTTTACAAAGCTAACATGCAATATGTTTATCATGGCTGTAAAGTCACTGAGCTTACTTTTACTGTAAAATATTTGATAATTTTCTGAGCCATGAGAAACCTTAAAATATTTTTATTTTCAATCTAGTAAATTCACCACAAAATGAGGCTTTTTGGCATTTGAACAATGTGCATTACAAATGAAATACTTATCTTAAATAGAAAATTGTATTATATTTCTCTATAATTATAGATAAGAATAATAAAAATTGTTTTTTTTTTAAAAAAAAGGTGCTAGGAACCAATAAGGGAAATACACAGGAAGACTCTCTGACTAAACAAAATTCCAGTTTTAAAATACATTATAAGTGCCTTGTACATACATGAATTAATTTTATACATGTGTACTTTTGTCATTTGAACTCAGGTAATTTTACATATCTGTTTCTTTAAAATGCCAGATTGATACTGGACTATATTTAGAGGATTAATATATTAACTTGCAGACTTATGATTACTTTAATTATTCATTTCTGTAGGTAACTTTTTAAACCATTAGCTAGTTCATAGATGTCTCTTTGTTGTTGAAGTCATGCTATTGATTTTGTTTTAAATTTAAATTCTATGAGCTATCATACATATTTTTTAATAAGTGATTTTACAACATACTTGGTTACTATAAAAGTTTCTTAGCTTTTAAATCATAGGAAAATAAAGAGAAAATATAGAGTGGATTTAATATGCAGCGAGGGATGGTTACAGACAGAGCAGTCCTCCTGAGTGGGAGAAGCCCTTGAGATCACAGTGCTTCTATAAGAAGCTACATTAGACAGGCTTTTCATTCGAACTCTGAATCAAAACATTTCAAGGTATCCAATTCACTTTGAAGCATCTTGAAATTAAAATATTTAATCTCTCTTAAAGAGAAGAGAGTTCAAATTAACAGGAGTGCGTGTTTCGTAAGCAGCAGATGTTTTCCTTATGAACAAACATACCAGCTTATATGAAAACATCATTTTCAAGTATATATTTAGCTGAAAAAAAATAGTTCATCCCATCGAGTTCTTTACCCATCAATGCTTCCTTTCCTTTACCTAGTGAGCCACGTCACTTGGTATATCTTTGTGACCTTCTTGCCTCTCTGGGTCCATTCTAAATCACCCCGAGCTTGTAGAGTCATACAAGATATTTGATTGTTTCGGTCTTGTAAAGTCTGATATTGTTTTCCTTTGCCTTACAGCTGCTCCTCAGAAACTTCGTCAGAACGAAGCGCTGTGTCATGGTTCTGGTGAACGCCGCGTACTATGTGAACAGTTGCTTTGACTGGGAGTCACCCCCAAGGAGCCTTGCCGCTTTTGTGGTATGATCAACCCTGTACCTCTCGCCCATTGTTATTCATCAGATTCAGCAATCTGAGGCTCCGACTCTCTGTGGCGATAGTAACAGTTATGTTGAGAGAGTCATTTTAAAACTCCTGTTTTGAGACTTGACTGGACAGATTTGCTGTGGGCAGGAACCTGATGGGTCTGGATCCAAGAATATATTCCTCAGATTTCCGCAGTGCAAGACACCTTAGTCAAAGTATAATTTTCTCTGACGCTTACAAAGTAAGATGTCGCATATTGTACAATCCCAGATCCAAATAGGAGAGTCAAAAAAAAAAAACTTCTCTGTGGGGAAAACAAACAAACAAAAAAGACAATGGCAACGGCCTCGACTATCCACACTCTGATTTTATTCATTCTGTGATTATGTTGTCAGGATAGGAACATCCCTGGCAGTAGAACACTGGTTGGTAAGCTGTAACAAGTGAGCAGAGCAGAAAGGGATGTGACCTATTTAAGAGATGATTCTGTGGTTTGCTAGTTTTGAAAAGTCGCAAGTATGTATCAACCCAAATATTCTCCTCACGAGGTTCATCCTCTACGCTTTTACACTGATCATTGAAGAAATGATCCCGAGACCAACTGGCAGTGGCAGAAAAACCTAAAAAAGGCACTTTCTCTGGACCTAGCCAGGATCTCTACACTCACCCTATTTCTGCTTGGTCGATGTTTTATCTGAAGTGTCTCTGGAGTCCATTTTCTGAAAGTCTTCATTTTATTTTGTGTCTGTTAGGAAATGAGCATCTTATGCCTCCTTGAAGTTGCCAGTTTTGCAAAATATGACATTAATATGAGGGTTTACAGAAAGGTCTTAATTAGAGTACGAATCGACTTTTTTATATTACCGGTCAAATGAATGTGTGTTTCAGTCCTCGGAGTTCTGTCCTCTGCATGGGCCTTGTCTGGGGTTTTCACTAATGTCTGAGCACACGAACAAAAACCGTACATGTCCCTTTGTGTTGTCACTTACCAGTTAGCAGCCTGCTTCCCATAGACATGCTGTTGTCTTCCTAAGGAAGGGACTGCCACCATCATTGCTTAGGAAATAGTTCTCTCTTTGCTCATCTAATACCTCTCACGTAATAGATATAGTGGGGTACTCTGATTTTCATCAGCATAGCGGCATTATGATAGTCAGCAAAATGATAGACAATTTGTGCATATATTTTATATCGTTAGTTTCAGGTTCTATGGGGACTTAAACTAACAATAAAACTCTACTGGAAATGTCAGCTGCTATTTTTGAAAGCTGTTTATGAAATTTGAAGACATAAAAATGTGTGTAATTATATCATTTATTCGTGACTGTCCATTGTGGACTGTTTGGCATTACAGCGTGTTGTGTGAGTCGTCATGAACTTCTTCCAGTTTCCTAAGGTCATTTTTAAAATTAATTCAAGATGGCAGCTCCTTTTCATAATCTCCTTTTACCTCTTACGAAGAGGAAAGAAGCCACTGAAACTCAGAGAGCGGAGGCACCTGCCTGGAATCTCACTTGCAGTGACATCACTAGAAGGAAGTGAAGCCCTGCAGAAAAGGCAGCGTCTGCCTCAGCCAGTGACCGGTTGGTAACAGGCTCAGTCCTAGGAAACAGGAGACAAATGCAAGGGCTTTGCCAGGAAAAGACTGCGCAGTCGTCAGGGTGGGAAACAGGACAGGACGGGAAAGAGCATTCATGACAAATGGGAAGAAGCTATTAACCACGTTGTTGGAAAAAAAGATTTTATCAAAAATGGCTGAAGCAATAAATAACAAGCTTCCTTTGCTTAGGCTCCGACTGGGAGTCCATGGGCTGTTTACCCTGCTGTCTTCACGCTGCTCTCGTCACTGAAGAACACCCAGAAGTCAGTGAGCCTCCAGGATAAACAGCCAACTAAATTCTTTGAATAAGGCTGCCAATTTAAATTTTTCTCTTAAAAAAAAAAGCAAATAAAAAAATAATTAAAAAAATTAAAATGCAAATAAAAAAGTTTACTATAATAAATCTGATCATTAAATCATGATAAGAACTGTCAATATTATCAGAGCAATTTACCTATAGTTTCCATATGACCCCAAAATTCTGTTAAAATCTCTTATCAATGATCTACTTAATCATGGATTGAAATTCTGATGTAGACAGTTTTGTACAAATAGAAATTAGCGTTTATCGGTTACTCCCTAGGCGCCCAGGATCTTTTGTTTGTTTATACGTAAATAAATGAAAATGCTCTTGCGCTAGGAATTTAATATTTTCAACAACTTCATAATGTAGATTCTATTTTTCCTAGCATATAGGCGAAGAAACTGAGGCTCGTGAATGTAGCTTGCCTCATGCCTCACAGTAAATATTTTTAGATGGACACCTGAGAGCTGTGATTATGAATGCAGACGAAACTTCGTAAAAGACTTTAGCCATCTTACAGAGAGTAAGTGGGGCATTTAGAAACAAAATCATTCAAGGTTGCTCTTACATGCACAGAGGTTCGTTAGGGCAATTTGTTGAAAAGAACTGATTTCCACTAGATGGACATGAGCAGTGCCCATTGTTACGGACATAGTGTTCCCATCATGCCCTCTTGAGAGATCATGGGTCTATTATTATAATATTGGTTCCATTTGGCCCATTTTTTTTTCTAGCTGCAGCTGCCTCATGGAGGACGCACATTTATATCATTCTGTGGCTTAGTTTTAGGGCCAGATCAGTAATGCTTTTTAATGTTTAAATGAAAACGAATTTCTTTTTTCTAGTCCATTTTGGTTTTCTCTTCTGATTCAGTTCTCTGAAAAGCAAATGCAAAATAGCAGGGTCAAAAATGGAAGAAAACAATCCTATTTTGCATCTCGGCGTCCAGGAGCGTAAAAATGCAGACAGTAGCCACAGCCTCCCAGCACCACCTGGGAGCGGGCAGTGGAGACGAAACCAGGGGGACACAGCCAGGCAAAGCAAGCATGGCTTCGGGAGGAGTTAGGCTTCTAAGTTTTCTGATGAATATTATTTTTCAAAAGGGAGCTCTTTTGTCTGTGGGGTAGCAGGCACTGCTTGTCCCTAGGAATCAGCAATTGTAGACCTGGAAATATCTTAGAAATTGGACTAATTTTCAGCAGACTCCAGAGCAGACAGTGGGTACAGGATGGAAGGGGAAAGGAGAGCAAGAGAACACACGTTTCTTCCTTGTCTTCAGCACTGCCATTGCTCACTGTAACGAGCACAAAAATAATTGGAAAACTGAGCTATCGGCAAAAGGACACACTTCAGTGTGCGTCGGAGAATTATTTTACAGGACAAACTTTAATCTTTAAATGTGATCGTAGATAATTTGTGGTAGCATCTGCCCGTTTGGAATTGTTTTAGCCTTTTCCGTCGTTACACAGCAAGGGCCGCTGTGTTTAACATTAACATTTGATATTTTACACATTTAATTTCTGTTCTGCTGTGTGGTCCTTGGGGAATGAAACCCTAGTGCTACATGAGAGAGACAAAGTATTGATCAGTTAACATTTCAGCTACATTTATGTGTGTCGCAAAAATTAATGAAAATGCCAGACAAAAAATGTCAGAGTGCACAAAGAGGTAGAATTTAAATTTGATACTCTAATGAAAAGTCTTAAGATGTGCATTATCAAGAATGTCCTCTTGCCTTTAAAGTACAATTCTGTACAGAATAACTAGCAGGAAACACATATTTTACTTAGAGGAACAATGAACGTGAATTATGACAAGAGAACAGCTCCTCATGGCACCTTGTATAGCAAAACGGCATGTTTGAATGCATAACTGCTAGCCATAAAATACATTTGTTTCTCTTCATATCTAAGAATTGGCTTCAGCCCTCTATCCTGATCAACCCAGGCAGACTTTCCAGTAAGATTCTGACCCTATTTTCCTCTCTGTCTTTCTCTCTCTTTCTCTGTATGTGTGTTTGTGAGTGAGCAAAATTCTATCTATAGGAATTCAATGAAGACCCTGGTTCATCATCCATCCTCTCCTGAGCATTTTTAGTTGCCTGCTTTCCTTTGCTTCTAGACAATTTTGTGTTCCCTCTTCTTTACAAAAGTCCCCCCCCCTTTTGGGGGGAAAGAATTGCACTCTTTTTTTTTTCCCAGAAGAGCTGGGCCATTGTGGAGGTAGAGAGAACAAACAGGATGATGCACGCATAGACTAACATGTGGGAGGTATGTGTAGGCAAATGTTCCAAATTATAAGTTAAAAAAAATGAAGAAACCACAGGCAAAAAAGTAGGACCCAACCTTGGGAGGCAATTGGAATGAAGGGCAGTGTCCTAAAGATCAGAGGTAGTTAGCGTTCTTTACCGTGCGCTTCGTGTACACAAAGTCTGCTGCCATTAAGCAACTTAAAGATTTCTCTAACAGGTATTACAAGCTACAAAGGCTTTGTAAGTGGCTTTCATGGTTAAGGACTGAGAGGCCATGTTAGTCAAGGAGAAATACCAATGTGAAAACAAAGGCATCTCTGCATCGCTGTGGTCCCAGTCCTAGCATACAGAGCGGATGTAGGATACAAGGGCAGCTCTGCATTGCTGTGGTCCCAGTCTTAGCATACATGGTGGATGTAGGATACAAGGGCATCTCTGCATCGCTGTGGTCCCAGTCCTAGCATACAGAGTGGATGTAGGATACAAGGGCATCTCTGCATCGCTGTGGTCCCAGTCCTAGCATACAGAGCGGATGTAGGATACAAGGGCATCTCTGCATCGCTGTGGTCCCAGTCCTAGCATACAGAGCGGATGTAGGATGCAAGGGCATCTCTGCATTGCTGTGGTCCCAGTCTTAGCTTACATGGTGGATGTAGGATACAAAGGCATCTCTGCATCGCTGTGGTCCCAGTCCTAGCGTACAGAGCAGATGTAGGATACAAAGGCATCTCTGCATCGCTGTGGTCCCAGTCTTAGCTTACATGGTGGATGCAGGATATAGGCTAGTTGTGCTGGATCTAGAGAAAGCACTTCACATCTACAGCAGAAGTTTCCATTTGGAGAACTTAATAGATACCAGTATTACCACACCAATGAAATTATGACAATTTTCAAACTATTTTTATAGGAGCGTTTTTCTGCTACAATTATTTTCTTATATCTAGCAAAAAAAAATGCAATGGAAATGTTCCAGGCACACGTTTTGTTACTTTCGCTGCAGCAATGAAAATGAAGGAGACCTGAAAATCAAAGAAACAAGCACCAATGAAACGTGATGTTCTACTGATGGTGCTGTCTTGATGCTCATGGGTCTGTCTTGAATTATATATCTGAATTACCAAAGCCTTTCCCCTGCCATTCACAGCACATGCTTTCCCCTTCAGTAAACGTACATAAATTAGAAAACAATACCTACAATTTATATAAATTTTTTACATTAAGCTTCACTGATGTAAGGAAGAAAGATACTTGCCTAGAATTTCATTGAGGAAATTACATACCTCTAAAGTTGCTTAAATTTCCACTTACAGAATCAAAAACATTGACATTAAAAAATTTCTAACAAATAGGTTGAAAACACACTCCATATGGAAAATTGATAGTCAAAACACACATTCCCACGCCCCCAATTCATTTCAATTACTGGCAGGAATTCTTTTTCAAATATTGTCCTTGATTATACAAAACGTTGCAGTTGGGTTTTCTTTCACAAACATTGTATATAATTTCTTTTTTGTATATAAATTCTTACAGTCACAAGAACACCCTGGAGAAAGTCATCATTTAAATATATAGAGTTTCAGGACTGGTCACCCTTAGCTAATGTTAACCTGAAGTCTTAAGAAGCATAGGTGGTAAGAGAACAGAGCGTGCCCCCTAATCTTGTGCGAGGAGATGCGGTGGTCCATGTGCACACCCATCCTCACACACAGCCATCCCTGCGTTCTGTGGTGGGTATTATATAATAACCCAAGGCTTGGTCAGATCCACAATCTCTTCCTTTTGAAGGATGCTGATGCCCTTTTTTGTTTACATTAACAGACATCTGCAAAGGGACTTTCTGGTCTTTGAGGCAGTTGGTCACATAAGACTCAGATCTGTTAAGGCATTGAAAAGTATATTCCTCCTACATTTTGTTCTGTGTTTACAGTAGTAAGGACTGAATCCTGAAGAGGTCACACTCAGGCTTTCTGTGATTTCAGCTCTGCCTCCTTTGCACAAGGAAGTACTAACTGCAGATGTTACCAGCATTAAGTCCAGGAGTTCACCTTCTCGGGAGCTTCAGAGTTGGATGGTGGAGTTTGTACCCCGAAGTCCGCTCTCTCAATACACTTATTTTTTTTCCTGTTTGGGTACTGTACCATTTCACCTTGTATTAATTATGAAGATTCTCCAGAATCAATAACTTCACAACTGAACTATGAATTAAAAAATATTTTAAATAATGAATAAGGGATGTCTATCTCCAGATTCTTAAATCAATCTTTCCCCCTATGAATTTCTACCTGCCTTCAAACTTAAATTTAACTGAGGGACACACTTGTTGAGGAAAACAGCAATTTGTTTCCATTGCAAATCCATTATTATTCAAAGTAGCTTCCGAAGAAAACTATTTAAAAGAATGAGCTGATTATGTGATTTACACTAGTAGATCAACCTCTTCCAGATGGGGGTGAATCTGAACAGTGGCAGGCTAACTCACTTTAGTCGGTTAGCTAACTCTCCTTATGAGGTCACCCTTACACCAGGCACCAGCTCTGAGAATACACACCTACAAACTGTGAGCATTCAGCTTACTAAGTGAGTATGTAACTGGATATCATGCTAATGAACTTGTTTCTGTCTTCGTTCCCCCGATTTCTCCATCATTTAACCATATTTGAACACACTGATAAGAGCCGGGCAGCCTGTGCCTCAGAGAGCTGAGTTAGGACCGCATGGCACCAAGGGCTTTTGTTGTTAAGACAGAGGTTGAACATTCAGCAAGAGGTAGCATTTGGAGATCAATAAGAGAGTAAAGGTGTTCACATCAGCTGTCAGTGAACGTCTCCAAGAAAAAAAAATGCAGAGAGAATCAGGGACAAATGAAAGGAAGCAGATAGGTACGTGAATAAAAATCAAGGAAGCAGATCAAACCGTAAATAGGTACGCAAAGATCAAAATGGAAGTCAGTCCTTATTTTAAGGGCAAAAAGAAAAAGAAAACGGTGACACATGGCTTTCATTTTATCTTGGGGCTCTACTCTTTTCATTTCATCTTAGAGATTTTTACATGAGAAATTAAATGTGTACAACAACTGTTGGAGAAGTAATTGTCAACATCTAAGATTGGTTTCCTGTCCCACGAGAACACATTTGTGCCCTCCCAGGAGACATTGTCCCCTTGCGAATGCTCCAAATGGGGCTCAGCATATGTTTAGCTGGGACTGGTTTTTGGTGTTGGTGATGAAGCCTAGCTTGGCATTTCTGTAGTTTACACAGGATGCAAACCAGCCTGGAGAAGCCATTTGGGACAGCTATACCAGATTATTGACTACATTAGAGTTTGTTCACAGAAAGGTTTGTTTAGCTTTGAAAACTATACGGACTTGCGTAGGGTCTTCTCCTGCATTCCAATCCCACTGCAATTTCCTAAGCTCCATCAACGTGGAGAAATCTGAGACCGTCTTCTGTACTAAGAAGCACGGCCTCTCTCATGACTAGAGTACAATACATTTCATTATATTAATTAGTAACAGCCGATCTTTATATTTCCTTGTATGTGGGTTACACGTATTTGCAGTATGCATGCACGTCCGTGTGCGTGTATGTGGAATACGGGTTCCATGCTGGCGGTCTTCCTTTATCTGAGACAGATCTCTCATTGAACCTGGAGCTCACCTGTTAGCTAGATTGGTGGTTCAGGGACTCTAGGGACTGCTTAGCTCCAGCTACCTCAGCACTGGGGCTATAGGCATAGTCTACATTCAGACCTCAATAGGAGCTCAGGCCCTCAATTTGTCAACAAAGTTTACTGACTTAGCCCTCTGGATTCTTCATTAAATTCTCCATTGGAGAGTGAGGAGGAAAGATGAAGGAAAAGGAGAGTCGTATAAAAATAGATCGAGGGGCTGGAAATATGGCTCAGTGGTTAAGAGCATTGCCTGCTCTTCCAAAGGTCCTGAGTTCAATTCCCGGCAACCACATGGTGGCTCATAACCATCTGTAATGAGGTCTGGCGCCCTCTTCTGGCCTGCAGGCATACATATACACAGACAGAATATTGTATACATAATAAATAAATAAATATTTAAAAAAATAAATAAAATTAAAAAATAAAAATAGATCGAATTCATGTGTTCACCATTCAAACAAGAAGCTCATTGTTGCAGTTTATAAACAATATATACATATTTGATTTTTTTTAACTCACATCACAAAATACAAATCACGCTATAATTTTTACCGCAGTGTTCTATACAGCTTCAGCAGGACTCAAGTGTTTGAAGCAGAACTATTTCATCCAGTTGTGCTATAAAATGCTGGCAAATTTCACGACTTCCCTCAGTCGATAGAAGAGAACTTTTAACGATAGGTTATCAGGGATAAATGTAATCCACCTAAGTATCCACAAATGAGTGCAGCAAAATTTGATCAGGGAATGATTGGCTCTGAAGTTATGCTGGGAAAGGGAGAGCCGATTCTCAGGAAAAACTGGGTTCAATTCCAACAGCCGTGTTTACCTTTTCTAGGTAGGCAGCAATATTAAAAACGGTGAATCAAAATGTGGCTTGCTTAATTTTTTTTTATTTGCTCAAATTTTTTTTTTAGTAGAGTTTGGTTCTCCTATTAGAAATGTCTACCGTGTACCTCGGCCAGGAGGCTGATTATTTTAGAGTACTTTTTCTATTAACTGGGTGTGTGCTATTTCCTCAATCTTTGAAACACACACAACATAAGCCATAAACTCCTAGTGGTTTTATTCCTAAGTCCTAAATCTTAGCTAAATAGTTAAATATAGTTAAATAGTTACATAGTTAAATATAATGATTTTATGTAGGCTTCCTAATTCCAAACAGAAAAGTCTGTTCTGTTAAACAGGTCCTGTGGGCCTTGGAGCATGTTTATCCATCACGGAAATGCCATAGAGTTCACTTGATACCTCAAGTTCACGGATCCCTTCAAAGAATGGAAGCACCCCTGGTGAAACTAGAGCAAACGAACTCCTAGCTTGGTGCAGAAGACGCCAGGAACATATCGATTTCAACACCATCTTTAGAATCATCTCCCTCATCACGGCAAAGGCGAGGGGCTTTAAAAAGTAAAGAGTACTTGCGCTCTCAACAACATAATGAAGCCACAGAACGTCACCCATGGAAGGGGCCTTGGAGATGATTTTACAGTGCAGAATCTGAAAGTACAGAGAGACAAATGGCTTCCCCAATCAGCAAGGTCAGTTTTCCCCGATTGCTTAGTGGTGGTGATTTCAAAGACAGTAGGAAAGAAAAGATAAAATGGAGAAGCTCATGAGTTGAGTTGTTAAATTGTTCTCAACTAAGGAAAAACAGAACTTCCATTGTACTCCGGAAGTCCTAGGGTATAAAACCGGACTCGTGGCTCCTGGCTTTTCCTGGTAAGGGGTGTTCTGATGGGAGAGGACTCCTTACTGATGTACTAATGGGTGCTCAGCCTAAGTTATATGTGTCCTGCACGCTTTGGTGAACATTTTAACTAATTGATCTTGCATCACATTAGAACTCCCCAAACTGAGCCGGGTGGTGGTGGTGCACGCCTTTAATCCCAGCACTCGGGAAGCAGAGGCAGGCGGATCTCTGTGAGTTCGAGGCCAGCCTGGTCTACAAGAGCTGGTTCCAGGACAGGGCTCCAAAAGCTACAGAGAAACCCTGTCTCGAAAAAAAAAGAAAGAAAGAAAGAAAAAGAACTCCCCAAACTGCTGTATGAGGTATAACTACGATAACAAAGAATCCAAAGAGTTACTTGGAGTTTTGGGTACACCAAAGATGAAGAGTATTAGTAAGAAAAAAATAAAAATAAAAAAAATGAATGCTAAGAATTTATTTCCCATGCTTCTAGTACGAATCATCACTAAGTTGACTAAGCATCTCCAAGTACCTATATCGACAAGCATTGGTATATGGTAGTTAAATAAACCTTTCCAGGAAAGAGGTACATGTATTTTATTCACTTAAAAGCATCGATTTTTCTGGAGACCCTCACTCACTGGCACACGCGTGTATGCCTAGCACGTGCCCTGGCACCGACTAAACAGCAAAGGTGGGCACTTCTTGCATTACTGCGTTCTTAAATTTCCTTCAGATTATATGGGTCCAAATGGTTCCCCATAAAATTAAAGTGTATAATGTAATATTATATCCCTTTAGGGACTAATGGCAGAATCAAAAGCATAGGGCGCTGCCCACTTCTCGCTGAGGATTAAATGAAGTCGTATTTGTTATAAACTTGGGGCACCGAGTTATTGGAGTTACTGGGGTGAACACAGCTAAATTAAATCACCTCTGTGAATCGCTTTGAAGTTCTTAAGTAGAGGGACCTGTGGATAACTTAGACTCCAATAGCAGTCATGGGCACAACACAGGTTTTTGTTTCTGATGCCTATAGGATTACAAAATTTGTATCGGTATGGAAAGGTATATCGGTATAAAAAGATATATGGGGAGGTTTTCTACCCTGAACCTAAAGATAAGGATGCTTCCTAAGGAAAATCACCTCATCCTGCTTGTCCAAAGGCTTGGCTTTTCCTACAGAAAGAGCGTTAGTGACCTATTTAAGACACCTGAGTTCTATCTCCAATTGCCAAGAATGTCCAGCCTAAATGTCTATTCCTAAATGAGGAAACGAAATAGATTGTCAACTGAAAATGTCATTTGTAAGCCTTTAATCCATTACCAGAGGTGGCAACAAGGAATAAATCCAGCCTGTTGCGCATCTCCGTCGCCACTGGCTGGGTTTCCCCTTTTCAGACGCACACAAACACAGCTGTGCCAGACGCAGCTCGAGTGACTTTAGTGACAGAATTGAAGCCTCAGGATGGAATCAGATTCGTCTGAGGGTACTGCAGTGTAGCAAGTCTCGTAAGGTGGGAGGGAGTGCTCCCTCTCCTCTCTGCTGTGAGTGTAAGATTCATTCTCATCGTTTGTACCACCCAACGAGATGAGGACAGGAACCCCTTCCCCCCTTCTTGCTATCAAAAAGGAGCACTCCAATATTTTCTCTTTTCTTTCTCTGTTTTTTCACATTTTCTTGGAGGGCAGAGATGTTACTGGAGTCCGGGTAGCTCAGGAGTAATTCATGCAAAAGGTTGAAGAGTTCAAGGGAGAACAATAACATCTCTCTCTTAGTCATACTCTCTCTCTCCCTCCTCCTCCTCCCTCCCTTCCTCTCTCCCTCTCTTCCTCTCTGTACCTCTCTCTCCATCCATACCCTCTGTCTCTCTGTTTCAATTTCACCCCCTCTCCCTCCCTCCTTGACTTCATTTCTTCTCTCTTCGCTCTCTCTTACCTGCTCTCTCATCTTCTTTCAGACTTTGACCATCCCTTCTCTTTACCAAGGTTGGGGAGGAGTCAGTGGAAAGGAAAAAAGGAAACACTTTTTCCTGGGGAAGCAAAATGTTCCTAACCTGAGTATTACCACAGAATTTCAACCTCCCTTCTTGTTGAATCTGTTGCCTCGATTAGTTTTGCACACGGCTTCCTTTCGTCTGGATCAGGCCAAACACGTTAGCCTTGAACTAAAAGAGGTGACGTGGGCAAGAGGTGATTTCTGGTGCCTCTTGTCTACAAACATATTTTCAGATCTGTCAAGAAGCAGTCTCTGTTTATAATTAAATTTGCTAAGAGGTATTTTTGTAATGTTTCTAGATTATAAACTCCCTTAATCTTAATGACAAAATCCAGAAACTGTGGACACATCTGAGTAGGTCTGATGATCTCGCGATGTAGGCAGGCTGTTTCTGAGTGCTGTTTCCATCCACAGACACTCGGGTGTTCCCTTTAATCTGATTGAAGAATTTTAAAGTGGGCATTTTTAATATTTTCTGCCTTCTTAATTACCACTTGTTTAGCGCAGCACTGTTAGCACAGGGATTATGAGTTAATAAAAATGTCACAGTGTTAGTGTATAAAACACTCTATAATTTTCCCCAGGTAATGATTAATGGCATAAGGCTATATTAACAATGCTCCTAATGTATTGGCCCTACATGGATTTGATTCCTGTGTTTAGAAAGTAATTTATACTGAAACTCAGTAAGGAAATAGGAAGAGTTTCGTTAATTTAATCTAGCCATGGATATGTTCCAGTGGTTTATGTTATGTTGATAGGTCAAATATTTTACCTAAAAAAAATCCGTGGGACGGATGGAAGCCCTGTCTCCACGTTTGCAGAGTGACCATATCGAGATTCCTATCTCCTCACACTGACCACTAATACAGCTGAGGAATAAAATTAATACACACCATTTCATGTGTGTTACACAGTGGGTTTGTTCCCATAGACAATGGGTTTCTTTCCCCTTCTCTTTAAATGCTCTCTGGCTTTGTTCCGTGCTACAGCAGGCCGTTAGCATGTATCTCCGGACCATCAGAATGAATGAGAGATATCGGTGTAAATTATTGATTCACTGGAGCCTACCTCAGTAATTCGGAACTGAAAACTCTGGCGGCTTATCTGATAAAATTGCTATAACTACCAGACTGAAGTTACCTACCGGAGCCACAGTCGCCAGCCGGGAGGTCAAACGCCCTTTTACCTTTAGACCTGAACACCTGCAAATTGAGCTGTATGCCATTCAGAGTTTTAAGAACGGGTCTATTGTCACAGGAAGTAGAGTTTGTTTCTTGAAGAAAATTATGCCAGTTCTGGTTCTGAATGAAAGACAAGGCTTTTATTACTCCAGGGATATTAGGGCTGACTGCTTTTTTGAGAAAACAAATTTGTTGTAACTTTATCTGTAATTTAGTCCTGAATGGGTGCAAACAGGCAACAGATTGTATGGGGCAGAAAGAAGAAAATAGGGGTTTGTTAAAGCTATACGGGGCTGGGTAACCACTATATTTCCGAGGGAACTCTTATCAGGATATTTGGGTTACAGCTTTAGCACCAAGCACCGGTTTTGAATTTTGGCTTTTCTGGTAACATTGGGAAGTGAGGGGATGACTAAAATCTTGCATTATAAAATACAACTCTTTTTCAAAAATTACTGTCTAGAATTTAGAGATTGGCCCTCTCCAAAAACTATGGACAAAGGCATGAGACTGAGCCCCGGACACAGACCCACTCGGAGGGCACTGGCTGCTTCGTTTCTATAAGAAAATAAAGTTGGCAGCTTTATGTTCTTCTCAATGAAAGAGTAAGCTGCATACATCATTCACAAGAGTCTGGTGTAGCTTTTGCCAGAGATACGAATTAAGTGAATGTTCTGAGCATGTAGCAAGAAAAGGCTCAGGTCGCATAGCATTGAAACTGGGGGTCATTCCTCAAATTGCTCACCCAGTTCTTAGTAAGCTTCATAGCTATCGCAAAGACGTCCGATGGCACCCCTTTTACCACAGACATCAGGCACAGCTAGGCAACTGAACAGTTGCAACGTGTTCTAAACTCCAGCCTAGTCACTTAGTACAGTTTCTGTTCGAAACTTAGCTAGTCGTTTCTACAATTGAATAGCTACTCAGTTTTTCCATTCCTCAACCTTATTTTCTGTTCTTTTTAGGGTTCACATATAAATAGGTCAAAGCGTATCAATAAACCTTGCAATACTTTGGAAAAGTATTACAGATTCATTACTTGATTGTCCTTACTATGGTTGGCATATATATATATAAATATATATATTTATATATAAATATATATAAACATATATATGTGTGTGTGTGTGCGTGTATGTATGTGTGTGTATCCTTACTATGTTTGGCATATATATACATGTGTGTATGTGTGTGTGTGTGTCCTTACTATGTTTAGCATATATAAGTAGCTCTCTGACTCATTCTCTTTTCTCTTCTTATTTAATGTTTATATGCAGTAGTAGGAAGTGAAATCTTATGGATAGACCCATGTGCAGTCCGTGAAATGTGCCTCTACCCACGCACAGGCCCCTCTCTCTCATTAAGCATATACTCCTGTTCTCCCAGCTCCCCACTGGACACCCAATGGACACGCCCATCTTATTGGCCCATTGTCTTCATGGTAGCGCTGGCTACTTCTAATTGTATCTGCTATATGCCACTGAAACTTACTTGTGTCCAGTATCAGCACCTTGGACTTTTCCTTTGCAACTCTCAAGGTGTCATCAAGATAACTTGATGGTCAGAAGAGTTGACAAGTAGGGGTATGCCCATCCTTAAATACATAGTGTACATTTCTCATTGACTTTGCGAGTAATGTACTTCTGGTTTTCTCAGATATCTGAATGATTGTTTTTGTAAAGGTGTAAAAATCTATGAGATCTTAGAGAGCAGGCAAAGTAATAGAGAAGTCCTCAGACAACACCGGGTAGGAACGTTCTAGTCCCAGATGCTCTCATGGGTACCCATCGTGGTGGGAATTCTACCTCTCCCTTCATGTAGAGAATGATTAGTTGAAGAAATGACTAACAGGAAATAAGAGGGAAGTGAGATGAAAGGCCTTGGACTGTTGTCTGTGTAATATAAACAAAGCAAGCAGAGCCCCCCCCACCCAGAAGACATGGAACCATCCACGTGTTGATGCCGACCCTGCGTCAGACAGCGCCACAGCAGCAAACTTCAGAATAGTACACGAAGAGAGAGGGAGGTGTCTAACCCACGCTAACCTTCCTGGTAGGCTTTCTTTCTGGAATGCCGGAGAGTACGTTCTGAACTCGTCAACGCTGCAGATCAAGTCTTTACAGCTTAGATTTGTAGGCCTGGATTTGACGTAAGAAATATCAATTATTTCAAGGATGACTGATGACATATGGTTTTCCCATCTCAAGTCCCCAAGCTCACCTTTATAACGTGTTTTTTTTTTCAGAAAGCAATATGGTTTAGATATCATTTGAAGTTGCCGAACATAAGTGATAAAAATCAAATATTGGATTCACAAACAATAGACTTTATTGGTTTGTCTCAAGTGATCTATCTGTTTATACTAGTGAAGATTGTTTTTCATAACTGATAATTGGTGAGTTATGTATTTAGTCTCTGTCCTCTTATGGCTTTGAAATAGTGAACGATGCCAAAGATCACTGCGCCTTTCTTTCTTTTCTTTTTTGAAAGATTTATTTATTTATTTATTATGTATACAACATTCCTTCCATGTATGCTTGCATCCCAGAAGAGGGCACCAGATCTCATTACAGATGGTTGTGAGCCACCATGTGGTTGCTGGGAATTGAACTCAGGACCTCTGGAAGAGCAGTCAGTGCTCTTAACCTCTGAGCCATCTCTCCAGCCCCGCGCTTTTCTAACCGCATGACGGTAGTGTCGTTTATTGGCTACATTTTCTGAGAGCATTTGCTGGTAGGCTGCGCAGAGAGCTGGGATAGACTTAAAATTCATGTTTATAACATGAGTTTAGATTTAGAAGTTATTCTTTGCAGCCTGAGAAGATCAAAATACTACAAATAAAAAGGTATCACATGGACTTCTGCGAGCTAAGAAAATAGTTTTGTTCCATAGATGGGCAATTTTCCCAGACACGGTCCACATTTGGACAACACAGGGCATAACGGACTACCTCGTTATCAGCATTACAGTAATTACATGAACAGAATAATGTTCACTGATCAATAATTCTATCCTAATAGCCTTAGGATAGGGCCTATCAAATACAATGCAATTTTTACTATTCAGGCTTACATCTTGTTGGTAAAGCCTCCTAAACCGTGATAGGAATATCCTTGCTTTCTTCGTGCCTTTTACTGTGTTATGGGTGGAAGAGACTCCTCACGCATCCGTTTATATGAGCAGGTGAGTAACAAGAGGGCCTTCAGAATCTGACTTGCCTAAGGAAGCAATATTAAAAAACTTTAAAAACTTCTAATTTAATAACTCTTTCCTGAATAATCTTAGTAACCGTCTCAGCTGTACAGACTGAACACAGTATGAATCAGTTGCAGAAGTAACAATCTCATTTAGAGATCTATTTAAGAAGAAAAGTATTTTTAGATGCATTAAATATTCATTTCCTAGAAGGACTTATTATGAATCTGCTTTTGAAAATTATGACTCTGTCCTCGGTTTTATAAAATTTCTCTTGAACAATGTAATTATGGAGACCCGTTTCTAATAAAAAGATTAGCTATTTAATTAAAATAAAATTGAGATCATTTAATCATTCCATAATTATACTGTACGTTATGATTACATACAATTAAACAGCATACACGCAACGTTTATTCTTCGGGAAGTCTGATAGGAGGCCGTTGCTGCAGACCGCACCTCACTGCTTACGCTTTGTCGATCCGAGCACACACTCCTTCATCTAACTGCTTGAAGTTCATGTCCAGAAAAGGAAGTGCTGACCAGCCCTCAGCTGTCTGCAGAGCAGAGCAAACGGGAGGACTTAGCTTGCTCGCAAATGTTTCACATCTTTGAGCTCTTGCCAAGCGAATTTTTCCTGAGACTATTACTTGCGACTGTTTCGAGGATACATGATACTTAGCATGGCATCGTGCCAAACGGGATCAAGGGTTTGCATTGCGCGTCTCTTCTTTTATACAACCTGCACGTGCTCTGACTGGTGTTTAAAATTTCGGTCATGTGGGACTTCCTCAGTAGACTGCAGGCAGAGTTTGGGCTCCGTAAGCAGCGCCGCTGAAGTCCCGTACACATATCTCAGTGACGTTGGCCGTAGTGATTGTCATCTCCGGCAAGAAGCACTAGGGTTTGCTCTACCTTTAGGGTGTGTCACTGTGTCACTGGCCTCATTATTAACACAAAGAGACACTTCGGGGTAGGCTCTTTTCTACATGTGGAGTGACGGATTGGTGATGTGTTTGATCCATAACATTTATTGAGTTTTGAAATAGACTTGAAATTCTCTAAGATTTAAAGGAAATGCATTTCTAATAATCTGATGAATAGATCTGTATTTCAGAGCCATTCTCCGTATTTCATAACTGTGGCATGTCCTAGAAATTACCGAGAAGGCGGTGTTAATTTCATCCATTCTCTAGTGAAATATCAGATCTTTCTCTTGTAGAACAGATGACCATGTGAGCTTCGTAACTGAAGTATCTGGCAGTTCCCTAAAGAAGAAATGCAGTTTAGAATAAAAACTGAATTATCCTAAGTATTGTATATGACATGTTTCACATACTCGAGTGAGTCTGTTTTAAAATCTGTACAGCCTCCTGGAGTGTTTACTGTGACCTTGGCCTTTCTCCTCCGCACCGCCAGGGCAAAAAGGAAACCATGGAAACAGTGGGACCACTCCGCCAAAAATGAGATTATTAACATGGATTCATCCATGTCGGTAATAAATATAGATTGAGAATGGTAGAGTATATCATTGAGAGGATGTTTTCTCTATTAAAAAGCAATTTACATTTGTCTGAAGATAAACCTCCACAAGAAACAGAAGCAATGTAAAACCCTAGAAGTCTACTGTGATTTTAACCACAAAGTGCCTTGCAAATATCCATGTGGGTTATGCTCCTGAGCTTGTCTTCTGCCAGCAAATAATTTTGGTACTGTTGTACTAAATTGTTTTCCCCGATCTCCATAGATTGTCTTCTATGTCATGCTACAGCATGGCCTGTAGGGAGCAGTCTTGCGCCACAGAAAGCTCTCCAGTGACTCCTTGAGTTCAACAGGAAAAACTCGCTCCCTTACGGATCTGTTCAACACAGGCAGAGCTATTTCCATAAATTCCAGATTTTGATGACGGTCTGTAGTCCTCAACTGTGGCCTGCAGATTCGGTGTGCCGTGGTTAGACCTCGAAGCTCAGAATCTTAGGAGGAAAATCTTACAGGATTTATTTTGCATCGTCATCCAAGGTTGGTTGGAGACAGCGGAGTGTCTGGCAGTCTAGCCTGGAATCTCGGAAATCAAAAAGCCTCTTGCGTGAATGCGGTGTCCTTCAGATTAAAATAAATCAATAACTTTCCAAGTGGTAGGAGAACACTATAATACCTAGTACAAAGCATGAAAAGACCGGTCCCGGAGTCAGCCACGCCTTTCCACGCAGTGACACTCCGCTGCCTTCAAGGGCTGTTTAACCCCAGGTCTATAAAGAATAGATGAAAGATAAAAGGATTCGCATTATTATTATTCTAGTCATTTTTAAATAACGACTGCAAAGGACAATTACACATCTATATAAGGTAATATATTTGTAAGAATATGTAATTCAGGACATGTGTGTGAGAATATATGCAAGATATATATGCAATGAAGGTAATTTCCTTCTCTTTGAAGCAGTATTTGGGAATAACTGACAGCAGTGTATTAATTCAAGGAGTTCAGAGCATGTGTTCTGTATCAAAATGTACCTTTATTCCTAATTCATGAGTCGAAAACAGTACACGATGTTTTCAGGATTGTGGCTTTTGATTTATTTCAGAATAATAATCTATCTTGTAGAGAGGGCTGTATGCCAAAACTGGGAATACTTTTGCTCTTTCGTCCCCTTCTCACTGTACTGGCTGCATGTCCGCAACGTTAACAGTTTCTGCTCTAAGTTGGGATGCCTAATTGATAGGATCTGACCATGCGGAGCAGAGATGGGGTAGGCTTTGGAGAACAAGAGCCCCGCGAGCCTAGGCGGACAGTGTAAGGAGCATAATGAGGGCAAGAAAGAGCACTTCGGGTGGACAAGTAACAGCGGGTTTCTGGTAACAACACTAGAAACAGTCCCTTAGCTCTCAAAGTTGTGATTATTATGACCAGAATTTTGTGCTCCATTTTATTACTATTCAATTGTTCATTAATGGACTGCTAATAACAACTTTATATTTCATGTCTTATGGGAGGGAAATTGACTATCTGTATACAAAATTCTTTTTTTGTTGTTGTTGTTTGTTTGTTTTTCGAGACAGGGTTTCTCTATAGCTTTGGAGCCTGTCCTGGAACTAGCTCTTGTAGACCAGGCTGGTCTCGAACTCACAGAGATCCGCCTGCCTCTGTCTCCCGAGTGCTGGGATTAAAGGCGTGTGCCACCACCGCCCGGCCAAAATTCTTATCAAACAACTATGCTTCATAGTTCCATGAATTTTTTAAAAAATCAAATTCCAAACATAGGCATCCATTCCTGTTTTGCCATCAAATGTACGTGACGATTCCATTGAGTGAAGCCTTGTCACGTTTCTCAAGGACTGTTTCTTGAATATGGAAATTGCTCTTGAGTGCAGAGAAGTAGACTTTTGCTTAGGAACCCTGTGCTCGGGATTTTGGGTTTGAGCTGTTAAGCAGCAGAGCAGCCTGTGGTTGTGATTTCCTAGAAATCCCGCTGCATTTCTAGAAGCTCTGTTGCATTAGTTACCCTCTTAGCTGATCACACTGCAACGTCTTTTTTGAAACATGAAATTTATGCAAGCTCAACAAACACCTTGTGGTGACCGAGACTGCATTGGAACCCTTCATGCTCACTTTGGAGCAGACCAGCCAAAGCCACAGAGTACAGCTTCAGGATGGGACGCTTCTGATCCCAAGGGTCAGCGCTGTTAGAGCTCCCACTGATTGAAGGGAACAGTCACCTCCTTGGTGGTTAATAGAGATGGCATTTCTCACATCGAGAACTCCAGGGCTGGGCAGAAAGGGAAGACTCGAACAAGGGAACGCAAACCTCTTTCCTTGAATATACACATTAGATATTACATACTTATTTTCCCCCAGGCTTTCTTACTTACCGGAAAAATTTGCTGACCCCCCACCCTGTTTCTTAGTATAGTTGATTTTCATGTCTTATGGGAGGGAAATTGACTATCTGTATACAGATATACACTTATATGGTTATAAGTGGACTTATGAATAGTCATAATTATTTTTGGTGTGTTCTTTTCAACTCGGAGGGGTCTTCCTACTCGTTACAAATACAGGCAGATCACCTATGTCTTCCCTCTGCCCTTTCACTGACCCCTTCCTAAACCAAGGCTTACTCTGAGGTGCCACAGTGAATGACCCGTGATTTCCAGAGACCAGTCTTATCTGAGGTGAACAACACTCAAGCTGCAGATGAATTGAAGGGCGAGAAGCAGGTGCTTGAACAGGTGTTTGCAATCTTTGGCGTCGACCTGATTCTCATGGAACTAGGTGATCGCAGGAGGCAACAGACCTTCCTCTGTTACAGCCACATCTGGGGCACCAACACACCAGGGATTGACCCTGAGGGATGATGAACTTGACCTCCTGGGAATGTTATTTCCCCCGTCTCCAATTTATCGAAGCTCAACATATATGCATAAATACACATATTGCTACCCATTAATGGTAGTCAATTAATTTTTTTCTTTACCTCCGGAAACCCTTTCATGTGTGTCAGAAGTGGCAAAAGGTGAAGAGCCATCTTTGTTTTCCATCCAGCTTTGATATCCTCTATCCAGAGGAAGACCAAGGCTGTATTTCTGAACGGAGAAATACATGAAGGGTTTGGCCTTTATTTCTTCATTGTCTCTGGAGATGGGAAATTATTAAAATAGAATTTAAAGTACGGGAAAGATCTAGAGATGGCACCTCACAGGTCAATCAACTTTATCTTGTAAAAGCTAAAAGAAACGGTGGAGTTGGCGTTTGAGAAATGGGAAATTGCTTTGTTGATTATTAAGACCATCAAAGGTCAGCTGATTGACCAGCACACAGAACTTTGGCTAAGTTTATAGAACAGTACTACTCAAGTCAAGCTGACCTCGTAGCTAAAATGCCTTTATCAGGTAATGTGGATGCCCCAGGAAAGGACGAAGATGTTGGTTGATCTAACACATAGGTTCTCAAACTCTAGTATGTGTTGGGATCATGTGGAAGGTTCTTACAATGCAGAAATCTGAGCTTTTCTGCTCAGTTCTTTGTGGGATTAGGAAAAGACCAGAACTCAAGAATCTGCACATCTAGCCATTTCGCAAGTGGTACAACTTGTGCTTGTCCAAGGACCACACTTTGAAAACCACTGGTCTCCTGTCCTCTGCTCTACTACATATTTGTTAGAGTTGCCAAGGTTGTGTTGCTAGAAAATACACACACACACACACACACACACACACACACACACACACGCATACACCCAGATATGCATGCATGCTTACCCAAACTCACGGCGCTGGTTCTGCATTTCAAGAATCCCTTTATAGGTCTTGAATAGGGCACTGGCATGGAGAATGAAACCTGTCTTCCCTCTTGTTATGTTCATGTGGACTGAGTCTAACAAGTCCAGCTGGACATTTAACAACTTGTAAAAAGAAGAACTCGATTTAAAATGAGAAGGAACGAGGACTTCAAATGACAGAAAGAAACCAGCAGTAGATGTCGGGGGAGGGGAGAGAGGTGAAATCCTTCTCTGTCTCATCCGTGTATACTCACTGAAGCCTGTGAGTGAGTGAAGGCAGATCAGAAAGTGTTCCTACAACTGGCAGCCGGGAGCTGCCAGAAAGGACTTCAGTGCAACTGACATCCTGACATCCTGACACCTTTCAATCCATCTTCTTCCAGTGTCTTCAGCATGCTTTTCTGCTACCTTAGACCCAGAATGAAAAGCAGGCTATTGGTGCCCAGGTTTGTAAGGCTCTCAGGCAGGTAAAGGTTGCTGTAGATATTAATTAATAAAATAGATAAGCATGAAATGTCACATTCATTCTTGAAATTTTGTTGAAAACTTCAGACATTTTCTTATCTTTCCAATGCCTTCTTTTTTTCTAATATTTTTTATTACTTTATAAATAATACCATTCAAAATTTCCACTTCCTTCCCTCCTCCCACTTCCCTCCCACTCCCCCACTAACCCTGCTCCCTCCCTCTCCAGTCCTATAAGAAGGCAGGGTAACCTGCCCTGTGGGAAGTCCAAGGCCCTCCCCCCTCCATCCAGGCCTAGGAAGGTGTGCACCCAAATAGAATAGGATCCCAAAAAGCCAGTACATCCAGTAGAGACAAATCCCAGTGCCATTGTCATTGGCTTCTCAGTCAACCCCCATTGTCAGCCACATTCAGAGGGTCCAGTTTGATCCCATGCTTGTTCAGTCCCAGTCAACTGAGTCTATTTAGTGTTCCCTTCTTCTTCATGACTGTCTTCCTTCATGAATCTGAACCTAAAAAGATGCAAAACAGCTTTTCTTTGTAATTTGATTCAGGATGTGGTAGCTTTTGTACACAGGAAGTACTCAATGTCAATGCATTTTATCAACTTTATTTTGTAGGCTAATAAAAACATAAACTATAATTTATAGAGTTTTGCCTATGGGATTATTTATTTGGTACTAGGATTGATCAAGGGCTGTGTGCATGCAAAACACGCACTGTATCATTGAACTATATCCTTAGAAAACTTTTGTAACCTTTTAGTTTTGAGATAAACCCTCACCAAGTTGCCCTGTCTAGCCTAGACCTTCCAACCCTCTTGTTCAGCCTCTCAAGTATATGGGATTCTAGGCATTTGCCATTAAGCATAGTTTGTTTAACAAAAACAATGTCTATTATGAGAAGGCCCTGCAATACTTTTTATGCTGTTATAATTTTCTAAGCTAATTCCAAGTTAAAGATTTTCTCAAAGTTTGCCTTAAAGGTTTTACTAATGATTTTTTTGCTGCTTCTATCATGATCAAATAATGAAAATAGAAGTTTACTAAAAGCATTATTTAACAAGTTTAATATTCTATTATCAACAGTTATGAGTAGTTCTTATTCATAACACGACTTCTGCAATGTTTACTTTTCCTAACAGACTTCTCCTGCCTTCATTCTTTACAAAGATACCTTGAAAGGAATTAGATGCAAGCCTCTCTTCATTGGTGATCATCCTTAATCTTATTAATCGGAAAGATGGAATCGATTGAGGCATGGACATTAAAGACATGGTTGTTGTTTTTAGATGCTATAATCCGTATGCTAGCATTTGGTGAAGAATTTGTTGCTTATGGACTAAAATACGCCCTTCTCTATACCACAGTCTAGATATTGAATAAGTGTGTGAATTCTTTTGATATAAAAGGAAACACAATTGCTGTCTTATAGCAGAATCCTGGTGCTTTTCTGTAAGTTTCCCTAATGTTTTTGGGGGTGGGGGCTTGGCACAAGTTGGATTTTTGTAGCTATTTTTACGCTTCCAATATTCCTTCCTTCACTCGCACACTTAGCCCCAAAGCCTGCTCTGATGCTTCTCAAGCACTGTAGCAAGTAAATCCACGCTGAGTGGCATCCACTCCTAACAGCGCTGCGTTCGACTGTGTGTTAATTAGCTCCAGTAGATTATTCTCTGGTGTGCGCCGGGGTGTTGGTGGGAACTCTCCGATGCGCAGAGAGTCTGAGAATTTCATGTATTTATTTTCATGTATCGAGGCAAACTCTCAGTATGTCTTCAAATTATCTCCTTGGGGGTGTTTTTTTTTTTTCCTGAGCTAATCCTGACAGAGTCTTCCTGTCAGATGTGCCCATCATCAGGAATGGTAGAACGCTGCACCTGCAGGAACCTCTGTGCTAGGGGCTGTATGCAAATTTAATGGCCAGCGCATTTCCGCTCCTCTTACATGGATGACAGACATTTTAACAATGCGTTCCACATTTCCCTCTGGGAATCCAGTTGGATTCCTATACGAAAACGAATGTATATAGACACCATTTGGAATGTATCTTTGAATAGAGTACAGGGAACATATATGCATAAAAATGTGTTTATATATACATGTGAGCACATTTATTATAAGAAATGTGTATATTGGGATGCATGTGTGAAAACCAGGAAAGAGCCAAGGAGTTCTTGATAGGAGATGTGTCTACATCCCAAGGAGACTAATCAGCCGCCGAAAAAGAGGTGGGGAGAACTCATAAACAAATCTATACTGCATATAACTCCACAGCATTTGTGGTGGGCATGGCACTGTAAGATGATGAGTAGCAATGGCATAGAATATCAGTATTGTTTCCCAGCTCTTTCTAATGGGAAAAAATACATCTCCTAAGAGCTTTTATCTAAGTGCCAATCTCTGTGATTGACCGCCAATTTGTGACTGACATTATCATTTGCCATTATTATATCTGAGGCTGCCAACACATAAGTATTTTCTCTGCAATGCCTTCCCCGCCACCACCACCACCACCCCGCCCCCAGTAGCATCTTTCCATCTTGGGTTGTGTCTTTGAACCTCCGTGCCCTGCTGAACGGCTGCCAATCTTTAAAGGAAACAAGCAGGGCTTGTCTGCTATTTGCCATGAAATCTAGGACCCAGGCTGGGCAGCCGGCTCTGAACATTACTGGGTCTGATGGGTCTCCTGTGTCAAAGATAGTTCTTACAATGAGCACGTACTTGATGCCAAGTGTTTAGCTGTCTTATATGAAAGGGCTCAAACTAAGGGCAGCACTGTCCATCGATAACGCCTTCCGTCTCTCGAGAGTGCACAGGAAAAGAAGCCAAGTAAAACAAGGATAGCTGCTCTGGTAAAAACATCTTGCTTAATATTCAAATTGAAGTGCTCCGGTTGATGCAGGACCACCTCTGTAGACGTCAGTAGCTATTTATCTGGTGTCAGAGTGTCTTCTTATGCTAGAGCAGGTGAGACTGTGCTGGGGTCCTTTACAGGGAAGGAGCCCAAGTCATGGGAGTTGAAATCACTTGCTAACTTTCAAAAGCCCCAGTTGTTAGAAGAAAATGTGATGCTGTTTTTCTCTCTTATTACAAAAGAAGAAACGAGGAGAGGGCAGAGATGTCACTTGGGAAGGATGCTGGCCTTAAGACATGGAGATCAATGGAAGAGGCTAACTATCCCAACACAGGGGTCACAGGAAGGGTGGGAAGCCTCTGTCTCAGTGAAGTGTTTCTCTAGACAGAGGCACGCTCTCTGGAGCCCTTCCAGGCCTCCAGTGGTGCAGCATAGGAGTGAAAAACAAGACACAAAGAGATCCATCCTCTCTGCTCCTCTCTGCATCTCTCTGCGTATTTCAGGCTTCTTATCCTGTTCTAATAAGACAGATTTTTTTTTCCAATTTTTAGGAGTTGCCTCCTCATTTTGTCTTCCATTGTCAGCCTTACAAGGGTCCATGAATTGCTTCTCTCCCCCTGAGACTTGGAGAAAGCAGGATTTTCCCCAGTAACACTGTCTGAAATCCACATGGATGTCACTTTGAACCTCACCTGGTCAAGGTGTGTGGAATTTCTGGCTTCAGAGCTTTGGGCTTTTTTGGTCCCTGTAGCATCACAAGCAGCCACATTCCAACGCTTGCCCGGGGTCATTGCTCTAGATAATTGCTACCAGAGGACATAATTAGATAGTGAACTGGGGATATGAAAAATCCTACAATTTTATTTGTGAATTCATTTCTTTCGATTAAGGGGAATGAATATTTATTGAGCATATATTATATACTAGACAGTTGCAAATATCGTGTGATGTTTATCATAATCCTTTTTAGAAAGTGCTATTATGTTTGCATTTTTGGAAACATGAATCAAAGATCTGAAAGAGAGCATAAAGTTAAGAGGTGCCAGGCCCAGGTTCAAATCCATTGGTTGGGATTGCTTTCCAGTGTCTCCTGGATACCCCATTTTCAGCCAGGGGCCCTTCCTTGGGGCGGGGAAGCTCATCCTGAAAGGAGCTATGGGGGGCAAGAAATTCATTTTACAGCCTCTTGTATTATTTTAAAGCATCTGTGGGTTAGCCATCATGGTCTGCATTTTTTTTAATGCATCTCTTACAACCTTTTCAACATTACTACAATGTTCCCAGGGTCATTCAGCTTCATCTCTGCATGGCCCCAGCAGACTGCTGGTTCAGCCCTGTGTAGTCTTCCAGAGTGAAAACTCAGCTCCTGGAAAGGACTTGCTGGTGGTTAAATGTCCCTTGTTTTCTGGATTAACAACCAAAACTGTATCTTAGGGCAATGTGCTATTTCCCCCAGGATGGGACTACAGCTGCTTACGAATTTTCTAGGTTGCAGATGTGCTAACTTTAACTAGAGAGAATAACGGTGAAAGATCATGACTCGAAAAAGACTGGAACATGTCTCAGGAGATTGCATCTTGAGCCTTTTGCAGATAAATTTTGTTTTGTTTTGTTTACATTTATCTATCCATCTATTCATTTTCTGTACATGCGTATGTCATGGTGCGTGTGGAGTTCACACAAGAACTTATTGGACTCGTCTCTCTCCTTCCAATATGTAGATCCCAGAGGTCAAACTCGGGCCATCAAGTTCAAGAGCAAGTGCCCTATCCCACTGAGCCACCTTGCAAACCCCTGCAGTTTTGCGTTTTGTTGGAAGTTCCCTGCCTATAGGAATGAGCTCTAATGGAAATATCTATCTTCATGTCATAGCCTGGCTCTTCAGATAATCCATTGGTTTGTTGGTTTGAGTGTGAGAAAGCGTACATCTACACAACATTCTAGCCTACATAATTAAAAGTAGATATTGTTAAGATGGGGGTTTGTACGGAACCACCCTCTATTTAGAGAATTTAACGCCAACATCTGTCAGGATCCTTTTTCAGTGCAGTCCATCTGTACCTGCCCTGGGACTCACCATCCTCCCTGAGCGGTATCCTCCCGCTTTCTATGGTAAATTCGTCCTATCAGCTCCACACGTCTAGGCTGCAGAACTCAGCCTTGGAAAAGGCAATTGTACCCTTGCTACATTTCCTTAGAGATTCCAAGATGTCTGCCCTAGCACTAATACTGAGAGGAGGAGCTGGTGAGTTGGCAGGGAACGTTGGGTTTGGATGTCTGGGAAGGCTGCAGGTAGTACAGTACACGGGAATGTCCTCACACAAGGGCATCTCGCGTTTTACAGCTATTTCGGGGAATGATGACATCTTAACCATTTTCCTCTGTCTTTAGAGCAGCGAGCCTAGTCATTCAGTTAAGGAAAGCCTACCTGTTGTAACAGTTTGGACACTGTCGGCTTTAGGTAGACCACGGTAAGAAACTCTTCAGCACTTCCCAGCAAAGGAAATTAAACCGAAACACAGCGTTTGGAATGAGGGTAACATCTCTGCTATGAGAAAACTTTTATGACTTACATAACATTCTGGCAGGAGAGATGCTGGGTGATCGTAAAGTCTGGTGATGGCTGCTGCTGTTGCTTCTGCGGTATTTGGACAACTTAAACCATATGGCCTAAATGTAACTCTAGATAAGTGGATAATTTTAGGTTGATTTTGTTTCTGAGCACTTGGAAATCTGCTTGAATTAGGAGCCAAATCAAATCCCAGAAACAGGTGTATTTCCAAAAAAAAAAAAAAAAAATGAAGGGATGTGTGTTACAGATGACCCAGTTACCGAATCACTGCCTTACAGCGAGTGGTGGTTTGTGAAGGAATGCTTAAATACCACGCCAGCTTCGTGTCCAAGCGCTGAGCCTCAGGGCATCTGCTTTTTTGACTCCTCATAAGCATAAGGTGTGTGTGTGTGTGTGTGTGTGTGTGTGTGTGTGTGTGTAACCTTTATATCTATAAAATACTCACCCTTCCATGAGAGTGAAAAGAAATGTGATTTGGGAGCCCTAGAGAAGAAGCTCATTTTGCTCCAAGAATGAGCAAGTGCCCCAGACACCTCCAACCCAAGTTCTTTAGACTTGAGATATTTCCTTTTTCCTCCTTCTGGCATGATAAAGGCTTGAAAAATCTGCTCCAGAGTTCGGCATGGATGCACCCCTCTTTTGATCCCTTTGTCCACACTTGCTCAACTTATGCCAGACTTGGTGCTTCGGGTGCCAATAGTTACTAATTTCATCCCCATGGCAATTTCAAATGTTGGTCACTCACCCAACCAATGAAGACACCAAAGAACAGAGAAGCAAAATAATTTGCCAAGGACCTGTAACACCTGGATACTAGATCAGGGGTTCCTATCCGAGGATGCTATATAAGTTCTCTGTGTCTCTAACCTCTGTGACCGCCTTCTGCCCAAGCCCCACCCCTAAGTGACACGGTCACTTCTGTAAATCTATGGAAAGTGGGGATATTCAGTAGCAAAGTTTGCTTCTGGGGGAGACAGGCACCCCAATGAGTTTGGGTGCAGTGGAAAATGTCCTCCATCAAACCTCTTTTCCTCCCGGGAGTCAGATGCCTCATCATTTATAAGCCTGTGGGTTTTGAAGCCTCAGAACAGAATCCAATAATTACCTTCCTTATCTTACTCTTTTGTCTAAGAAAAGCAAAGATGGTATAACTGGGAAATTGCAAATTTTATCAGTTATAGTTTTTTTTTTATAAGAACTAATGCTGCTGCCTAGGACAAAAACCATCAGCGGTCTGGTGGGTCTTTTTAAATCTATTCCAAAGACAAAGGCTCAGACTGTGAAATCATAAAATTACTAGGGAAAGGGTATTTCATGGTTTAAAGCTTCCTGCATTAACTCTCAACCCAGAGTGTCTTTATAAAGACTCTGAGCTGATGTCAGCCTCCATGGTAACAAGAAACTCAAAGATAGAAGGACGAATCTCTCCAGTCCGAAAGCACTTTCTGTCTTTATCGCTTATCCTACTGCATTTCCAAAAGTATTGTGTGTTATGTATTCAGTTGGTCCTGTGTGTGTGTGTGTGTGTGTGTGTGTGTGTGTGTTTTCTTTTCCCAGCGAGTAAGTAAACCCTTGAGGATCGCCTAGCATTCTGTGTACTTCTGGCGGCTCTCTCCCTGACGAAATGCAGACATACATTGGCCTTGAGTGGCCCCCTTCTTTGGAATGAGGAAGTTAATACCTACCTACCTTGCATGACTTGTAAAGAAGAAATAAATAAAAGTCAGGGAAGAGTGGGTTGGGAAATGCAGCTCAGGGAGAAGGTTTGGCTTCCATGGGCACAGCCGGAAGTGTGGTCCCTTAGCAGGGCAAAGCAAATATGACAGGAGGCTGCTACTCAACCTCAGCAGGTGACCAGTGACACTTAACAGCCACTTAGCTTCTCTGACAACTGGCACAGAATTTCTTGTGTCTGTGTAAACGCCTAGTTAAACAAGTCAGTTAAGAAAATCAACTCCCACTCTCCTCCCATCCAGGTCTTAGATCTAATAGCAATATTTTTTAAAAGTATGCAACACTATGCTGTGTGTGTTTTTTATTTTTTATTTTTATTTATTTGTTCATTATGTATACAATATTCTGTCTGTGTGTATGCCTGC
>JAQHUG010000173.1:2538904-2550559 GCA_028555095.1 Dicrostonyx torquatus | reverse complement strand
TAGGAATGCCAAGGGAGCTTCCTGCTTCCCAGAATTCTCCTGTTCTCACCTCTACTTCCTGTCTGGTTTTCCCACCTATACTTCCTGCCTGGCCAATCAGCATTTATTTAAAACATGATTGACAGAATACAGACAATTCTCCCGCACCAGGCAGCCTTAAAGGCATCATAGCTACCTATTTTTTTAATAAAGGAAAGAAGTCAGGCATGGTGTCAGAGAGATAACCCCTTTTCCCAAATTTGAATGTGTTAGATGTAAACTTGGTTACCGTTGTGTGATTTACCTGAGTGCTCTAAGATAGTGCGAATATTGACTTTGGGAGGAACGTGAGTGCTACTTCATTAACTCAGTTTTGTCTAGCCTGGTCCTACTAGTCCTACTGACTGGTCCTGCGTCAGACAGGTACTAGGAAAGGTATCCTGATGATTTCCGGAACACACGCGGGTGAGAGACAGTCTTGATGTGCCGGGGGTTATTAGGAAGGGAGGAAGGAGGTTTCTTGTACTGATGTCATCCACACAGGACTGGAATACCCCTCCCGCTCTCACCTTCTGACGTCATGGTTCTGGAGATTGAACCCAGGGCTTGCATATGTCGGGCAAAGGTTTAGCACAGATCCTTTTGCATTTTTGGTTGAGACAGGATCTTTCCAATTTGCACAGTCTGGCCACAAACTTGCAATCCTCCTGCATAAGCCTCTTAAGTAGATGGACTTACAGGTAGGTATCTCCATGCCTGGCATCTTTCCTTTCTTAAACTAGGGTTAAGGGTAATGCCATTTACATTGCTTTGAGAGTCTCCTCTAGGAAGCCAACAGTGTGGGAACTATCCCAGCCCTGATAATGTTGGTGGAAAGAGTGAAGACCCTCGGTACATGCTCACAATGGTCCCGCAGATGAGGTGATCACTGGAAACAATGGGGGAAGAGGAAATACAGATTCCAGCACCACTGCCAGGGATGTTCAGCATGTCTGGTCTCGGACAGAGGTGGCTGGTAAATTTTGTATTTTTCAAAAGCTCTAAGAATTACACTGAAGTATTTAAATGACCTTTTTTACTATCTATAATATAGGTACTCGTGGAAGGAAAAATTACATTTCATACCAGTCTGGTTCTGGAGGTTCAATGATTCCACCAGAACTTGGTTTGTTGGGTTGGTTTTTCTCTGTAATAGCTTTGGCTTTAGGCAGGATTTCCATAAATGACATTGAACACCCCAGCCAGGCTTCTGTCCTTCTTGCTGTTAGTGAGATAAAATATAGAGATTCTCTTTCAGCCTACTAATACCAAAGACATATAGCTGAATCTGACTTGCCCTTCCTTGAACTCTTGTTACCTAGGTGTAGGTCCATGGTATACCTAGCAGGAGCCAGAGATGGAACTACTGCACCAGGTACAAGTCACTGGAGAGGCAGCAGGATTTCACCAGGGAAATCAGAAATAGGCATATCAATAGGAGAGACTACAGGTTAATGATGGTTCTTAAGAGGGGAGTAGCTACCGTGCATTTTTGGTTGAATAAGAAACACCATACCAGAATAATGACATGACTAACAGATTTTTTTTTTCTCTTTGTGATGCTAGTAACTTTCTTGTATGATGTGGGATTTTTCTCTGTATGCTGTGATTACCATTGACTAATGAACAAAGAAACTGTCTTGGCCTGTGATAGAACAAAAGAACAGAGCTAGGTGAGGAAAACTAAAGTGAATGCTGGGAGAAAGGAGGCGGGGTCAGAGAGAAGCTATGGAGCTGCAGCCAGAGTCAGACATGCTGAAACCTTGCCAGTAAGCCACTGCCACGTGGCAATACACAGATTAATAGAAATGGGTTAAATTAATATGTAAGAGATTAGCCAATAAGAAGCTAGAGCTAATGAGTCAAGCCGTGATTTAATTAATACAGTTTCTGTGTGATTATTTCGAGTCTAAGCTAGCCAGGTGGCCAGGAACCAACAAGTGCCCTCCTCCAATACTTGTGTTGCTAATTATATCAGACATGAAAGACCCTAATTTGCCTAGAATTGAAGTTTAAGCCTTTAAAAGTTGAACTGGATGTTGTACCTGTAATCCAATGACATTGGAGAGAGGTTTATGCATAAATATTGGGAGAGCCGGGCGGTGGTGGTGCATGCCTTTAATCCCAGCACTCGGGAGGCAGAGGCAGACCGATCTTTGTGAGTTCGAGACCAGCCTGGTCTACAAGAGCTAGTTCCAGCGCAGGCTCCAAAGCCACAGAGAACCAAATAATAATAATAATAAATAAAAAATAAATAATGGGAGATTGAGGCCAGCCTGTGAAACTTAGTGAGCTCCTATATAAAATAAGAGTTAAAAAGGCTCAGGGTTGGGAGCAGTCGCATAAGGACAGACTTCAATCTCCAGGAGTGAAAGGAAAATTAAAAAGGACAAAGAAACAAAGCAAGAACTAAAAATACCCCCCAGAATTAGCATTGTACCAGTGGGGTATCAGGGGCCAGGAAGTGTGTAACTGTCCAAGGCAACTGAATTGAAAAGTTAAGCTATAACATATTTCAGAAACATTTTGCTTATGCCAATGCACTGAGTCTCGAGGGTGTGGAAAGATAAAAGCTTTTAGTAAGATACAGGATTTCTCTCTTGAGGGTTTTCAGTACAAGCTATCAATAACCATACTTTTATTATAACTTTTTATTATTTGGGAACTTTATACACACACACACTCACACACACACATACACACACACATACACACACACTCACACACATACACACATTCACACTCACACACACATATACACTCACACACACATACACACACTCACACACACTCACACACACAAACACACATACACACTCACACACATACACACACACTCACACACATACACACACTCACACACACGTACACACACATTCACACACACATACACACACTCACACATACACACACACATACACACACACTCACACACACACACACACACACACACACACTCACACACAATGAGACCTGACCTTACCAGCCTTATATTTGCCCTTGCAATCTTCCTTGTATGATTCCCAGTGTCTCTCCTTCCAGGTTCACATCGTCTTTTTCTCATTTTGATGACTAAATCCAATTGGTGCTGCCACATGGGTGTGGGCGTGGAGCCATCCCTGGAGTGTGGCAACCCTACTAGTGCTCACACTTCACACAACAGTGAACCTCTCTCTCATGGGAACATGTCGTAACTTTGATGCCTTTATCTTTAACAAGGACTTTGAATGAAGAAGAGAAGTTCTTAGAGCCAATTCATAAAGTGATAGCTTTAACTTATATAACAAAGTTCTTTTAAATTTAACAATTCTTATAATATGTTCTTAGCATCCTCCCGTACAATCTGGAAGAAAAAGTATAAATGTTGTTTAAAATGGTACCTTTATTAAACCACCTTATTTTTGCAGTTCACACTCAGAAGTAGGGGATTGAAATGTTTGCTATTGTAACACATCACCTTAAAGTCATTTTCCCATATGCAATATGGGAACAAAAGGGTCCCTAAAATCGATAAGTGGAATAAAGTTGAATTGTCCATTTGAGCACAGAAGTAGATATAATTAGTTCTCCATAATAATGATTTTAATTAAGATTTATTTAAGTTGGGGTGGTGAGGTGAAGGAAGGGCTCAGTGGTTAAGAGCATGCACTGCTCTTTGTAGAGGACATGAGTTTGGTTCCCAGCACCCACCTCAGACAGCTCACAACTGCTTTTAACATTGCGTCCAGGAGAGTCCATGCTTCTGGAAGCCTTGGCCCCCTACACACACTCACGCAAAAATATAAACACCAACCAGAAATTAAAAACCTCTGAGAAAATATAAACATTGAGATTGTTCAAACTGAATTATTTAAATTTAACAGTAATAAAATTGCTCAAATATATTAATCTGATTTTCACTAATGATTATTGGTGAAATTTTTCTATATGAAAAAAATGAATAAACTGTGATTGCTTTATGAAATAAATCGAGAAAATATCCTTCATGCTTGTTTATAGTGTATCTTTCTCTGGTGTCCTTTTTAGGTTTTTTATTTCTGTTTCTGTCAGTTACTTTTTCTAAAACAAATTATATAAAATTTATTTTCTTTTTCTCTAATTTCCGTGGACGCCAAGGTCAAGACAAGGCTTGAGCCTGCATTCCTGTGCTTAAAAACCTGTCATTTGTAATATGTTTGTGAGAATCCTTCGGATTAAAGTTCTGGTTACAAATTGGGTTCTGATTTGAAAGCCTTGCAGATTAGAATCTGTTAGCCTCGGTATCAAGTCCAAGTATAGCATTCCTATTAGAAGCCAGACTTACATTTTCCTGTCAAGTGCTTTTTGGATTAATAAAATGCTAGCATGATTGTAACAGATAAAATAAAAGGCCAGGAATCTCTCTGTGCCTCTCCACGACTGACTGAAGCTGAAGAACAAACACATTACCATTCCTTCACACCGCATCTGGTTGCCCCGAGTCATAGTCTTCGTTAGAGTGAGACACATGGTGAACGCTGGTTCCAAGGGTGGATCTTCCTGAGAAGCATAGACGCGAATGCAAGCCATGAAGGGATTCCACAGCAAAGAGCCTGTTAAAGGGGAGGAGCTGGATTCTGCAGTGTCTCCCCGGGAGGATAGTTTGCAGCAATTGATAGAGGCAATGGCTGTAGGAACAATGGGAAGTCTGCCGGGCTCACCTGCTCCTCTCTGCTTGATGTAACTTAGTTAATGTACAAATACAAGGATTACGCTTTATTGGGGGGACGGGGAACCACAAGAAATGCTTTGTAGCTGTTACTGGAAAATGCAGGATTATCCAAGGGTTTTAAGAAGTGCTCTCATAAAAACGGTTGGAAGTGGGTCTCAGATTTCTTTCACTCTCCCTGCTGTGCTCAGCAGTTTCCACTTCTATTTGCTTGATGCAATATACCGAGAAAAACAAACCCAGCCAACCAAAGGGAGCTGCTGACTGTTGCTGACAAGAAAAATGAAACAAATCCCCTCAAACATGTCTGTCTTCTTTATTTGTGGGTGGATAGAGGAGGTCGGTTTATTTCCTGATGGGTGACTTGGCACTCGAGATCACAGGACTGCAGTGAAATCCCAACTTAGACTCAAAAGAAATGGTTCCCAACATGATTTCTTTCTTTTTTGTTTTTTTTTGTTTTTTTGTTTGTTTGTTTCAAGACAGGGTTTCTCTGTGGCTTTGGAGCCTGCGCTGGAACTAGCTCTTGTAGCCCAGGCTGGTCTCGAACTCACAAAGATCCACCTGCCTCTGCCTCCCGAGTGCTGGGATTAAAGGCGTGCGCCACCACCACCCGGCCCCAATATGATTTCCGTGTGAGAAGATATCAAAGGCCACCATATTCACCTGAGTGCTGTCTTCCGGCCAGGGAAGGGGAACCTGCAAGCTCGCCTCGCACCCTGCTGTGCCAAGATTTGTTTTTGCTTGTTTTATTTGGGTCTATTTTCTTTCAGGATGCTAATCTACGTGATCTTTCTTTTTCTGACTCTCCTCCCATTGCAAGCCAAGCTCTCCTTGTCAGTTTGTTGTTGTTGGTGGTGGTGGTGTGCTTCTCAGGGAGGGAGAAAACTGTTTTATTGTGTGTTTTCAAGGTTGCTCAAATTTCGCATGAGAACGTAGAGGCAGGTCGTGCAGCTGACTCAGTGGAAGGTGGAAGCATTGCATGGCTGCATTTCCTCACCTGCCTGTAGAATCTGTTTTTCTGGTTATAATTAGTGCCCCATATTGATACTTGCTTTAGCTGTCTGTTAATAATCATTTCCGATACTCCTCTGAACTCAAATGAAGAGCCTCCCCCTAGAGAGTCATAAAGGGATAGTGTCATCACTAGCATTTTAGATGTTTTGAAATTGTTGTTAGGGCATTTACTAAGATAATATTTATATATTCAGCTATGAAGAATAGTGCGAATGGTCCGGCGGTGTATTCGATGTTGCCCATTTGTTACTTCAACCTACTTTCTCCTCATTACTTGTACTGGGATGTGGGAGGGTCCACCTGTATTTCTGTGCTTTGATTGGTTAAATAAAGAGCTGCCTGGCTTATAGTTAGGTCAGCCCTTAGGTGGGCGGAGTAGACAGAACGGAAGTTCTGGGAGGAGAAGAAAGGAAGTGAGCCAGACGCCACGAGCCACCGTCGCAGATAGATGCAGGTTAGACCTTTCCGGTACGTCACCACGTGGTGACTTACAGACTTTTATAATGGGTTAATTTATGAGGTGAGGGCTAGCCGGGAAAAGGCTAGTGATAATAAGCCAGGCAGAGTTTAAATGAATACCGTCCTCACGTGGTTATTTCGGGTGCAGGCGACCAGCGGCGGCTGGGAGCTGGGGCTGGGGAACATACAACCCGCACACCTCTCCTCCCCAATTACAACACTGGGATCTAGCTTGATAAAAATTTGTCGCTTCACTGGGCTGCAGAGGCAGCTTGTCAGTTAAGGTCATTTGCTTCTCTGTTCTGGACAACCTACATTCAGTTCCCGGTCCCCACAGCTGCCTCACAACTCTCTGTAACAACAGTTCCAGGGAGCCAGTGCCCTCTCTGGCCCCCATGGGCACCAGTCACACACAAGTACATATGCACACGTGCAGACGAAGCGCTCATACGTATAAAATAAAAACATACGATTAAACTTATCACATCCAAAGGCTGCCTCTTGCCAAACTATAGTTGCTCTCTGTTTCTAGTGCCCGATAACCACTCTTCTGTTTCTTATCCCCAGCAATTTGCCTTTTCTGCACATTTAGAACAAATGGATCGCATGTTCTTTTTATCTGATGTCTTTTACTTGCATATATTTTTGGATCCGTGACATTTAAGGTGCTAGTACATATCCTTTGCTGTAGTCATGAATTTAGCTCAGTGTGTGTAGTCTGTGCATTTTGACTACCCATTCACCATGATAACCATTTTCACTGTTCCCCCTAAGAGACACTTATGAATTACGCTGCTGTGAACATTTATGGGCGAGTCCAAGGCCTGATGTGTTCAGGTCTGGGGGCAGATTCACAGGAATGGTTGAGTAAAATTTATATTTGCTCTTTTAAGAAATTACAGATAAGGGCCCATAGGTGCTCACAGAGACTGAACAACCGGGGGGAACTGACCTGGGCACTCTGCACATGTGTTACAATTGTAGAGCTTGGTTCTTTTGTAGGACTCCTAACAGTGGGAATAGGGGCTGTCTCCAGTGGTGTGGGAGGTCCTTCTGTCTGTGTGTTGCTTTTATTGGTTAATGAATAAAGTACTGTTTTGAGCCTATGGCAGGGAAGAACAGAACTGGGGGTTGGGGGTCGGGGGAGCTAGGCTGTATGCTGGGAGAAAGAAGGGCATAGTCAGAGAGACTCCATGGAGCCACTGACAGAGATAGACATGCTGAAACTTTGCTGGTGGGCCATGACCTCATGGTGATATACAGATTAATAGAAATGGGTTAAATTAATATAAGAGTTAGCCAATAAGAAGCTAAAACTAATGGATCAAGAAGAAGTGATTTAATTAATCAGTCTCTGTGTGATTATTTCAGGGCTGAGCAGCCGGGAACTAACTAGTGGCCTCCTCCACCATTCCAATTCTTTTACTGCACTTGGAACCCTAACTCCTCATACTGGGTCACCTTGCCAAGCCTTAATACATGGGTGCCTAGTATTACAGTAACTTGAAATGCCATGTTTTGTTGATACCAATGGGAGACCTGCCCTTTCCTAAACAGAAACAAAGGAAGAGTGGATTAGGGTGATGGGAACAGAAAGGGTGGGTGTAGGGAAGACTGGGAAGAGAGAAGGGAGGGGAGACAGCAGCTAGGATGTAAAATAAACAAATTTATCTTTAAAAGAAATTACCAAAACGTTTCCATAGTAGCTCAGTATTATGCATCTCTATCAAGAAGGTATGAGGGCTCTAGTTTGTCCATTGCTTCACCATAGATTTTGTCGTTTTTCGATGGATTATAGCCGAGTTAATGGCTGGGAATAGTATCTCACTGTCCTTCAGTTTGTGTTTCTTTAGCCGTTGATGTTGAACATCTTTTCAATGCTTATGCATATATTCATATGTTTAAATCATATACATGTGTACATGAGATCTACACATTGTGTGTGTGTGTGTGTGAGAGAGAGAGAGAGAGAGAGAATAAGGAGAAGAGAGGAGGGGGGGAAGAGAACAAAGACAGAGAGATTGCTTCAGCTGTTATATATCTAAATTCTTTCCTGCCCCAAAGCCACTGCATTTTCTTCAAGAGGTTGTAATTCTATCACCCATTTTTATGAACTTTTGAATACAGTAATTTACGATTTTGAAATGTAGACTCATTTAAGCCCCCTACTCATTCCTACAAGTAAACCCTACCATCTCTGGGTGAGTCTAAGGGGCACAAGGAAGTGAATAACATTTTGGCTGTGACCTGAGAGTTTCATGTTGTACCACATTCTGGTTAGTACTTAAACTCTCTTTCTAAGTTAGCCGCCTGTCTGTTCTAACCTGTATTTTTCCTTGAGAAGATGCTAAATTCCAGTGTGCTGGAACTCCTTATGATAAAGATGAATCAGACCCATCCCTTGAGTCACTGCTCCGATAGTGTGGATCCAGATGACACTTCCAGCAAGACACTAATGATCATCATACAAGAGTGTGGTACCCAAGATGGTACCAAATGAACAAAACTCCTCAGTGCCCTCTCTCTTTTAAATATACTGCGATGTTAATTATTCAACGAAGTTCATCATAGCAATACACTTATCGTAAAAGCCTGAAAAATGTGCTGACAAAATAGAGAAGCGTGAATCTTGGTTGAGAACCATAGTTCTGCACTGTGTGGCCCCACAGAAGAGGTCCAGTCCTGACGGGTCATTTATTGGAATGAGATTTTACAGGCTATCTACTACGACAACAAAAATGCCTGAAAGATAATACATGCCTCATCCTAACATCAGTGAAGTGATACCTTTTCCGAGAACTCCGTGGCCTTCTTTCATAACTGAGGGGCGCTAAGCTATAAGCTATTACTGGAACTATTTTGGCTGGAAATGATAAGAAAGATTTTCCTTTCTGTAAGTTTTATTACACTGGAAATCATTTTTTTTTTATTTCTAACAGTTTGACAAGAGCTAATTACAATGCGCTCATCTGTCTGGGGGACTAATTTGAGCCATCGGGCATCAACACCATAGCCATGCAGAGGCACTGTGAATGATCTGCTGGCTTCCTCTGCTCCAAGAATTTGTACTTTGCTATAAAAGAAAACAGATTTGGACAGCCCTGGAAAAAGTCGGCTTGGGTTTAAAGCAAACATTTCAGAATCACATTAGAGCTGGCCTACAAGTGAACTAAAAATACCTGCTCATCTCAGTGGTCTTGGCCGTGGGCCTCTCCTTTCCCTGTAAAAGTCAGGCTGTTGGAACAGTTGGGGTTCAGCTGTCTAAACTAGTGCTCTCTGATAAGTTCTGCTACCAGTGAAGCCCAAGCACCATTGCATTGAAGACACATGCTCGGAGGGTTGGAGAATAGCCAAGAGAGACGTGCTCAGAGCTGTTCACACCTTTAGGCTTCCCATGCAGGAACGAGACCGCTGAGACCTGTTAAGCAACGGGAGAAAGATTCCCCGGTAAACATTACGCAGCAAGGGTAAAAGATGGGATGGAGTAAAGAAACCCTGTTACAGTCAGCCGAAGATGATTATTTGAATTGCAAAGGGATATATATATGTTCAGACACAGCTAGAGCTGCTAAACATAACTCTTGAAGTTTTTCCAGAGCAGAGGGATTGGGGGGGGGGGGAATGAGACCACTGAAGGAGAAAATTAGAAAATTATAAGACAGAGCGGGAGACGGAGCTTTAGAAGCTGGTGAGATAGCGGAGACATCTGATATTATTAGGCTTCAGATCTACGTAAGCGTTTTGGGAATCTAAAAACATTCTCTTCTGATTTGGGTTGTGTAATTTTAAAAGCCAAACGAAGACATTAAGTTTAGACAATGAATAATCAACAATAACTGCAAGTTATATCGTAAAGGATTAAAAAGAGAGATCAAAAATAAGTAGCCTAGGAAAGGGAATCATGACAAGCTGAATAAATCGGAGCGAAATAATTTGAGTGGAAATGAGTCAGAATGGTACTGAGCATCACAGAACTTGGCAGGGTGCTCTCCTTTGCAAGCGGCTCCTGGAAGGAAGCCCCACAGTGTTCGTCTGCTATTGTAGAGGCATTCCTGCTTAGTGAGTTAGAAATGAGGACATAAAGACTACAGGTCTGATTTTTAAAGTAAAGTGTATCACAGACTTCAGGAACACGCGTTTGGCTCGTTAGTTAGCACAGCATCCTGTTTCCTGGCACTATCTATAGAACAGAGGGAGTCTCCTCCTATGAGCAACTCAAGTGCCAGCTGTTGCCTTAAATATTGTACCTGTTCACAACGGAGATAGATTTAAAAGCCAACGTTTGAGCTTAGGATAGATTGAACATTCTGTACATCAGCAAACATTGGCGAGGAATGTACGTACCTAGATACAGCATTTACATACACAGGAAGGGGAATGGACCAACAACCTGCTTCACAGATGGTGGCGGCAGCAGATCCATTTCTTTAGACAATAATTGTGGATAATCGAGCTCTATGAATCTTCAGAGCACTGCTGAAAACAGAGAGCAAGGCAAACCAGAGACTATCCTTAAATCCGTGCTCCCATTTAAGAAGTCACTTTATTTGCTCGTAGGTTAAGAACATCAAGATAAGACATGTTCTCAGAACGTGACTTAATCACTTGAATACCATGAAGGTGAAAATGAGTTTCCCTGGCATTGGAAGTGTAAAAGAACAACTAAAAATTACTCGATGACATCAAATACAGTTAGGAAATACTTAAGGAGCCTAACCTCCCCAGTGCACATCTATCTGTGATATGCCATATCTCCTGGATCCACGAGTGTCTCCAAAGCATAGATAAAGAAATATTCCAGATGTACCAAGTGTAACTTATCTTAAGTAAAGCCGAAAGTGCTTTAACAAATTCTCGATTTGTTGTAGTGCTTGAAGTGATGATGACTTGCTGTAATAACCCCTTAGGGGTGAAATAAGTGCTTACCTTCCCCATTCTCCTTGTTTGGTCATGTTAAGCAAAGTGCATGTGTTAGCTGGGATACCAATACTATTTTCCTGCCGCCTGGTTTTGAGTGCCAAATTTCTATGACTAACAAAAATGAAAATGGCTGTCTTTGATACTGTGGCAGGCCTTAAGACCCATAGCTGAAGGATTAATTCTCATAAAAGGGACCTCCAAGGATCCATATTCCGCAGGCAACTATAAGCATTCATTACCTTCATTCTACATCCATATATGATTAACGTTAAACTCACACCTTGCTCAGTTATGCATGTGCGATTGATGTGTTGTCAAATTGGACATGTTTGGAGCTTTCCTTTTGGAGTTTTTGGCATCTCAAAGGAAATCCAGAGCTTTTTATCTCCGACTTTGATAAAAATAACACAAAATATCAGTTCAACTGGGGGCTGGAGAGATGGCTCAGAGGTTAAGAGCATTGCCTGCTCTTCCAAAGGTCCTGAGTTCAATTCCCAGCAACCACATGGTGGCTCACAACCATCTGTAATGAGGTCTGGTGCCCTCTTCTGGCC